>JAQFVV010012478.1:4594143-5194143 GCA_028023455.1 Epiperipatus broadwayi | reverse complement strand
GAGAATTAATAGGTATTCAAGAAATCATAGCCACAAAAAGTCATTGTGTTTTGCATAGGCAAGCACTAGTAACAAAAAATTGTGACTTATTTAAAAATTATTTTGAATGAAACTATAAAGTTAATCAACCATATAAAATATTGATCACTTCAAATCTGATTATTTAAAATTTTGTGCAATGGAATGGGTAGTGAACATATTGCACTTTTATTACATGCTGAAGTGAGATGATTATTCAGAGAAAAAACACTTGAGACTTTTTGAACTTCAGAGTGAGTTGTTGGTTTTTGTCACACCAAATAATTTCATGCAGAACTTCATCGAATTTACCAAATCTCTCATGGTTGATGAAACAAATAGATAAAATTGCATCTTTTTAGGAAGTTATAATTCTGAATTTTTATAGTTGAACATAATAATTTTTGATTCTTTTCCCACCTTTTGCAAATTATTAATTGAATTAAATCCTAAAGTAGATAATGAAGTTTCCAATATAGTATTAGAATATTTTCATGAATTACAATCAACCCTTTTATAATATTTTTCAAAGTCCGATGAAGACAATTTCTGGGTTCAAAATCCATAAACAATAATAGCTAAACCAATAGGCTTTAGTGCAAATGAATATAAAAATTTAATTGATTTAATTAGTGATTCTGATTTAAAACAAATGTATAAGGATCTGCCATTAAATGATTTTTGGACAAATTTAAAAGAAGGGTACCCAATGTGCCCAAACTAGCTATTCATGTTTTTCTCCCATTTACAATGACATTTATGTGAGACAGAATTTTCACATTATGTTGCAAACAGATCAAAGTACAGGAGCAGTCTTGAGACTATGGGATATGAAATTTCAGCCTTCTAATATTTTGTCTGATATCAAAAGAATTTATAATTCAAAGACCTCAAAACATCAAAGTCATTAAGAATGAAATTATATTATGTATATGCTAGTTTATTTTACTATTTTCATATGTTTTGTTTTATGTAATTAAAATTTGAGAATAAATGTTTATTTTGGTTTCTTAATTCTTACATTTACTTGCTTAATTTATTTATTATTAATCTGTGCCTACTCTATAAAACAACCAAACTATTCCATTAAAATTTTAGGAGATGTGAAATATTCCATTGTATAAAAATTTAGGAAATTGCTGATTGAGCCAATGGCAAACTTGGAGCATAATATAAATGTGATCCTCAATATTTCATTTGCACACACATATTTAAATACTAAAAGAATTACAATAATAAACATGTCAAACAAATGCTAGAATCATTATATCAATGCTGATCATCGTCATTACATGCTACTGATGAAGTAGTAATTATCATAAACCCTGTAATGTAAAATGAGTGGACTTTAAGGTAATCTTTATTATCTTAACACCATCAAAATTATTCTAAAAGGAAATATGCAGACATTCATGCACATACATATTCTGTATGTTATTATTAGTCTAAATTAGCTTTTTAAACACAAGGACCCTCATAACTGTAAACAATAGAAAACGTATATACTTTAAACTATGCTAGCATTAAATAATTTCATTGGAATAAAATAATGATCAGTAAATTTATTGAATAATTAGATAATTAGAAGTAAAAATAAAGTCATGAAAAATTAAAGGCCTGATATATACTATACATTTAAATCATTTTGACTTTGATCTATAAATATCAGATATTATCTCCATATATTGACAAATAAAACTACACATGCTTAAATTGAGGTTTACAAATATATAAATTATCAGTGGTATTATTAAACTCATTTGATAACACCAAACATTCCAGTTATTAATATACTAATAAATATTCTAGTTTAATATATAAATAGTGAATGAATTTGGTATATGTCAATTGCTATGCACACATACACACATGAGCACATAATATAAAAATATTTCACTTATTAATAACTAATTCATTAAATTAATAAGCCAATATCATCTATTTTAGCAAGATATAAATGTTAATATAAAAATATTTCAATTAATACTTTTAAATTATTTTTACCTTACAAATCAAGTTATAGCTTTTAAATTATAAACTAAACTTTTTAAAGAAACATTACTTATTTTTGAAAGTCCTGACAATTTTTTTTTTTAATTCTTTTCTGCAAACATTAAGAAAGTTATCCCAATAGTTGATTTCTTTTAGTTTTATACATTAATAAGATCTCTTGCATTGACAGTATACATACTAGAGACAGAAATTTTCTTTCATAAATGTTTCTATGAATATATATAAAATAATGTATGGGTAATGTACAGCACTAAAGTCTATTAAGATTATGGCTTCCTCTTGATTGTCATATAAATGAGATAAATGTTAGCAGTTTCTAATTCAATTTAGCTTCTATAAATTTTGAACAACAATTAGTTATGAAATATAAAGAAGCTGTCCCAATCTCCACTAAATTCAAACTACTAACATGAAAATTAACAATTATTCTAATATTCCATATATTCTCTATCTATAATATATTGTCAGATAATCTGGGCTTACTATTTATAGAAATACAAAGGAATTTAAAAACAAAAAGATTAAGTAAATTTTCCAACTTGAGCAATAAAACAAAGATAATAACTAAAAATTATCTTCGTTCTGTTTTGTTAATTTACATTAATCCTTTAATTTAATATCTAATATACAGGTTATATATTTACCTGTTCAAACAATGTAATATATAGAGTATTTTTGAACTCAGACTTTCACCCAACCCTCAACTCTCCACACTATCTCATACTATTGATGCACTTGACCACATATATGTCTAAAAGATAAATAATCACCAATATAAGTATTTCATGCTAAACCAGAACTTGTTAGTCCAGATTATTATCTCTACACATATATATGACAAGTACTCAGATTTATATTAGAATCTTGATACTTTAATTGACAAGCTTCAATCCACTCCACCCTCCAATTCTTCAGCCATCCATCCTATTGAAAATCTAATGATGAAATGCTCAAAGCCCACACTGATGTCGACATTCTCGTCACATCTAGGTTGACCATAAATCACTTTGACCCCTCATGTACAGGACTTAATCCATTGAAAGCTGGGCAGACATTCAAGCTACTATTTATTTAATATCTAACATGCAGGCTATATATATACCTATACAAACAATGTAATATATAGTGTGGATGGCTGAAGCATTGGAGAGGGTGTAGAAATGATAATCTGGACCAACTGATGAGTGCTAGTTTAGCATGAAATATATATATTGGTGATTATTTATCTTTTAGACATATATGTGGTCAAGTGTATCAGTGATATGAGAGAGTGTGGAGAGTTGAGGGTTGGGTGAAAGTCTGAGCTCAAAACTATCCTATTATTCCTTTAAGTAAAGACAAATTTTTGAATTAACTCTATAATTAAAGTGCACTAAAAAGAAAAAAACGCTGTTTTAGACAAAAATAATGTTCTTTCTTTATTGCGCTAAGAAATCTGATGATGGAACATTCAAAGCCCACTTTAGTGCCAAGGTTGTCATCCTACCCATGTTGACATTAATCATTCTGACCCCTCATGTACTGGAGAATAATCCATTTACATATATATGTGAGGGATGGGCAGACCTTTAATGCACTATGTTTCAATATGTAATTTAATACACTGTACAGGTTTACACACACCTGCACATATAATGTAATACATAAAGGATTCAAACTCAGACTTTCATACGATCCTCAACTCTTTATGCAGATTTTCAATGAAATGGATGGCTGAAGAGTTGTGAGTTGGAGTAATTTGAAGCCTGTTTATTAAAGTATAAAGATTGTCTATCTTAATATAAAGCTGAGCACTGATTGTATATATGTGAGGAGATAATAACTGGACCAGATGATGATTGCTGGTTTAGCATGAAATATGTATATTGGTGATTATTTATCTTTTCAACATGTGTGTGATCAGGTGGGTCTGCAATATGACATAGCATGAAGAGTTGAGGGTTGTGTGAAAGTCTGAGTTCGAATCCCTTATATATTAATTGCATATAATTAGAACTGATATTAATGATCATTTAACATTGTCACTTATATAACTGCTGCATATAAGGTATGCCAGTTATATTTTCTGATTAATATATCTCACAAAGTTCATTTACAAGTATTTTTTTTTTTTAGATAAGATTAGAAATAAGCTAATCTTAGTTTGGAACCCCACTTTCTTTCTCAGAAAGAACACCTATGGATATTCTACTCTCTAGCATCACCACAAGAACCAATAACAATCCGATCTTTTCCTCAGCTCAAAGCAAGATTTCTCAAGATCTGTATACCGTCTGCGCTTTGTAAAATAAATATTATTTATATACAGTATATACATTTGAAATGAGACTGAGTTAAAATGGCGCAGGCAACTAAATAATTTAAATAATAAAATTTGGTTTATTTAAGAATCTCAATTGATGTATATAAAATTAGATATTTTTATATCATTGTAATCCTTACAAAGATAATTATTAAAAGTCCAATAGTTTTAATCTTAACTTTCTTTATTAAACTTTCCTCTCCACTATATTTTCAAGTAAATTATTGATAGAATAACTAAGTGCGATAAATAAAAAAATTAATAAATTAAATATAAATAACTATTTACATTATATATATATATTACAATATTAGTTTCATAAACAATACTAAAAAAATTAATCAATATTCGCTCTCAAAACATATATAATAATAATTTATAAAATTTTATTAAGGTATTTATATATATATTTTGAGTGTAAACACTTTAAAATTTTTTAAAGCGTCATTTATATTTATGGTATATAATTTAAAAAGATCTTTCCATGGTTTCTTTAATAAGTTATTGTAGGTACCTTTATATCTTCAACAGTAATTTAAATATATATACTTAGTAATTAGTTGCCTAAAATGTATCTAAAGCTACCTAAGGAAAAAGATTATTCTATATCTAATTTACTAACTGTGCTGTGTGCCCTTTTGGTCAGAGAAATCAAGTTCACAGCACTCAGATCAATATTGATGGGTTTATTTGGATTGACTCCTTATTGATGTCGGTAATCTTCTTTTGACAAGCAGGTTATGTAACTATAAGTGATGAGAAAAATGTTATTGGAGGAAACTACATTATCGCTACTTATCTATCTCTGATCTTCATGGTTGGAAAAGCTACAACATTGATCTTGAACTGGTGCATATTGTTAATATAGTTTTAATTATAGTGAAATTTACCACTATAGCTGCATTTAAACTAATACTAAGAAATTATTTTATAGCAGTCAGTAATCATTGAAGACAAATAGTGATCACAGTCTTAATGTGGTAAGAGATAGCTGCTATAACTGGAATCTTTCCACATTTTAATGTTTCTTTATTTCATCAGCTACAATATATTCTTTTTGCACACTTTAATTCTTTGTAATGACTTTTTTTGTTGCCCAGAATACCCCATCAATCTCGATTATTTTCTTCCTTGATATTTTTCTTCTTTGTCTAGTAATTACCATTAATAAGTATTTTTCTTTCTTTGATTTTGTTTTTCTTTAATTAAATCTTATAATAATCTTTTAAGAGTTATAATTATTTATTAAGTGCACAGGAAGTATATGTAAATACTTTTAAGACAGGCTATAACCTGTATCAAATGTCTCTTGAAATTTTTATAATAATCAAGCAATATAAGTGGAAAGTTAGGTCAAATACGGTTGCTCTTATCTTTATAAAAGTCGCTATCTTGTGTCGTTGTTTGAGAGATCCCTCTATCGGCAAAATAAAGATATTGCTTGACAATTATAAAAATTTCAAGATTCATTTGATATAGGTTATAGCCTGTCTTAAAATAATCCTTTAAGTAGTTTTCTTTCAATAAAAGTTTGATTTTAATTAACTTCTTAAATGGATTTACAATATATATTTTTTAAGTATAAAATTTATTTCTGACTTTTGGAAACTCTTATCTAAATTATTTCATTTGAACATTATATAATATTTGCTTATATATTTATATTCTCTTTCATTTCTTCTTTAAGAAAGGATAAATGGTTTATTTTTAAACTCTTCCAATACATAAAAAATACCAGTGATTTCTTTATAAGTACACACACACACACACACACTATATTTAAGACATGTATGATGTTACAAATGCTTTTATTTTTTAGTAAATCACTTTTATGAAAGAAATATTATTGTTTATTTTATTTTACTTAAATTACATACACCGTTTAACTATACATTAATCACCAATTGAGAGAATTTTTCTTTACATTATTTTCATTTTATGATGACTAAAATGTTTGGTCTCTTCTTTAAATAACTCATTGTAATATAGAATTAGTCCACACCTGGCTAAATTCATAATTTTACAAAACCCTCCTAAAATGATAAGATAATGAAATGATGGCACACATTTCATTTCTCATTATTAAAATTTTACTCTGACTATATTACATAACTTTGTCTTCAGTGGCTACAAATATAAATTAAACCTATTTAACACAGCTTGTGCTGACTATCATCTAATAACATTCCTATCAAATACTCTGTTACATATACAGATTGTAATGAGATGATTGTAATTATCATCATCATTATAAGTAATGAATGATACGTGTCTAGGTTAGATACAAAAGTTTCAAAATTATAGGAAACTAGAACCAGATTTAAAGTGATAAGTTGTATATACATTTCACGATTCATCATATTTTAATAGAAATAAGGCACAAAGTATGTTTAATTATATATATAGGAGTATATTTAAGTTTGCTCTGAATTTTATACATTTAATAGCTAACAATAATAAAAATAAATACATTTGGTAATGCATAAAAGAGTAAACTCAGTATTGTTAACATCAGTTTTTGGATTCATTTCCATAATAAGGCTGGGTTCAAATTCCTGACAAATGAAACAATAAACAATCTAGCATAATTTTAGAGAATGAAAAGGTATATCTAGTGAAGCATATTTCATTAAAAGGACATTGAACACTGAAAAGGTATACTATAAATACAATTTATCCAAACCGCTTTAAACACTTTTTACCAAAACTCTTTATTTGTACATATATATACACTTACGTTTCGACTGACTTGCAGTATTCTTCAGAGCAAGTTTATTTTGATCTTCTAAATAATTTTTTTTCATTTAGAAGATCAAAATAAACTTGCTCTAAAGAAAACTGCAGGTCAGTTGAAACATAGGTGCATATATATATATACAAATAAAGAGTTTTGCCAAAAAGTGTTTGAAGTGGTTTGGATAAATTGTATTTATAGGATATTACAGAAAAAATAAAGAAAAGTGTGATTTTGATAATATTTAAAAGGTATACTGTTCAAAGTGATAACATTTTGAATATTTTATTAAGGGGGAAGGGTACGTAATTCTCAAGTAAATGTATTTTGTAAATGCATTTTATACAATGGTTAAAAGAAAGTAAAAAAAGATAAATGATTAATAATTAAAAAAAAGAAAAAAAAATCTTTAAGAATTTATTTTTAATTGGAAGGTTTAATTGATCTTATTTAAGATAATCTAGATATTGTCTATTGGATTCCAAGAGGTTGTAAAATACACAGAAAATGACCACATGTAAGATGGATGGATGAAATAAGAAAGTGAGCAGAGGTGATGTGGAGTTAAAGATCAGAGAAGATGGATTGAACTTGGAGAGGTCTTCATCCTGCAGTGAATTGATAATGGTTGATGATGATAATGATGAGATATTGTCTGTGAATGAATTATGTTGTTCATATATAGCAATTTTAATTTTGGTTTGGAATGTAGATTTTAATTAGAGAAGATTATCATGTTTTTAAATGTGACAGTTTTAATTTTGGTATGCAAAGTTAATTAAATACAGAGGTCTTAATTAAAGAAGATATGTATATATATATATATATTAGACCGATAACCTTAAGTGATGATACATATATATTTTACCAGTAACTTTAAAGGACTATCTTCAAGTACAACTAATGAATATAACTTTCATAAAGTCATATATAAAGCATATAATAATGAAGATGATTGAACCTAAAAGAAATTATATTTCCCAATTTTACCACTCAGCAAGAATTTGACTTAAATAAAAAAGGCCTGCATTTTCAGCCCTTACTAGGGTACAATGAGCAATTTTAAATACTATAACCCCTCAATTCAAGAGAGCATTTCAGCTAAGCATTCTCTTTAATTGAAATATATATTTTTTCTTTTGATAAACACATAACTAATAAGTGCTAAAGTGGACATTTGAAAGTTAGCTAATAGATAAAATGGCACTGACAATTTGAATTTTTAAAACTAATAATCATTTATTCAACAATTAAAATTAACTCACATGTATATGCACACACACACACACGTAAATAGATAAAAGTAACTTAGGAACTAATACATGTATATGGAATGAATTCAAAAAAATTAATCAGATTGAACAAATGATATTTAAATGCTCAATTATATAAGACAATATAAGTGAAAATCAATATAAAAGGGAATTACGGCAAAAAAAATCAAATGACAGATCTTATATTGGCACACTACTTAATGATACACATGAAAAAAATATGAAAACAAATCAGCAACATATTTTTTATTATTTTGAATTTCAACAAATGACCATAGGACTTATAAATTTAATTTGATTTGGCAAAAAAAAAATTTTTTTTATAATATTGAATTTTTACTTTTTTGATATATTCAATTTCAGTATTTTATTTTTTTTAATTTACTAAATTTCTACGCAAGAATTTTAAATAATTTTTTGATTATTTTTTCCTACTAAATTATTACTTATCCATGCTGAACATCTCTGGTATTGCTTAATTAATTTTGGAAGTAAAGATTTACAAACATCCTGACATTTTAAAAATGCAGAATCAATATCATTCAAAACAAAAATACTACCCTAATTTTGATGAGATAATAATTTTTAAAATTTATTATGGGTTAATTTATTAATATACAAATTAGTGTTTATCAATTGCCAATATTAAAGTTTTAACACAGGTGCAACATGATCAAATATATAAACTTTAAGTAAAGATGATTCATAATTTATATGCTGTTTTAATCACGTGATCCGATATAGATTAGCAGGAATGAGTTATATATATATAAACAGAAAAACACTTTGATTAAAACTGTAATTATATAGTAAATTGAAATACCATAATAGGTCCACTTGAATTATCAGCTAAATCTATATTCATGTGGCCCATAAGATTTGTGAAAGAAGAACAAATCAAATATCAATACATCAAGTACAGCAATAAAATCTAGAATTTTATTTGTACAAAATTTATTTAAAGCAACAAGAATAAAAATAAGTTTGATTAAAATTTAAAAGATCAGAAAAAAATTCTGAAGATTGAATACCAACCATTATTGCAAGACAATTTTTCCATAATTAAAAACTTTTTTTTTAACTTTTAACTCTTTTAAATCACTTTTCATAAGCAACCGGACACTTCTCCAACATATTCAATCAAAGATTATAATAGCATTCAACAAACAACTTCCTTATTTGTTAAGTTACATATTTTTTTGCAGATGAAGTGTTAATTCGATAAAAATTCTTAAGAACTATCATTTCTAAGTCAAACAAGAATCCTCTTTTCAAATCAATCAAGGAACAATCTTTATACATATTTTTCTTCTTATATATATTATTCATGCTATTTTCTTATCAGACAAAGCCCAAACAGATCAAACAACTGGATCAACAATCACATCTTTATAAACTACAAGCAAACTTGTACAGTAATCATGTTGACAAAAAAAATGTATAACTTTAAAAGAAATTGTTTAACTTAGAAATCTTTCCTTTAACATCTTTGTAGTTTTTCTATTTTCTGGACCTTAAAAGTAATCATTTACTTAAAATACACGTTATTCAAATTTTAAACAGGAATTGTCATGTGTTATTTAAACCTTATACCTATAAATATAAATATGTATACACATCTATTCCACCCATATATCACGTTTTTGTAATTATTTTATACTTACCCACACATCCTACACATGTTCAAAATCACACATCTTTTTCATATGTATATGAGTGTGTTATTTTAAAAATATGCTTACAGTGAGTGATTACCTTTTAAATCTGAATTTGTAAAGGGGGGGGGTAATAGAAACATTATTAATTACTTTACATTAGCAATGCTATTTATATAACAAATGATATATTATTAAACAAAATGGAGTTAAATCCTATGCTATATGATGATGTTTATGCTATCAATATTATCCTACAACTTTATAATATCATCACATAACTAAAATTTATCATATTCTTTCCTTTCTTTTTTCCCCTGTATCATAGCATCGGCCGGGAAGCGAACCCGCTATCCCAGGACAACTGCTTTGTAGGGCAGCTGTGCTGACCATTCGACCACCAACGCTTGACTCCTTCCTTTCTTTATCTAATTATTATTGAACTCTTCTTTATTTCATTTATCCTCAACCCCCTTCACACTCTATTGTAAAACAATTTAAATATTTTTCTGCTTTTATGAACCAATCATCTCTCTCTATATGTATATATAAATAACAATAGCAACAAATTAGTTTGGAGATGGCTTTTTATAGCACTATATATCTGATTCATTGATTACCCAAACTTACTGTAGATGGCTCTAAAGGAAGATGAAGATAACTGCACTTCTCCCCCACTATATATATATATACATATATTGCCATGACTTATTGATACATGCATGCTGCGAAATTCCATTTTGTAACTTAATTTTTTTAAAATATATTAATGATAATATTATTTAATATGCTATAACTTTCTTTAACTATGAGCATTTTTATCTAATTAAAACTTTTGCTTCCGTAAAAAGCAAATAGATTATTTAAAAAATTATCACAGCTTTGAATATTACATGCAAACTTTTTAAGGTATATCATTTTATGCTAAATGTTTAAAAGTGTATCCGATATTATTTACTAAGATATGCTAAAATGTTTATCTGAGGAGTCGGTCTATCTATCCTTAAGAATTGTAAGAAAAGGAAATAAAATGGAAAATAGCTTTGTCCTGTTATAGTTTCAACTACCATAAATAAATTATTTATGGAAATATTAAAGGTAACTCCAAAACATGGTATCCTACAACATATTTTCACTCTAGAATGATCAGAAATTTGCAAAAGCCCTTGTATAACATCCCATCTACAACATGGCTCTAACATAATTAGAAATTTGTGGAAACCCTCATATAACACTATACTTCTATTATTTAACTTGTGGATTGTACTGATAAACCTTATATATCTGTAGTGAGAGCATGCAAATAGATCAATGTTCTTTAAGATTATTGTATTTAACACATTGTCTCCTGGATATTGTTTCTATGACATTTTATTTCATAATTTTATCCATTTCCATAGTAATCCTGTATTCAAGTCAAATCCCTTTATTCACTCATTTTCTGAAAGTTCTTTTCCAGCAAACTAATGTTTCATGGGACTTTATAAAGTATATTTTGTATACAATATGTTTTAAAATAAAGCTTAATTTACAAAATAATATATAAAATATATTCAAATTATAACACTCCTTCTTATTCGTCTATTTTACATAAGACAATTAATATTTGAATACCTGTTTTAAATAAATTAAATATTTTCAAATAATGTTTTCTTTTATATATATATATAATTTAATATTGGTTAATCATACCAACATATAAATACACATACACACATACTTTAGCAATAGTTTAATGTCCTATTTGTTGTTGTTTAAAAATTATTTTGAAATTGTATGTAGTAAATAAACTTTTAATAAATAAATCTATCATCATTTTACTACTGCTATCACATAAAACTATTTATATACTTTTGTTAATATATCACTAATATAATATATAGGTCATTTGTTTTATTAATTCTAAATATTTAATTCTCTTTTCATTAATTAATGTAATTCTTATAAATTCATTGTAATCAATTATTATGAAAAGGTAAAAATTGAAATTCAAGACTTATAATTCACTAAGCATGCTTTCCGAAGATCTCTGCCAGAATCATTACGTCCAACTGCTAAATTAATACAGCATTATGATTCTGACAGTAGTCTGCTAAAAACATGCTTGGTGCATTATAAAAGTCTTATATTTTACCTTTTACCTTTTCATAATACTCAATTACAATGAATTTATAAGACTTACATTAGTTTTATTATATTGTCCTACGACTAATATTAGCAATTATAATTCCATTTCGATGATATAGCTTATATATAATTTTAAAGGCATTTGGAAAAAGTTGTTACTCACATATATATATATATTTTATTAGACAAGTGCATTTTATATATCCTACAATAAAATTGGTGTTCTATTCACTTTGCATTTTTTTTATAATGTAAAGTTCATTAATTTAATTTACTTGAAGTTTTTATAAAATATTTTTTTACAAAAACAATCTTTATATTTTAAACTCCAACTAGAACGATCTTTATAGAATATGAAAATATATTCAACTTAAGTAATTTAGAAATTACTTTTCTTTAAGAAATATTAGAAATTTCTTCTAAAAAGCTTTCTTAATAAATTGTTCAAAAATATGGATTTTATTCTGTACACGGTTCTTTAAATCAAACACAGTATAAATCCTTGTGAGGATATTGCTGAAGAGATAGAATCTTTAATCTTTCTAAAAATTATTTGATTTTTCCTATAGTTGCATGACTTGCTAAAGCATATCATATTATGTATTGTGATATTACAATTCTATATTAAATCATTGAGTTAATTTCATTTCCTTTAATTCATTGATAAATTGCATTTGAACTTAAAGGTTATCACCTTGTCAATTGTCTTTATTAATGATTTAGTATCATTTTAAAGAATGAAAAATACTAATTTACTATGTTACATATTTATTTTCATAAATGTAATAGAAATAAAAATATAATGTATACATATATTGATTATATGTACATGTGAGTAAATATATACTCGTACAATATATATATTGTAACAGAACAAATTTGACAGAAGCTAGAATTAGTTGCTTTACAAAGCTGCATTAAAATAATTGTTTAATAAACAATTCTTATAAATTGAGTAATAAATATATAAATTTCTGTGTGTGAAAGCATGCACTAGATATAACATACACATCATTTTAGTATACTACTTTAGAAAATTAACAGAAAAAATTTATACAAACTGTTGAATATTTTATAAAGGAAATGTACTTCATAATAGATGAAAAAACAGTAAAATGATAAGTTGTATGATGTAAAGGAAGGAAAAAAAATAGTTTTAATACATGCAAGAGTTTTGAATTGCATAATTTTCAAAAATCTAAAACATTTTGTACTATTTCTGATTTGTCTTTTTTTGAATGAATTTTAAATAAAAAACTTGTCAAATTTTAAAGTAAATTTGATGTAAAATTTAGATATGTTATTTGAAATTATGGATTAATAAAAATAAGTATGACATCTATCAATTTTCAAAAGTCGGTAAACATTTTTTTTCTTTCTTCTTATCACTAAAATAAAAAAGTAGAAAAAAAAAAACCATTTTTTTTTCTTTTATTCACTTAGTTATTAAATAATGACATAATTTTAAAATATCCGTAAAAATTATTTGCTTCCACAACATATGAAAGAAATAAAGAAAATGTTTTTAAAAACATGTTATTATAAAAGAAACAGAAGCCAATTCTTGTAAATAGCTGGTAACAAATATGTTGCTTGAAAAACATCTATTGAGTCCAGAAATAGTTGTGAGCTCAGCAAGTGGGGTATAAATAGGTAAAACAACAACTTTGGCAGTGATCCTATGCAAAAAGAGAAACAACTGATTAAAAGTTTTTTACTGTAGTTGGATTGCCAAATATTGTGTCATTTGAAGTATTTTTCAATACTAAAATCTAGTATAGCAATCATGACATTTGCAAAAAGAAGACCATCTTGCATAAGTTTCTAAAAACTAGTGACCAAACCAGTCAAAACATCTGGAAATGCAATTGGATCCAGAGGATAATGCTTAAGTTTGCTAAAAACAGAGATTACATGCTTTAATCATGCTGTGAGGAAAGGAGTAGACTGTACCATAAAATTGATCAGAACTACTGACTAACATCACCAATACCACTGAATACCTATGTAATATCACCAGTACATCAAGAGAATAACTCAACTTTGGAGGAACTAATGAGGATTCATTTGTATCTATAGCAAAAGAACAATATCAGCAGAAAAACATGGCTTTAACTTTTTTCAACTTTTCATCTTGGTAAGATCTTATCAATATAATTATTCCAAAGCTTTAAATTTAAAATGATCTTCATTGTTATCTTTAATATTTTGTATACTTAGTAATAGTTGCAAGTATATAAGTAACAGTTTCTTATATTAAATTGTTAATAAACTATTATTTATATTATTATTGTTATTAATCCATTTAATTTGTGATTGCTTATTAAATTCAATTCAAACATTTTGTTATTAATATCCTTTATGCTGTTAATGTCCACAACTTTACAAAAATCATGCAATCCACTGAGGGACATAAGGAGATGGGGATAATAATTTATTAATTATAATGATCAGGTTTTAATAAGTTTTACAGAATTAAACTTCCTCTTTAAGATTTGGTGTCTTAAAAATTAATTTTTTTAATTCATTGAAACTAGAAAAACAAATTTAAAATGCTTTTCAGAGCATTTGTAGTTACTTTAAGCTTCAGTGCTAGTTTATAAATCATCATCATCATTAAAGTTGTTTGGTTAATATGCTTATATATATTTGAATGTAATCATTTTTATTCCAAATTTTTCTTAACTGTTTAATCTAAGTATTATCTCTGCTCAACTTGAGTTAAAATTTACCATTATATATTCATATATCATTTGTTCACTTAAAATTACCATTAACTACTTCAGCTTCAAGCCGCCATATTGAACTTTTTAAAATAATGGCCTGAGACACAATTTTCATAATAACTTCAGTTTTAATTATGTTAGAACAAAAACAATTACATTGCTAGAAACTAGAAAAATTAAGAAAAACAATAAGCATAAAATAAATAGTGATAACTATATAAAAAATAAGAAAAAAAAAGAAATTTTCACATTCGAAATAATTATTATTTTATTGTTTGTTCATAATTTGGAAATTAACATTAACTAAAATTTAAAATTCATCTTCAGTGATAATTTCTTTCTATTCCTTACAAAATTATCTTTCTAAACATGTATAATATGTCTTACCTAAGATAATTCATAGCTTCACAATCTCCAAACAAAGTCGGATATGACTTGTTCATTTCTATCTTGTACCCCAAATGTTCTAAATGTCAAAGGCGTCTATAAAGAAAAGTTTATCCTAATAAAAGATACAAAAGAAATCATCATAGCAATTGGCTTCTTGTATGTCTAAAACTAGAAATTGTAGGCTACTTTCTATATCACTGATAAAATGAGTTTTATCTCTTCATTTATATTTTTGGGTGTACAATAGTGATGTTTATATTCATTGTGATCACCAATGATGTTTATATTCTTTATGCAGTGCACAAGTGATGTTTATATTCTTTATGTACAGAAGTGATGCTATCTTGTTATATTTATTGTACCACAGATATAATTTATTTGCATATAGTCTATAGACTTGAAAATAATGTTATGAAACATATAGCAAAAGCAAAGCATGATCAAGCATAAACATAAACAAGAATCAGAATTGGATTATATGTTTGTGTATGCAATGTCTGTCTGTATACATTTGTTTATTAGTCTTATAACTCATTGTTGTAAACATATAATATAAACATAATTAATGGTTTTCAAAAAGTATACTTTTGAAAATCATTATTTTTATAAAAATAAGAGGATTAGTGTACATAGAACTTTAGAAAATTCGATATGAATATATACTAATAAGTTAATTACGATATGAATTCTATATGAGTAAATATATAATTACAAACTAAACACCTAATTTTTGATAAATATGAATTCTATGTGAGCATAAATAAATGTATTCAAACTACCTTTAGAAAATTATGATAAATATGAATTCTATCGAAAATATATTACAAAATTTTTCAATAGATATGAATTGTATTGAGCATAAATAAATAAATATATAACTACAAATTACCACTAATTACAACTAAAATTAATAAAAAATATATTTTTTAAAAAATTAAAAAAAATTAAAAAATTTTACTTGAATAATTACGTTTTAGTCTGTTGTAAGCCTTGTTTGAGAATAATAGAAAAAACTTCACTACATAAACATTTTATTCTTTTATGTTTCATGATAAGTACAAAATTAAAAAAAAAAAAAATTAAATACTGTGGTTGATTAAAAAATTAAAAATCTAAATTTCGACCGATTTTTTGAAATAAAGATCGTTTAAAAGCTAACATATATAGCTAAAAGCCATATTTTCTTCAATTCATCATTATACTTTTTATGCAAAAAAGAAAATAGACATCATCAAATGAGCACCGAAGGGCGCAAATGACGCCAACAAACCGGAAGTAGTTAATATATATATATATTGTAACCAGTTGGCTTATATAGCATACACTAATATAGTGTGTGTGCATAAATATATACATAAAATAAAGGAAAAGTAGAAATAAACATAGAATAAATTTTTGTAGATATTTTTTTTATATTTCCTAAAATAAAATAATAATAAGTAAAGGGTTAAATAACTCTGGGTTTAAAGTAAAATTTCATTGTGAAATAAGTATTTTAAGAAGGTCTGATAAATAATATTTGTAATTCTGATTTTGAAATTAACAAAAAGAAGCAAGCATAATTTATTTTTTAAAATCTTTTAATTAATACTGAAATATCTTTTTTAATTAATGCTTGTTTGCATTTCTACTATGTAGTTAAAAATCTTTGTAGATTAAAAATTCTAAAGGATTATCACATCTTTGGTCAAATCCCAAAGATTAAAGTAAAAACATGAAAATCACACTTTGATAGAAATTTCCAGCTTGTTTTCAAATGGATTAGACAGATTGAAAACAGCCACTGTGTTTTTGTCACCTGACCTAACCAAGGTTATAAAAAACTGATAAAAAATATCAGTTAGTCTGGGTAATGATTTTTGAAGAGAATAGTCTGGATAGTGATTTTTGAAGAAAGCAGTTTGTATTGTAAGTGGCAGCAATTAGCTGACCAAAATGGATAGCTGCAGTTTATTGTTAGCTGTAGCAGAGAGTTGGCAGTCCAGTTACCATAAACTGATACAGCTGAAGGCAAGATAGTGGACTATTTTCCTTAGCAGGAGTTTGAATTCACATGGAGAAAATGACCCACTTTTTTATGCTGAAATTTATAGCCTGAAATCTATCAAACCAAGACAGCTGCTTGCCTGGAATAGTTCTAAATAGATGGAAGACCAAGTATGAACCAACATTATACATGAATTATACTTTTTCCTGATAATGATCCCTAAAACCAAACTTACCAGGGAACCCAAGCTTGCTGAAGAAGCAATTATATATGTATGCTGATATATCTAAAGGCAGAGAAGAACAGATAAAAATATATACATATGTGATGAGATAGAGTTATATATAATAACGAAATTTTAAATAATTTCCTTAGTAAAATGACATTTTAAAAGTGATACGTGAATTTGTACTTTTTATGTTTATGGTGGGTGTATAGTTGAGCAGGGCTATCTGAATGCGATGTGCTCATGGTGCTCCGAAGTATATGCTCAGCACTGTCTAGACCTAGATATTGAGTTCCCAGGGTAGTCCAGTGGTGTATATGTAGGCCTCATGAATAGGCCTTGGTCTCATGAATAGACCTCATCTAAAGCCCCTAAGACTCACAAGAGATGAGCAGGGCTGGCTCAGTGCCTGATATTTTTTACTGGATTACTATTTCTTGTAGATGATCTGTCTAGGTACTTAGAAGAAACAGTGCTTAAAAATGAGGTATTTTCTTGGGATGTCATGGGGCATTGTGTACTTAGTCCATGCTTGACTATCTATTTATCATGGCATGAAGAGCTGCAGTTCATGTATTCATTTTCCCTCTCTCACCTTGCCTACTTCATCAGCATTAACTAATCAAGCAGAAAGACATTTTGAAATTTATATTTTCTTAATTCTATAAAACGATTTTATCTTTTGTTTATTGAAAATAAAAAGGAGAAAGACATTTTAAATCAATCAACAATCATCTGTTAAAAATTTGATAGTTCTATTTTAAAGGCAAAAGAGACATTTTTGAACAATAATTCTCTTGGACATTATTTTTAAAAAAAATTATATTAAAATATAAGTAAAGAATCAACGATTCTATAATTTAATTTAAAAATGTTGATAATTAATTAACAAATACCTGTCAAAAATTGACTACACTTTTTTTAAGGAAAAAAAAACTTATAAATTGATAAATAATTTTAAATTATATCTATGTTTTGTTTATACACACGTATATGTGTGAAATTTGTGTGTTTTCCAAATGAATTATGAAAAAAAAAATTATTGCAACAAGTTTAAATAGGTTATTTCACGCACACACATGTATATGTGTGTATGTTGTCAATCATATATGTAAATTTTTAATATTTTTTTTTATTAAACGTCAATTCATTTTTTTAATATAAATTGTATGTTATGAATCATGCGTCTGTGCGCATATGTATGTAAACTATAGTAATAACATGAATTGTAACTTGTAATTTTGTAAATTAATGTAACAATTTAAATTTTAAATAGTAATTATGTAAATCTCAAATGTAATAATTATTTTATGTTTAATTGAAATGTCTTCATCATATATTATAAAACGCACATCTGTGTATGAATATATATGTGATTATAAAAACTAATTGAGAAATATTGTAAAACCATGTAATAACTTTAGTCGTGTATATAATTTTGTATACTTTTCAAAATCAGAGCCTTATCCTACAAGACCTTAAATATCATTTATTTTTTTTGTTATTAATAAACTTATTTAATTGTTAAAATTGTTTCCATCATCACTTGGTCACACACAGTTATAGAGCTTATGTTCTCTGAGCTAGATTCATGCATGGATAAATAGGGATGTGTACTTAGTGCTTTGGGGCATCCAAAGATGATCAATCATCATCTTGGTTGGCGCAAAAGAAAATACTCTTTAAAGCTCATGCACTATATTTTTTTTGTCTTATTTAAAAGTTAAGTTTATAGTTGGCCAGTACATTAACCCTTCAACTAATTCTTTTAACTTTTTAATCTTTGTCTAATTTTCTATTGGCCCACTACTTAAATCTGAGAACAATATGACTCGTCCATTTCATTTCCAGCTGGTTTCTATTGTTAAAATATTAATCTAAAATACACAGAATTTTTTTAATTCAGCTTCTAAAAATTGAATAATTTTAGATTCAAATTGGATAAATGTAACGAAAAATTAAAAATAATGTTAATAACCATAGAAAAATATAAAAAAAAATGTGTAAAAAATAGCTAGCAGTAAAACAAAAGAATTATTTTCCAACCAATGATTGTGTCGTTATTCAGTCTCCAGCCGTCAAGTAATTCTCTTTTTATTTCCTGCATGCTTATTTTTCTTGTAAAATTTTAAATTTTCCAAATCAAACTTTATATTTCCATAAAGTAATATCAAATCTTATTTATGAATGTAAAAAATTACAATATATGTAATTATTTACTACAAAATCAATTACGAATGGCGTAAGACCTTTATATTTTATTTCTGTCATTTATTTTTTAGAGACTCCCACTAAAGATGATTTTGTCCGTGCTTATTTTTCTTGTAATAACATTTTTGGAAACAAACTTTATATTTGTATAAATTAATGAAAAATCATGATAGATATAATTATTTACTTCAAAATATGAAAGCGTACTACATTTCATTTTCAATTCTGAATTTTTAGTTTAGAAATGCATGATTACGGTCCGTAGCGATAATTGTTTTTTGTTACGGATTATTTCTCCAAATGTATTTTTATTGTAATATTTAAAATTTTCCGAGTCAAACTTTATATTTTGATAGAGCACTATATTATCTTATTTGTGAACATAAAAAATTACAATAAATATAATTATTTACATCAAAATCAATTACGGACATGTACATCTTCGTTTCTGAATCTGTCGTTTAGAAACACGCCTAGAAGACATTTCCAGATTTGGTAGGTATCCAATCAGAGAAAAAGACACACGTATAAACTAATAGACAGTTAAGAAAATTGATTTTTTTTAAAAAATATAACACTATATGCGGATGTTTTTAGAACTACAATTTTAAACATTGAATTTCCTATCAAATAAGCCTAAAATGAAGAAATTGCGACCAAAATTGACCAAGAGATGGCACATGCTACGTCCAAAAAATTTTTAGCTACGGGGTCTCTTCGTAATAATCACATAACTGGTTAATGGTACTAAGTGGCTTGTGCATTGATGATGATCAGCATGTTTTAATATCCCAGCTTATTGTTTTGATTTCTGATTATTGTGTACTTTTAATGGATGGGCATTAAGCTGGTGCATCCAAGTTATGTTTATATAATTGTCCCAAGCTGGCATAGGCTCAATGGTTAGCCTGGTCTACAGAAGACCCATTTTCGATCCAGTCACAAGATGGACTGTTGACTTTATTCTGATTTATTGTACTAATTTGTTTATTTCCATCAATGATGATGATGGATGGTTCTCTTAATATTTACTCATAATTACTTTACTTATTTTTAAATTGTAATGCTGGTTGATATATATTTGATTTTTGAATGTATAATTATGCTTGTAGTAGCTGTTTAATCTCAACAATGCTCACAGAGATTCTCTAATTTCATGCTCTTATAAAATATCATACTTCTTGTAAATTTTATATTAAATCATGCTCTTGTAAAATACTATATTACTTATATGTACTTTTATAAATCATTGATATTTCATTTTATGTTGTTGACTTGGTAGTGGTGACGTTATTCCATAACCCAGGTTCACACTTCTTTTGATACCCCCCATCCCGTTACAATATATATATATAGATATAGATGGAGCTTTACCATGACCTCCAAACAAGCGTATTCTGTTTACATAAACGTCAGAGTCAATATTCACTGTCTCTTTCATTTTGCAGAAACCGGTCTGGGATTGAGGGTATTCTCAAAGCTTGTTAAGAGTTGTTTTGCCGACTCTATATATAACTTTGTAAATACGAGCTTTATTAAAATTAGGTCATGTGAGATCTGACTTGATTTTTTATCAATATATATATATATATGATAAGTAAGTATATACATAACAGAAGTTAAATTTTATTTACATTTATAGCTACTATATAAGTGCATAATTAATATTTAGTCCAAGACGTTTTCTACATAAGTCCCTAATCTATTTGCCATATCCTAATGTTTTAGGAATGTAAACAGTCTTTATGTATTCCTGTATATAAATAATTTTTAATATTATTATCACATTCAAAGAAAATACCAAATTAGACCATAGTAAATTCAACATCATGAAATCTTTCACTTTATATCTATTTTTCTTTTAAAAAAAGAAAAACTTATAATTATTAACTTATTCAATTAAACTTTTTCTTTGAAAGATAAGTTTCACTAAACACAGATTTTTTAATTTTAAATCGACAACTTTTTATGAGCGCTGAGAAAAATTACACATTCCATGAAATTATTTTAAAAAAATGAATTAATTGAATTGTAATATCAAGATGATCTATTAAATATATTTAATGTTTTGAATGCATTATTATTAAAATTTATCAATAAATGATAAAAGAAGAAAAACCTTTAGCAACTTTTAACTTGAATGGTTATCAACTTGAGACTGTGATTCAATTTAAACACCTTGATACCTTTTAAATAAAAAAGTGGGCTTAGATGTCAAAGTGCCACACAGATTCTAATGTGTTGTTGCTTTTAAAGAATTAACGGATATGGTATTTCATCACAACGAGATAACTACTATAATTAAATTAGTTGTATATAGGACTGTTGTTCTATCTAAGTTATTGTATGAAAATGAGACTTAGATGCCCTATTAACACGATCTAAAAGTATTACAAAAATTTCATTTAAAGATAAATCTTATCATTTTAAATATACAATAGCAAGATCATAAGATTAATCAACCCATTCTTTGACTTCATTGATTAAATTGAAATGAACAATACAAGATTTTTTGAAAAGATGTTTTTATGGTGAACTTAAAAATGATTTTTACGGAGATGCTGACATCGTTTATGTTACACAAATTATCTCAAAGACGTTCTAAAAAAGGTGTAATATTGAATGTTTTCACTGGGAAGAAGATATGGCTGAGGGCAGAATACACGGGAAAGACATGAAGTTAAAATATTTCAGAAAAGTTTGTTGCAGAAGAAATTAAAAGACATCATCGCAAAATATCAAACAGAATAATGGAATGGATTCGAGTATTCTTCATGTGATTGTATTTATGTTCGCAGAGTAAAACTCATGACTAGTGGATTGACTTTTATTATTATTTATTCATTTTCTCTTGGAATTGAAATTGCAACATTTGTTGGAAGTAGCTGTTGCTATTAATTTATAAGTTTATCTTTCAAAGCAACCTTTATTATTAAAGATTACATTTCATTTATTATTTATTATATGTGGCTACATTCCTGATTTTTTCCAAAAGAACGATTTTAATTTTAAATATTTATATTAAAAGCATAAGATCAAATTTATTTCCATATAACCTGCGTAATAAGCGCCAGCCTTTTTCTACATTGAATAAGCAATCGTTAGAAATATATTGCTGCGATAAGCAATCGTATTAGCTAAATCAAAACCAACATATTCTGGAATAATATTCCCAAAGCAGAATTATTTGAATCCTAATTAAATTCAATTAGCGAGGAATGCGGCCCTAGTAACTTCATTTATTTTTTAATTAAACTATTTATAAAATTAAGTTATCAAAAAACGAAAACTATTTATAAAAAAGATCAACAAATGTTCACATATATATTACATTTTATAAAAGTAAGTAAATACGTATACAATATTTTATTCTGATGAGGAAGTTCACTTAATTATTTACAAATAATTAAAAAAAAATCTTGCGGTAACTTGAAAGACTTAATCAACCGGTATAGTCTTTATTTGATTTTAATTTGCTTTAGAATCCATTATATTCTTTCAACTAAAGTTAGTAGCGGTTTTTTTTTTTTAAAAAAATAAAGTTTTATTAGTTAAATTGTCTTTACACTACTTCCAGATATACTTCCTATTTATGATTGTCTTTCTACCTTAAGTTTCATTTAGTGGAAACGTCGCACGAGAATTAACGAGATTGTATTCTCAATAGTTTCAGGTAATTGAGTAAATTACATAACAAATGTAATTATCAAAATATGTCTCAAAACAATGTTATAAACGAAGACGCATTTGGCGACTTTACAATGAGTCCGGATGAAGATGGGATTACGTCCATTATCTCTTTCAGTAATCACATGCTACCTGGGTAAGTTATAAGTAACCAGCATTTAAATATAATCAACAAGCTCCTTGACAACCCTTCTACTAGCTCATTCATATCCATTTAATTAATTTAATTAGGCCGTGTTTCATAAAAAAAAAAAGATTAAAAAAAAAATCCTTTTGAATTAAAAAGGCAAACATTAGTTAGAAATTCAATTTGTCGCGGATAAATCAAAACGTAAATAAAAAAAGAGTTAATTTTTATTGAATGAATGAGTAATCCATAATTAAAATGAAAGGCTAAAAATAATAGCATGCATTTATTTATGCTTCGATATTTAATATATCTGCTTTTTTTATTTCTAAAACTTTAATGGATTACATTTACTTTGTAAATTATTTTGTCTTGAAAATATGTGTTTGATTAAATGTGTATATTTAAGTTATCATTACAAGCAATCCTAACGTGTATACGCACAGCACAAAAATGAGGAAGTGGGTCCGTATTTTTATGCATTTTTATATTTGATTACAAACTAAAGTTATCAAAATTGCTGCTTTAGCACTGCACTGGATAATCATAATTTGAACTCAGAATTAAATCTGGGTTTTATTATACATTTTATATTATTATATTTGCTATATATAAATTTGAAGTATATTTTATTATACAATTCGAGCCTATGAGGATTAAGAACAAATATATTGAACAATTACTCTCATAACATTAATTGTGTTACCTAACTAGCCTGAAAGTTTACATAATTATATTAAATTCCAGAAAGTCTGCGGCATGCTCTAGACTGCCTTTAGTATATATATCGAGAAGAGGGCTTTGACAGAAGTTTATTTTTGCTTTCTTGATTCATTTTTTTTGAGTTGGTTTCTTTTTGGTCTTTCTATATCTAGATCTTATACTGCAATATAGCCTTTCTTAATATATTCAAGAGTTTCTCAGTTTATCAACAATTGTGGATTAACTTTCTGCACTTACTTATAATTGGCATATGGAGTATTTATTTTAAGAATCTAAGTAATAATGGAATATTTTTAAAATAAAATCTGAATTTAAGATTGTTATTTAATAAACACTATTATTCACACATATCTATCAGTTTAAAACCCTATTGTTCTGATTGATTTCAAATTAATGTATTATCATTTCTCTGTCATTGCTTGTATATACATGGACTTCATCAAATTTCTCTCTGTATAATTAATTAAAATGAACCAAAAACATCTTTTCAACTAATTCAGAGATTCGAACATATAATTCTTGTTTAATGATACCTTTAATTAGCACAAAAAAAGTCTTTCACAAACAATGACAATGTTTTGTTTTTATAGAGACTTTTTGAAATTTATTGTTTACAAGTAACCACTGACTCTTCTTTATTAATTATTTCAGTTAAAGCATATGATCATCTCAGCCATTGTTTGGTATCAGATGCTTTCATATCAATTGCTATTATTGATTGCTTTAATTCTGGAGTTATATTTTCTTCAAAAATTGAGACATTATACTTCCAAAGATAAGCTACTGCTGTTTTGATAATATCCCCCCTCTCAAAAAAAACTTTTTAAAAAATTATTTCATATCCAAACTATATGATAAATCTAGAATTTGGATTAGTTTTTTTTTTTTTTTTGATATTGATCTTAATTATAAGGGGAAGAAAAACATGTTTATAAGCACTTACCAATAAGTATTTAGAGCTATTAGAAAATGATTATATTAGCATATTTAAAAACCCATCAACTATTAGTCTATATGACACACAAATATTGCTTTTTAGTTTGATGATAAGTATTGTCAGTATTGGCCACTCTTATTTTTGCACAAGGAGTAACATTCTTTTCTGCACCATATCTTAAAAAATAGCTGCAACTTTTTCTTTTTTACATCAAAGACTATTTTTTATGTTAATGTAGAATTGGAATTAAATTATCCCTTGACATTTTGACTGATAGTGTCAAAATGTTACTGATTCAAATAATTTTGGGAAGCTGCCATGCAATTTATTGTAATCAAACTAAGACTAATATCAACCTTCATTTAATATGGATGGTATATTGCTCTTGAGATTATAGAATTATAGTATAATGTATTAATTGTAATTCACTAAATATCAGCCTTTTACAGCTACTGTACATGCGCTTTAATGAGTATTCATTTATTATTTAACACTCATTAAAGCGCATGTACAGTAGCTGTAAAAGGCTGATATTTAGTGAATTACAATTATAAACATCGTACTATAAAAAATAGATGCTTGCTTACAAATGTATTAATTGTTTAATTTAAATGACACCTTCAGTCAACATAGAATGGAATTGCCTTTTCACTTTGTCTTGGGCTCTTAAGTTGGTATTTTTTATCTTTGGAATAAATTTACTCTCATTAAATTGTTTCATGATTTTCTAAACATTAAGGAAACTCTGAATCAAAAATCACTTCCATCATCTTTTGTTAAATATATCGAGGTTTAACATGATTTGATTTATTTGATTATCATTTGTCTTTCTGACATATATTTTCTTTTTGGAAATTGCAGACATTTTTTAAAACCATTTTTCCATTTGCTTGAATATATCCTAATTAACACAAAAACATATCAGTAAGCATATTTCCATCTTCCACTTTTTGAGAGACTTTGATCCCTTCTTCAGGAAGAAATGGAAATGTATAAATGATGCTATAAAACTTAGATTTTTTAAATACTTGATTGTTGTAAATTTATTTCTTAAGCCAAATCTTTCTTATTGCATCTTTCAATGTAAAGAAAAGATTGAACAGCAGTTGCTAATAAAGCTGATTATTGAATACACCGATCAAAATTATTTGTTTTCTCAAGCAATGTTTTCTCAAGGAAATCATAGTAAATATATGTTTTAATTAGAACATAAAATGTTGAATCATATTTTAAGATCTTTTCTGTTTTAACCTGGTATCTATTATAAAATCCCCCCACTGAATATGGATGATAGAGGGTCATCATTCATTTTTTCAAACATTAAATAAAACCTTCCAGAGTCTTAAAAAAATTCAACCAACTGCAACATATTCTTATGAGCATAACAATGATGGAATGTATCAATTCCGTAAATACTCTTCTGTGGCTGTGACTAGACTACTTTTCGATAATCTTAATGTAATAAATTAATAAATATTTGACTATTTAAAAAACAGAAAAGACTTTCATTAGTTTAAATATTTTTATTCTAGCTTTTCAATACTACTAGTATCATAATCATAGCTTTATACACTTAAATGGCAAACTCCATATTAGTTTAGATGTTAATTCAGGTGCAAACAGAAGCACATGTTCCCTCTCCAAGAATTTCACCAGTTATTTCATCTAAATCAGAACAACAACTGACTAAAATACTTGAATCAGATTGTTTTTTTTTCTTTTGTTATTTTTATTAGCTTGTTGATTGGTTTTATCTCTGTAAAGCAAAAACCATCTGAAAAAGTGCAAGTCTTTAAAGAGAATCAAATTTTTCAAAGTCTAATAAATGAAGATTCTTGTCCATAGTTACATCGTTTCCATCAATGTTTGCTAATATACTCTGTTAGTATGATTTAATGTCACATTCATATCTTCAATTGAATTATGTGCAAAAATATCAGCACCCTGAGTAAACCTTACACCTGCCACATCTGCCATATGATAGAGATATATAAAGGGTAGATTAAAATAATTTCTTAAAAGATTAAAGGATTATTTTAATTTTTTAAACTCATACTATATTATATGAGAATATTAATGAAAAGCTAAACGTTAGTTTTAGTTAGTGCTTGGGTTTTCCTAAACTTTTTACTTTTTTGAGATTCAGGAAATTCTGAATTAATAATTTATTTATTTTTTGAAATTCCCTTCCTGAAATTCTCAAGCAGCTCAAGATTTAAAAAAAAAATTTAGTTAAAAAAAAAAAGACCTGTTTTAATAAAAAACAAAACTTAATGAGATAGAAGAAAAAAACAAACAAAATGAAAACAGAAAATATTATAAGTTTATATTTGTTTTTCATTTAATCTTTTAATTATATTGAAAAAAATAATAGTATTTGTTTTACAATTACTGACAGTTTTTGTTAAAATATTTTTCCAACAGTCATAAACAATCTATTGATTTATCTGTTAAATAGATTCTACGTCTGAATATAAAAATTTCAAAAATAAATTTCCATTGTGTACTAACATTGGTTTTATGCAAAATAATGCAATATTTATTTCCTTAGATAATAAATAGAAGTCATTCTCAATTATTTTAATAGATGCAAAGTTTTGTTGAATTGATTCCTCCAATCGCTGTTATTAACTTAATTCATATCGAATCTCAGCGACATGCATTGAAGTAGATGGAATAATGTTATTGAAGAAGCCATTATTATATAAGCTTTTCATTATGATTATATCTGTTAATATTTTGAAATATTTTTGAAAAACATTTTCTTCAATCTTTATAATCTTCCATTTCTTTATATTATTTAATTGATTATTTTTAATATTCAACTATTTTTTACAAAAATCTTGAATGAGAATTTTAATATGTCTGCATTTACTCAACTTACTTTTTCTATTGCAATTCTCCATGATTTTTTTTAGCATTCCAACATATTAACAGTATTAGTTTCAGCTTCCAGTCACTGAATTTCAAGATCAGATCACTTAATGATTTTAGTATCGAATCTTTGATTTACAAAAACCTTTCACTCATAAGTAATTGCAATATTATTCCACCATGTTCAACAATCTAACAGAAACTGCAATTTTTATTTTTCAACTATTTTGACATAGCTTTACAAAACATTTGTTTTAAACTGGGAATCTTTTGAATAATAACATGATTTTTCAAATTTTATCAGTATTTACATTTATTTTTAATTTTTCAGCAATAAACCTTTTATTATCAGAACATTTATTATAATCAAGTGTTTCAATATCTACCTCTGAATTGTCATTATTATCTTATTAATACAGCACTCCCCCATAAAATAGTTGTATTATTGCCAAATGAGTGGTAGGTTTATAATTCATAGCATATTCTACCAAATTTTTTCATGATAGTGCTACATCAGTTGTGGTTAAAAATATCTTTATTAAATTCAGTTCCTAATATTTAGTTTCAAATCCACTGGTTATAATATTTTATTAGGTGAATAAGATATTTGGATTTATTATAATTCTAAGTTATAATAATAGATACATATATTCAATTTTTTAAAATTTGTTTATTTAGCCAACCCCCCCTTCCCTCCATAATTTTTAGCTCTCAGATTTTAATCTGCTAATTTTAAACATCATCCCATTTATATCTTCATTGTAATGTGTAAAGTCAAATCATTATATCAGATAAATTATTATGATGAACTAAATTCTTGCAATTTTAGCTTCAATGAATAAGTATTCAAATGGAAATCAATCTCTGATAATGTGCTATTTCTTAAATATTATAAATCTCCGAACATTTCCCCACCGGTAAAAATTACCATTATTAAGAATAGTGCATTATCAGAGATTGACTTGCATTTGAATAATTTCAAAGTTTTTAGTGCTTTATAATAATAAACCTTCAATGAATAAATGAATTTTTATATAGAGAAAATATAGGAATTTCATTTTTTGCTGCAAGTTTTGCAATAATTTCTTCTTTGATTTGTTTGTACATCTAAAATAACCATCAACAGTTTTACATTAATTCAAGTACTTGGAATTTGTTCTTCAGCAAACTTTTGTTTCATATTCTGCATATTTATTAAATGGTGAAGTAGTCCTGACATTAATGATGCCTTGTAACCAAGTATTTTTTGGACAAAACTTACAATCTGAAACATTTCAGAAACAATTTTATAAATGATTTCATTTATTTTACCCCTAAACTTTTATAAAAAAATATATAAATATTTATAAACTAAATTAAAACATGTAATTGCAGTAATTAATAAATGTATTTTTAAAACATGTTTTGATGTGTTGTTATTGAAATATATATACAAAAATCTTTAATATTTTTATTAAATATATTTTTTAAAAAAACACCTTACAAAGTATAATTTATTAAAAACAAATCATAGAATATTTATAAAAAAGCTATAATCACTATTAAATTCAATCTTAGACTAACTAGCTGTAATGTAAAACAGTTCAATTCAAATTCCATCCAAATTTTAGTTAATTCCTTAAGAAATCTTGAAATAAAATTTTAAAAAGTAAATAAAAATATAGATTCACAGATTTTTTTCCTTAAATTTGTAAGTTTTCTAAAAAAAAAAAAAATTTTTTTTTTAAGAATTGGGAATCCCAAAATATAAAAAATAAAAATTCTCAATACTCATTATTTTCCTATGAATATTGAGATTTTCTTATGGAGGGTTCTGATCACAATTTTTAGTTTTATTACATATATCATTTTCTCTATCTGTTTGTAATAGCCTTACTGTATATATTATTTCTTTTTTCTTTCTCCCAAAATATACGATTTTTCTCTTTAGGAAAATCTATATTCTTTAATTATTATCTAATTTATACTGAGCAGATTTCACACTAGTTCTCACAGAAATTGCTTATTTTTTTATCAATAAAGCTACCTGAAAGAACAGTACTTTTGCCAATAAGTGGTAAACTTACCTTTATTAATTTTACAGTGATTACACCAATAAATTTTTTTTTTTTGTATAAGTGCTGATACAATTTAATTTCTTGCTATGTATAAAACTAAATTTCCACAAAAATTACTCTAATGAATTAAAATTGCTAAATAATACATAGATTAATAACCATTTCCAAAATATTAATTTTATTATCTAGCTACTTTGAAGGCTTTTAGATATAAGAATAATAACAATAAAATATATTGATTATAGCTTATTCTAGACTGCTTTTGGTAAATGTAGGGAGCAGAGGATATGGTAGATATTTGCTTTTGCCTTTTTAACTGATTTCTTCTCCAATTGTTGCCTTCATGATTTTTTTATAATTTGGTCTTTCACACAGCAATGTAGTCTCTCTTATTTAATTTCAAGACTTTCTCAGTTCATCATCATTGATGAATAACTTTCCACAGAAATTGATTTCTGGATTGTAGAAACAGCCCTTTAGAATCTGAATATAAATCTGGATATTATTTTAAAAAACAAACTAAATTAAACACTATTGTTAACATAGAACTATTATGTAAAAATACTTTTATTTTGATCAAACAAATGATTGCATTAGATTATAATGATTTAAAAATCCACTTATTTATAAAATGTAAATTTTATTGATCAATAATTACTAGATGGCAACACCCAAATAAATTTTTATGATTGGTTTATAGCTATCTGACACTACTGCCACCTAGTTGTTTGTCACTGCCATCTGCTATACATTGATCAAACAACTGCTTACATTAATAGCAGTAAGTAAATGAAGAGGTATTATTGCTAAATATATTTATTTATTTCTGAATTTTATTTTAACCATATTATTATTTTAATTTTAGTGAAAAAATGACTGATTCTCTGAAGACACCTTCTCGACCATTGGAATTATTATTTCAGCACTTATGGGTATCAGTTGAGAAGAAGGATATACTGAAAGATGTCAGTGGATTGGTTCAACCTGGAGAAATGTTAGCAGTTATGGGACCAAGTGGTGAGTAAATCATTATTAAAAATTATTTTATAACATTAAAAATTGCTTATTATGATATACATATAATGAACAAATAAAGAAGATAAACAAATATATTATTAATCAGATTATGCCTACTCTTTCACTTAAGGTATATATAATCAAATTGAAATCATTTTATTTTGGTCATATTATGTATTGATCTATTTTGCAGTGAAAAGATTCATTGCCCACAAAATATGAGACAGAAAAAATTCCTGACTAGATATGAGATAAATATATTTTATCCTCGTCATAATAAACTCTCCTGTCACAAGCCTATAATACATGTCATTCTTAAAAAGTATAACATAAAACAACATTGGCTTGCTGGGATTTGAAAGTTATTAGAATTAATGATATAGATTGATAAAAAGACTCCATAATACTTTATCTTGATTTAGAAAAAAACTTGTACTAAATCATATAAAAAAATAAAAGCATATAATCTTATATGTTCTTTATCAGAAATACTTATATTTTTAAGTTAGTAAAAATGCAAAAAAGAATATTATATGTACTGCTTCAAATTTCATTTTATGATAAATGCTTTTGAATAGAAAATATATAAAAAAAGATGTTTAGTTATTTAATTAATACTTATTAGATCAATTAACATTTAAGAATTAATGTGGTAAGAATATATATATATAGTAATACGAAAGTGAGATATGGGTTATAAAATTACATATAGCTCTTATATATTTTTCATTTAAAACAAATGCTTAAGTTATTAATAAAAATGAAAGTAGTAAAATGCAATAGTATGTTTTTAAAATAAATTTTAAAATGCAAACTTGTAAAAATAAAAGTATTGCATCATATTTTTCTTTTAGAACAAAACTGTTTGTAGCAAAAGGATAGGAAAAAATTTAAAAACTTTTTAAAAAGAAAACTGTTTTATGAAAGGAAAAATAAGTTAGGGGAATAAAATGTGTAAAATAAATCTTAGGCAAAATCTAAAATAAAAAAGTTTAAAATTCATTCTCTCCTTTTTAAAATAGTTAAATAAAATGACTAAAAACAAACAAATATAAAATAAAATTTGTTATAAAAGAAACTTTTGTGGAATTATCTCATCGGCTTTGTAATGCAATTAAGTAAAAGATTTCTGGACAATAAGATATTAGATCAGTCTAAGCAAAAAATTAGATTAAAACAAACTAAAAAAATCAATTAATTAAGGAAACGTAAAAATTAATTAAAAATATAGATTCAAATTATGATTAATTAAAAATGGTTAAAAAAGAACAAAGGAGAGAGGGATATAAAAGTTGCATCTTGGCTATTGTTCTTTAATTGGGTTCGTGTTATTGCTATACAGTCAGATTGCTATCAGTACGGACAGAATTCAAATGTAGAGTCAGAGTTTGGAGAACTTTAAGGGCAGTAGCAGATAAGTTATTACTGTTGTGTACCACTTCAGTTCAGATGCCATTGAAATATCAACATACATTGCTAAATCTCCAGTCCTCTGTCAAATCAACTGTGCTCATCTGGACCAATGCCTGAAATAAATGCCTAGATAGTGAATCAATGCTGCCACTAATTTCTCTCTCCCATTGCTGATCCAAAGAACAGAAGACAAGCCCCAGAAAACATTGATGAAGAACCAAAAAACTAACTGCTTGGAAAATAAAACAAATGAAAACCTAGGTAAAAATACTTTTAAATATATTTGGATCACAGTATAGACTTTTGAAATGAACTTTAATTAACAAACTATTATAACTATAGCCTAAAGTAATCATTTAAAATTTTCCTGTATTAAATTTGTTAATAATATTATGTTAAATATATGTGTGCATAATTAAATAATGTTTGCTTAATTGTTACTTTGTCTATTTTTTCTCTCTCTTGTCACTGTGTAACCAGTAAATTAATGTAGAGTTATTTTATAAGTAAAGTAAATGTGCTGGACACTGAGACGTGTGAGTTAGTCGTGGGATATTTCAAGTGCCGGATTGTGTGCCTATCATCTGTAGCATGATGACTATATAATCTATGGTTAGCTGACACCTGAGGTTGACCCTCAAAACAAATAAAATGTTTGGATGGCAGGGGTTTAAATCTAGCAGTCAAGGTGGGCCACAGCTTGGAAATATGATCATGTTATGTTTTGCATAGCTCAATCCGACCCTAGGTATCATTGATGGCTCTGTTATTAATAGTATTCTCCTCTCTGCTTGAAAAGCTACTTCATTCCCATAACATTAAAATATAATATTAAAAGGTTATGTATTGAGCTTAATGATAAAAAACCTATTAACTGCTGATTCAGCTAATCAGAGCAGGTCCGATGAAATGTATTTCTATAATTTATTTTATGTGTTTTATAATATCTCCTATTATAATTTTTAAAAACTTCATAGGCAAAAGCAATGACAAACTACTGGTAATAACTTCATGATCATTGCTTAATTATAGAAGCCTTTGGCAAGATATTTTTTTGAAGTAATTTAAATTGCTCTTTAGATTACTTAACATATCCATATTATCAGGTTCTAAACATAAATCAGGTATATTGTGCATCAAATCTTGTCTAATAATTTCTTCTCATTATGATGTGAAAAAATACTAATATGTTATTAATATAGATATCAAAAAGTGTGAAAATTCCAAATATATCATGGGCACAATTCTATCTCCCTTTATTTTCCACTGTAAGATATATAAGAAGAATTTTACTTCCATGCTTTTCAAGTTTTTATGTTCATTACTTATGAAGATATGCATGTTTGATATTTTCTAAAATACTCATTGTCCTCTTCCAATGCCATCATCCAGACTGTTAAAATATATTTATATTAAGTCTCAGTATCATTTAGCACATTTAATAATGGTGTCCACAATCCTACTAAATTCAACAGTCACACTTTCTTATACAATGCCAATATTTTGAACAAATGAAAGGAGTATTTTGATCATCATTTGAATAATGATACAAAAATTGAAATGGCTGAAGATTCTGATGCGATAGTTTAAAAAGTTTTAAAATGTGATAGAAATATGCCAGTTTCATGAAATTGTGTCATCTAATCTTAAGAATACTTCTATTATTCTTTTTTTTTTTTTAAATAAAGAGAATAGACTAGACTGCAGTAACTATTGTGTTATATCATTATCTACTACAAAAAGATACTGATTTTGTTGAATATATTGCTTCTGGTCATTGATAAGAGATTAACAGAAACTCATTGTGATTTTAGAAAATCAAGAAATACCATAGCAATATGTCAGAAACGAGTGATTTATCTATTGCTTTTATTGATTCAATTAAAGCATTTGACTCAATTAATTGGACAGGTTTATTACATTGTTTAAAATTAGTTTATTGACTATCAAAGTTTCTTCATATTAAACAGCTTATATATGATAGAATTATTACTACAGTCAGAAAATTTGAAGATTTGAAATAAAAACTGGTGTTAAATAATGATGTGTATTTGCTTCAATATAGTTTGTGATTTTTATGGTAATGGTCTATGGAATTGTTTATAGGATCAAAATGCAATATAGATTTGATGGTGAAATTTTTAACTTGAATCAATTTAAAATAAAATCAATAATTAATTTTTTTAAAATTATAGACTTTTTGTGAATTCAAAAAGATGATTTACAGAATATACTTAATGTTTTCAAGATTTTATTTCAATAATTAATATTTAAAAAAACTCAAGTTCTAAACTCAGTTAGTAATGAAAGAAAAATATTCAATAACTTTTTAGCTTGAATGTTGGTTGACTTAAAGAATATAAACCAAATATAATACCTTGGTAATTTTATAAGAATAAAGAGAGTCATATATTTATTGTAATGAATTAATTATTGCAATTAAAATAACTGTATATTGAGCTGTTATTATAATTAATTTATTGCATAAAAAAATTAGATTTGGACAATCTATCAGTGTAACATAAAAACATTAAAAGACTTTCATTTAAAGATGCTTCATAAAATTTTAAAATACAATGGTAAGATCATAAGATCAATATGTTTTTGAATTTGCTAGATATAAAAGTCCACTATTGTAAAATCATACCTTTTAACAATTTTTTCCAATCAGACTATGTTTATACCATTTAGTGCAAGTTTTGATAATCAATAAATTCCAATGTAAGCAAAAATCATGTGATATCTTGATGATCATATAAAATTATATCTTCATTGGACTGGATATGTGAAACAAACAATGGAAGATTTTGTAAAAGCATGTCATTTGCTTTATAAAAATAATGTCAAGAACATTCTAAAGAAATACACTAGTGATCATTTTCATTGCTGAGAATAGAATACATTGTAAAGCACAATTAAACTTGGTGTTGAAGCATTTCAAAAAGAAATGTTTTCTGCAGAAAACGTAAAAGACAGTGCAAAAATTATCAAATAAATAGAAGAATTGACCAGCATATTTCATATGTAGAAATATTTATGTTTCATGGTTTGCAAAATACATATTTTGTATAGTAAATTTTTTGGGGTTTGTTTCTCATGGAGATGGAAAGATGATACATATTTGTGAATGGCTGTTGCTATTGATCTGTGATGATATCCTCCAGACTACACAAAATGTGAGATGACTAATTTATTGCATAGTACTTATATGTAAGATCTAAATGAATTTGTAAATAACATGGTAACTAATAGTTTAATTAAAATATTGTTAAATTTAAATCTATGCTGACTTATTTAATTGTTTTTCTTTTTTAGGATCCGGAAAAACAACATTGCTAAATTGTTTGGGAGGAAGAATAAATTACAATTCAGGAATAATTACTTTAAATAATGAACGTCTTAGTAAACAGCATAGAAGAAAAATTGCTTATGTTTTGCAACAGGATATATTTTTTGCAAATCTTACATTAGCGCAAACAATCAAGGTATCAGTTTTACTTAATCAATTATTTGAATTAATATTTTATGAGAAAATACTTTTATGATTAAATAAATATTTAAATCTGATTCACTTGCATAGTTCTTTATATAATGAAGTTTTTTAGCTTATTAAGATGAATAATTTTATAATTGAACTTTAAACATAAGAATCCATTCAATTTTATGATATAATTCTTAAAGTGATTTGTTAAAATGTAGTATGTTTAAGACAAGGGTAAACAATATTATAGCATGCTATCTTTAGTTGTTAGAAAATTTATTTAACATTATAGTATTCACATATGATTACATATGTGTTGAAGCAAAGATTTTCTTCAATAAAAGACATTACACATATTTAAACTCCGGATTTATTGGTGTCTACAATTGCTTATTATAAATATTAGGATTATACTAATGCTGTTATTGGATATTATTATCCATTTTCTGGGAAGTAAAGATCATTCAGGGATATTGTAAAGACTCCGAAAAATCTGATACAGTTTAAATGTCAACAGTCTTAATATTTATGATGAGCAAATATATGCATAAATGAATTCAAAATATACGTTTATATATAAATAAAATTTGATAATGTTCTATTAAACATTTATTTTTCCACAGTATGTGCAACAAAAAATACTCTTTTTATACTTTTAAATTGGCAATATATTTATTATTACTGGGGGTGAGGGTGATGATTATATATTCTTGAAAAATATATTATATTAGTTATACTATAAATTTCCACATACATGTGTATATCAACGTTTTACACAGACACATATAGAACTTTAATATAAATACATATGTGCATCTGTGCGACGATATAAGATACAATAAATGTCAAAATTATAAGAAATAATAGTGTCAATAAATATACAAAAAATTAAAAAAGAATGTATCATTTACTAGAGTTTATTAAATGTGTTCATTGAAGTATAAATGTATTAGAAGAGCAAATGAAAGATTTATGTGTAAAATTTGGACAAATATATATTAGCATTAACAAATAGGAATCAAAGATGAAAGAGCAGAATTATGTATGTAAGTATAATTAATCAATGGACTTCTATGCCTTAAATAATTGTGTATGAATAAAAAATTATTATATTGTATTCTGAAATAAATAATAAAGATTTATATATATAAGGTTATTAATAAATTGTTAATTAAAAATGAGTCAGGTGTCTTGAGGTCATTGTGTTATCATACCAACTTGCAATGCCTGTTATAAGATTCTAATCTAAATGAAACTTGAAATTTTATTAGTTATCTGGGGGATTTTAGCCCTTATAGCCTGTCACTAACTAGAAAATGAAATAAATTTTTTTAAAAAATCAACATTATCTGGTTGTTAGCTAATCTAATAAGATGATTTCTTTCACTTTTTTTTCTATGGAGAATTTCAGAGGCTTTTTCCTCTAGAAGTCTATTTAAAACTTAACTTATAATTGTTTACATATTTTTCTTAATGTAATTTATGTATATGCATATAAGTGCCACATTCAATCTGACTGATATATTAATTTCATTCTGAATTATCAATAATATTATAAAAGTGTGCTTATAAACATCAATGCTCCAAAAATAGGTGGACTCTTTTTATTGTGACCATTTGTTCAATATTTAGAGTGATTTTAATTCATAGCCTGAGATGATTTATGGTCTTTGTTTACATTTCTATATTGAGCTATGTTTAGTTTAATATTTACATATTAAATCTTATTTAATTATTATAATCAAGATGTTAAAAGAAATATTTTGTCTCCAGCCTTTGATTATTGGTTTAATAAATACTATGTGCCATATTTTATTTGACTGATATATTAATTTCATTCTGAATTTCCAACAATGTTGACAAAGGTATCATTATAAGTATCAGAGTAAGTACAGATTCTATCATAAATAAATTAAATAAGATACAATTAAATAGAAACCAAGGTATTTTTACAATAGATATCAAGAAAATATATCCTAGTATTCCAAAATAAAAAGTATAGTGATATTAATACAGAAATTATTTATGTATATTAATGAAATAAATATAATACATATTATAGAATTGTTCAAACTTTAGAGTGCTTTTAATTCATAACCCGAGGGAATATGTTTTACTCCCTTTTTACACACACACCCATATATATAAAAGCAGACTAAATTTTATTGGCTATAAACTATAAATATATATACCCACTTACTTTATTATAAAACCTAAAAATAAAACAGTCACTGCTTATTCTTATACTTTTGAATTTTATTAAGGCTTGGTTTTCTAACATATGCTGGAACAAGAATATATTTGAAACTTAAGCCAGATAATTCATCATTATTATTTTTAACTTATAGTTAAATGCACAAAAACAAAAGAGAGCTTTATTTTATAACAATTTTTGTAAATAATAAATAAAAGTCAAATAGCGTAGCATCAAATGTAAAGATAATCATATGGAAGTAAGCCAACTTCTATGAACTGGCTAATATAAAAAAAATCCATTTTCATTGTTACAAAATCTAAGAATAAAAGGGTTGGTGTTTATTCTTGTAGCATCAGATTTTATTAAAATTTGGTTTTCTAACAAATGACTGAAAAAGAATGAATTTGTTGGAAAACTGAACCTTAATAAAATTCAAGATATAAAAATAAGTTGTGAACATTTAATTGTTAGGTTTTATGGCAATTCAAGTCAGTATATACATTTATATTTAACAGCTCTCATAGCTAGTCTTCTTACATATGATTACATATAAATTTGATGCCATGTTTATTAAATATCCATAATTATTTGACTTCTATTTATTATTCCCAAAGATGATTATAAAATGATTTATCTTTTGGCTTTATATATCTGATTTAAATTTTAAATTTCCCCTCACTCCAATGTTAATCAGAATATTGATCCTTAATAAAGTCCAAATTATAAAAATAAGCAGTGACTACTTTAATCCTTGATTTTATAACAGTAAATGTGGGTTATATATTTATACTTGATAGCTTGCAAAAATTAGTTGTCTTTCATATAATTAAATATACATTTAGTGTCATGCTTATTAAATATTTTATATTGTAGAAGTACTATTGACCAATTTCATTAGGTTGTGAAATAATTAAACAAACTCATCACTTTTATGTCAGAACTATAAAAATTTAAATGGACTCATCTATTCCTTCTGATTCCAATTTGCTAACTATGTTGAAATTTTAGAATGGAAATAATATTTAAGAGTCATTTAATGTAGCATTATATTATTATGAAATCATAATTCCTTAAACAATGGATAGATACTGTATTTCATTTATAAAAACCATTGCACTTTTGATAATCTTAGTAAAAGTTTGGCAAAAATGATATACAGTCTCTATTTTTGTCTAATAAATTATGATTTCATAATTAATAATGCCTTATTTACATCTAGCTTAAATATTATTTCCACTTTAAAATTTTAATATGATTAGCAAATAGGCCTATTACAATCAAAAGTGCAAGTAATGGATAGGTTCATTATATTATTCATAGTTTCCTGATATAAAGTTGTTAAGTTTGTTTAATTATTAACAGTTAGAGGGAACTTAATTAAATCCATTTGTATTTCATAAATGTTAATGCCATATTTAATATTTAAAATGATAATAAGTAAACAATAAAAGTTTTAAATAAACTTCTAGAAGAAAAGCTTCTTTAAATTTTTCACATGATTATGTATAAATATACAAGAAAACAGTCCACATCTAAACAATGCCAAGCAATATCAAAAATCTCAATTTGTTTGTTGTTAAAGCAATCATCCTAAAGATTGATACTTGACTGAAAGATATTGAAATTTATAATTCAAAGAAGTTTAAATAAACCTCATCAAACAGGCAAATAAATCCTATTTTTGAAAGAAGACTAACAAATAGCCAATTTTAACTTTCAAACTGCACTGAGACCCTATATTATTTAGATAATAAAACTAATACTGCCCAAGGCTTCAAAGTGTCAATATTCAGTGATTACATAAACATATTAGACCAGTGATGGCAAACGTATGGCATGTGTGCCACAGATGGCACGTTCAAATTTTATTTATCATAATTTTCTTCAATATTTTTTTTTTGTTAAAATCTGTACTAATAAAAATTTACTGTAAACTAAAGGTAAAATAAATAAATATAATATTATATTAGAATTCAATTTACAGATTAAAAGCAATATATTATGATGTTTTAAGCCAAATAAAATGGTACCGGTATACTGTAGTATCATTTTCTTCTATAAACCTGTCAAATGATTCCAATAAAACTAGAAAGTAAACTCAGTAAAATATTTTATAACTCTTTGAAGTGAGTTCTTTTAAATCTAAAGTAAAAATAATCAAATGGTTTTCTGTCCTGATTTTTTTCCACCTAAACATGTTGACCCCATTTATTTTTTTAAAGGAATCAAAATCACATAACAAAGGAACGAATGCATAATCAACACCATCAAATGACTTTTTTTTTTGCTTGGAGTTTTGCTGTGAAAGTGAAATGATAAATCTTTTATTTATAAATTTATAAAAGCTCATTTAAATTAACCTTTAGATAAATTTGTTACCATTATATTAATATGACTAGTGAAAATAAAAAAACAAAAATTATTAAGCAGTAGAGAATTTCAAAATTGGTGAACTGATGAATATGGAATGATTAACAAAGGCACCAGGGTAGTATGTTTTATATTTTGGAACAGTTGTATTGAGAACATCATCGGTCAAATGGCATTATGGGACCAATCATAAATTGTTCTGTGAAAAAAGTAAAGTTGAACAAAAAGAACATATTGCTCAAGCATTTAAAAATATAAATATTCAATCAACATCTATAATAAAATTTATCAAAAATCATTCAAATATAACTGCTGCTAATTTTTTTTATTTCAAATGTAATTGCCAAACATGGGAAACCTTTTAATGATGGAGAATATATGAAAGAAGCTTGGATGAAATGTGCACCAGTTCTTTTTGAAGATTTTGAAAACAAAGCAAAAATTATTCAGAGCATAAAAGATTTATCATTGGCTAGAAATACAGTTAAAGAAAGAATCCTGCAAATGGCTAACAACATAACTTACCAACAAAAAAGAGATATAAAATCTTCTAGTTTAATTTCTCTCTGCCTTGATGAAAGTACAGACATAAATGGATCAGCTCATTTGGCTATTTTTATTTGCTATTGTGTTGGGAATAATATCAAAGAAGAATTGATCAGTTTAACCTCATTAGTAACAACAACAAAAGGAATAGATATTTGCAACATAGATGTTGCCAAAATTGTATCAGTAACTACAGATGGTGCTTATGACTGGAAAAAAAATAGTTTTCTCACTTTATTTACCAACCATATTGGACATTCAATTTTGGGTTTTCATTGCATTATACATCAGCAGGTTTTATGCATGAAGTCCAGCTTTAAGCCACTGGATGATGTTATGAACATTGTGACTAAGTTAATCAATTTTATATCTACACATTGAGTGAGATAAACTCAGTATACTATGGTTTACTTATGTACAACAATGTCCATGGTTAAGTTGAGGAAAAGTTCTTCAAAGATTCATTGAGTGTTTAAAAGAAATTAGACTGTTTTTACATAATGAGAAAATCATTGAAAAATATAATGAATTAATGGATGTTGAATGGCTTTCAAAATTAATGTTTTTTACTGATATGTGTTCACATCTAAATGAATTAAATGTGAAACTGCAAGGTTATAATAAGACAATTGTTGTCATGTTTGATTTGATCAAAGCATTTGAAGTTAAATTACAAATTTTCAACCATGATGTTATTTCTTACATTTTCAAATATTTTCCAAATCTAAAAAAGTTCTTGACTGATTTAGAATGTCATGTAAAATCAGATCTAATAAAATTGACGCAAGACTTTTGTGCTGTTATTCAATCGATAATTGATAAATTTTTTTTTAATATTTACACTGGCAATTTTCAGAAATATCAAAAATTCATTTTATACCCAGACATAACATTAGTGGATAGTGTCAAGTTAGAAATTTTTGAGTGGGTTCATTTGAAAGATATGGAATTTCAATCAGTCAATTTTGAATCCAGTTCTATAAGAACACAGAAATTTGTTGACTTGAGGAATGAATTAGAAACAATGGAAAATGATCGATTATTGGATATATGTAAAAAGAATGCTGAAGAGAAACTATTGACTACCTGGAATGCTATTCCTAAAACATTTAATTGTTTAAAAAAATTAGTGACCGCTATATTATCAATTTTGTCCTCTACATATGCATGCGAATCATTGTTTTCAGAAAAAAATTTAATTAAACTCAGTTCGAGAAATAGAAGGACAGGTGAATCTAGTTCAGCATATGCATTATTAAAAATGACAAAATATAAACCAGATATAAAATATTTGGCATCCAATATACAACAGCAAAAATCTCATTAAATAATCTTTTTATGTTGATTTTATATGTTTATTTTCAAAATTTTGTTTTAATTACTACTAATTTTTTACTATTATATTTTATTCAACTTGTGCTCTTCTAAATAAATATCATTCGCTTGTATTTAGCTTATTTAGAAATATTGTTTAATTATTATTGTTATTTTGTTTTGTAAACTTTTAAAAAATCTGCAATAATTAAATTGTTTATATTTGGATTTAATAACTGTATTGCACGCCAATCATTCAATAAATATTTTTTGGAAATTTTTGGCACGCACTCATAAAAAGGTTCGCCCCAGGGTATACATCTTTATAACAATAAAAAAGGTTGCCTTGACAATAAAAAAATGACTATTTGTTAGTGTTCTTTCAAAAATAGGATTTATTTCCTGTTTGATGAGGTTTATTTAAATTTCTTTGAATTATAAATTTCAAACTCTTTGAGACAAGTATCAATCTCTAGTGTCTATAGAAACATATTAGACCATAAACAAACAGATTGAGATTCTTGATATTATTTCACATTGCTTAGATATAAACTGCTTTCATGTATTTACATATATATGTATACACATAATTGCATTAAAAAAAATATGTACAGATACAAAGTCAATCTCAATGCTTGAAATATGCATAGTTTGCTAAGCACCTCAGACAATCTGTAACATGCATGTATTTTAAGCAAAATGTCATTTATTACTAATCTTGAGTATTATTAATTATCCAAATAAATTATTACACTAAAAATAAACAAATTTGGATAGCTTTAGGTTCCAGGGCACTGTGACCGGAATTTATATCTTTCTAAATTTGCTTATATATATTTTTAGTGTAATTGTTTATCTAGTTGCATACAGAAAATTGGTGGTACTCAAGACAGTTAAAGTGAAAAACTTTTTATGGAAGGCATGCATACTGCAGTGCTATTAGTCAGTTTTTTTACAAGTAGTATGATGATCAAACAGCATTCTATCCCAGTTTGATTATATAAAATATATTTAAACAAAACACTGGAATTTCAGTATACCAATACATAAATAAATAACAGCTGTATCTATCTTAAAACATAACTATCTGCCATCTATGGTGTCCAATACCGAAGAGTTTCTCTAAAATCGGTATTTCGGTATTGATATCAATACCGAAACTTGAAATATCAGTATTTTCAGTATTCAAAAGAAGTCTTATTTTATTCAATTTAACAAAGTTTAAAGTCATAAACAAGAGAAAAACATAAATAAAAAACAAAGCATTCTTTAATTCATTTTTCAAAAAATTGATATAAATGAAAAGAAATTAACAAAACGAAAAATAAAAAGAAAGTAAACGGAATAATAAAAACTATTTAAATATTAATTTTGTTTTAAAAAATAGGCTTTTAAAAAGCGTAAATTATTGATGCTGTCATCCGAAAGCACTGACTACATTGGAGAAGGGGAAGTGACAGAATAAAGACGTTCCTGAGAAAGAAAACTAAGTAATTTTTTGTAAAAATAATGTCTGTGTTCGTCACTAAGCTCCATTTAGTGAAGATGTAGATGTTCTGTACTGCCCCAGTTATATGATTTTGAGTATGAAATATTCGTTGATCAACGCAATGGATCCAAAAAAATTATTCCATTCTTTACATGGATTTCTAATTCCGCATTGAAAAAAGTGTCATACAATCGAATCTGAAAAAAAGTTAAAAAGTATACTTTAATTACCATATTTCACGGTCATTTTACTTCAAATTTTGACTAAAAATGGTAATGGTAATAGAAAATTACTGTATATGAAAACATGGTAATTTTTTAAATACATATTTTTTAGCTTAAATTTTAAACAAAAAATAAAATACAAAAATAATCATGTTTATAAAACTAAATTATTCTGGTAGGAGCATTTTGAAAGATTTTGAATCAGGTGTAAAATTTCAAGAATGTATCATGGATTCAAAATATAATCAATATCGAAATATCAGTTTTCATGGTTCGCTATTTTCGGTATTTCAGTATTGAATTTTCTTGAACCCAATATCGGAAGTACCGATATTGGAAACCCTACTGCCATCTCTAGTAGCAGAACTGAAACTTGTAGAATTAATTCCAATATTTGTTTATTTGTTTTTTTAAAACTGAATATTATTATTGTGTACAATATTATATATGTATATGTTTTATACTCTAGGTAATAATTGGTCAGTAAATGAATTGCTAATAATAAAATTTATTTACTGGCTTAGTTTAATATTAGGATTGTTTTAAACTTTTGGCAACATTTTTATTAAATCATTGTTTCAAAGAACTTACAAAAACATATTGGGTACATTTTTTTTTTTTAATTACTAGATTTTAAGACTGCTACAGTTTTGTTTTAAAGCCAAATGTTTGATAATTTCTGAATTAATAATATTGTTAGCTATACTTTGAATTTAGGTTATAACTATTTTTAAGGTCTTCCCGAATTTAAGACAACCAAGAGCAAGATCCAAGTTTAGTTATGTCTATTGATTATGTTAAGTTCATAGAAACAGTATAAAATTAAACAGTGAGGATTGCCAATTCCTCTATGTTTTTTTTTATTGTGTCAGCACTTGAGTTTAGAACCCCTCCCCAAATTTGAATGTAAACAATTAGTGATCTAATTAGTAGTGATAAAGTTGCTTCTACAACTACCAATCCCAACAACAAACAAAGATTTCCAGATTTTTAGTAGACAAATATTTGCTCTACAGAGAACTGCCAATTTTGTTCTAACTTGTAATAAATTGTTTTTTGATATTCTTGAAAGATAGATAATTTGCAAACTGTTATTATGAGTTTTTTATAGCAAGAAGTGACAGGTAGGATTTTATTAATATTCCATTCAAGATATGCAGTATATTAACTCCAATTACTGTTTTTTTTAAATCCATTTCAGGGAAAGAGGGCTTTTATTTATGGAAATATGAATTCCAAAAGTGACAATACTTCAGTTATGTTGATTGTGTAGAAAATTATTCAATATTAATAGATTATCACATGACAAAAAACAAACAAACAAACAAAAAAAAACTTGAATTGGAAGTTGCTTCTGTGTGCCATTACTTGAATTAATTTTTTCGTCTTGATTTGACATCTTAAAGTATGCATATGTTATTTAAAGTCAATTATAGGACTTGAGAATCTACATTATCATCAACTGCATAAGAACAAAAGTTACTGTGAGAATTAAAATTTATTAATACAGAAGATAAGAGAAGACATAGGAGATGAAGTTAAGGCCAATTTGTATTAGAAGTTCTATAAACACTACATGTGTAAAAATTGATGATTACTATATCATCTGAATTATCTTCAGTAGAAATTGCTTTCTTTGTAAATGATTTGAAATAAAATTAACATTGTCATGTCTAATATGCATTCTCCAAAAATCAGTTTAAAGCCAGAAATTTTAAGAAGATGCATTTTATTAAAAAAATGATAAATTTTCTGAAATACAATAACATCAACATTTTATTTTATATCATATAATCACCATTTCTTATGCTTGCTCTAAGATTTAGGTGCATTACTCTCAGATCCAATCACTAATGAAAGTCACAAACCCAAAACTAATCTGGGAATATTGGATAAGTAGGCACTAGATGGGGATTGGATGCACAAACCTTCTTGCATCCATTGATTACTCTGCCTTTCACTGAGTGGCACTACTGTATGTAGAGTTTTGCTTATTTTATTTTATAATTAATTTGTAAAGGATCTTCTTTTTTGACTCTGATTTATCTTCAGTGTTAAATTGAAATAATTTTATTATGGTTTCTAGTTGACAAGAAAATTACTTTGTAGATAATATAACTTGTAATTGAGATGTTTGATGGTTAACAACATCATGTCATTTTATTTATTTTAGAGAACTTAGAATCCTCACCTTTACAATCTTGGTTCAGCTATTTTTCATAATATCATTATTTTGTGTTTATAGCTTTCTTATATGCTTTAATAATTTTCTGTTTTAAAGAAGTTCATGAAAAGAAAGTCTGGCTTCCATGAGATGTAATTAATTTCACATACTAATGTTTGTTACTTGTAATATAGGTTATTGGAAAGCTGTCATCTATTACTATGATATTTAAGTTACTATGTATTAATATATATATATACACGCATGTGTCTGCTACATGTGCATATACATTTATTGTTTAACATAAATTTAATAGCCAGATTTTACCTTGAACCATGAAAGTTTACCATGAAAATCATATTTTCCACTTACATCTTTTTTATTTTTATTTTTTAAATTTACCATAATATTATTTTAAATATTTCTTTTTTTTTTTCTGCAAAACTCGTGTGGTATTTGTATTTTTATATAACTTTTAGAATTTTTTTTTTTTACTCTGCTCAATTTTTGAGTCTTTGATATTTTTCTGATTTGATTCATTACTTTTTATCCTAGCAAATTTCATCGCAATTTTCTGAGATTTTGTTTATAACTTCAGTTGTTCATCATCTCTTTCAGCAATATGTTCAACTCAGTTCTACTGAATGATGTCAATACTAAGTATTTCCTTATCTAAATATCTATCTCTCGAGCTCTTCTTGTTATTGCTTTTGGATTGATTTACTATTAAGAACTAAGTCTCAGACCCATAAGTAAAGAATATTATTAATAACTTTTTTTCCCAAGTATAGAATGGGTTTTTTTTTTTTAAAAACAAAACAAAACTATTTTGATCAAAAGCGCTCTAATAAAGTTTAATTTTATTGCAGCACATTTGACCAAATCAATAATAATTACTAAGCGTTTAATTTACTAGTATCATTTCTTTTCTCTCTTTTTTTTTTAAATTTTCTTGTTCAATCTAATTGATTTTTAACAATTTCTGCAGCTTGGAAGCATTCTTTGTTGAAAAACATTATTCATGAAGTCTAAATAAGCAATCTTAATCTATTTTCACCTTTTTTATATTCCCATTTAAAGCCATAACAAGTAGTACTTCTACAAAAAACATTTTAAAAATGTAATTCATAGCAATGTGTTTTTTATTTATTATCATATAAAGTCTGTTGATTATTATTGCATTTTTAAAATATTTATTAGAATTTAATAATATTCTGGGACTTCTTTCAAAATAATCACAGCAGAAATGTTTATAGAGATAAAATACTTTTTGTGACCAACAAATCAAATGTAAAATGATATTTCTCACTAATTGTTTCCCAATATAACCAACTGTGTTACAACCATTTTTAAATGAAGTTTTTCTTTTGTGTGGTTTGAATTCAATACAAATATTTGTAGGCGAATTATATTGATCTTACTAAACATCTTATCTGGAAATGATAGATTATTCCATCTTTTCTATTCTCTGATATATCTTCATTTTAATCTTCTTTTAATCACCTGTTTATTTTTATTTGAATGTCTGATTTTTACTTTGTCAACAATTTTTCTATGTTTAATTTGCTTCTTATAAGATAATGATAGTATCATTTTCTGTTTCCTCATTCTTAATAGATTTAATTGCATATCTCATCTCTTCTTTAGAATGTGTGATATGTCAAGTGATATTATTAACTACAACAATCTTTTTTGTTTACTATTCCAGAAGAATTGTTAATAGATCTATAACAAACACATACATATATTAAATATACATAGCGTAATGTATATATGTAAATTAAGCAGAAGTAAACTATTGAGGTAGTTTACTTCCATTTGGTTTATATATATATTGATTTTGTTCTAATATTATAATATCATTAAAAATGAGATTCAATCTTTATCTTTTAATATTCAATTCTAATTTCAGAAAGATGTAGTTTTTACACTCAGGTTAATATACAGTATTACATTTATTTCCAACCATGTCAATAAATGTATTATTATTATTTTCATATTTCAAATGCGTTGACCGGGAAGTGAACCCGGGCCAGCTGCTTGGAAGGCAACTATGCTAACCACTGGGCTACCAACACTTGCCTAAATGATTATTTAATTATTTAAGAATTGGTAGGAGAGCGGTTTATACATACATACACATACAATAGTTGTAAATTCATTGAAAGAAGTCAAGATTTAACTCAGACCAATATCAATAACAATCAGCAATCTCTAATATCAAAGCAACTTCCTTCTAACAGTAAAGATGGAATCTCACCTTTATTTATGGTTTATATATTTATATAGACAGTAAATATTGCAACTTGACCACAGAGAGCGAAATTATTGAAACAAAGAAGTTTAAATAAACTTTATTAAGCAGTTAAATATAACCTGTTCTGAAAGCAAACTAACAAATAGTCAATTAAAACTTTTAAATTGCACTCAAACAATAATTATTTAAATAATAAATCCAATAGTGCTCTAGGCTAGATAGGTCGATAAATGTAAATTCATTGAAAGCAGTCAACACTTAAATCGACTATATCAATAACAATCAGCAATCTCAATCTGTTGTCAAGGCAACCCTATTTTAACATTAAAAGTGGATCTTACCTTTATTTATGATCTGGTATATATATATACTAAAGATTGCAATTATTCTTGGAGTGCAATTTGAAAGTTATAATTGCAGGCTGAAAATTATAATTGATTATTTGTTAGTCTGTCAATTGTTTAATGAAGTTAATTTAAACTTCTTTGTATCAATAATTTTACTTCTCATGGTCAAGTTGTAATCTTTAGGGTGTATATAAAACATCAGACCATAAATAAAGGTGAGGATTCCTCCTTTATTATTGAAAGAAAGTTGCTTTGACAACAGAAATTGTTGATTGTTATTGATATTGGTCTGGTCTGAGTGTTGACTGTTTTCAATGAATTTACATTTATTGACCTATCTAGCCTTGAAAACTATTAGACATATATATAGTTCTATGAATAATTGTTTCACATTTCATGATGTCATTTATGTTTTATTAATTATGCCATCTTTTCTTTTTATTGCTTAAATAACTTCTTTTCTAAAGTTACAATATTGATTTATAAATTTTTTTAAAATTTTTTATTTTTTTAATAGCTATCTTTGCTATTTCGTTATTATATTTTTTTTTTTACAAATTTTATTAACATTTTTCATTTTGCAAAATTCCATATATTCAGTTCTAATAAATGGTGTTTTAATCACATTTATATTTTTTTCTTTTCTGAACAGATAACTTTATCGCAATAAAAGAAATGCTTAGTGTATTTTTAATCTGTTGTATTATTTATCATGTCTGAGCTATCTTTAAATTTTAGTCTTTTAGCATTGTAAAAATGAATTGTAGGTTTAGCTCAAATTCATTAATTTTAATTCTTATTTGTAGTGAAAGATGTATATGAAGAGATTTGTGTTACAGTAGTAATTCACCTGCTTATAATATCTGCAGTCTATGTTTGAATTTATCTCATTTTATTCTATAATAAATTATTTCAAGGCTGTTATATAATAAAGATAAAAATTGAATTTAATTTCATAAAATTTAGTATACCAATAAATATTTTAATATTGGTATATTTATAAACTAAGTCTGTTTTTTTTTTTTTGATTATGTATAAATTATATTACATAGAAATCAAGTCATATGTCATATGACCTAATTTAACAAGCCTGTATTACAAATGTTATATATAAAGCTCGCAAATAAGCTCTTAACAAGCTTTGCAGAATATCCCCAACCCCAGACTAGTTTCTGCTACTGGATTCCTCAGTGAAGTGCTGTATTGTTAAAGCTATTAATATATGGTGTATATGAACTTGGTTCAGTCCCATACAGCTATTTAAGTTAGATAGCTGGATTGGCAGATATATGAATATCTGAAAATTTCAGATTTTCTACTTAATAGTTATCCATTAGATAAAGTGCTGGTTTGTCCTGGTATTTTTAATTTAATGCTTGAATATCCTAGCACATCACTGAGGAAGCCAGTAACAGAAAACAGTCTGGGGGTGGGGATATTCTGCAAAGCTTGTTAAGAGCTTATTTGCGAGCTCTATATATAACATAAATTATATTATATTTAGTAGTATATACATAATAAATTCTCTGTCTAAACTATAAGTAATAAAATACAAATATATCAATGTGCTAAATAGAGCAATAATCTTTTTAAAAATATCAATAGCTGGGTGCACTTTCTGTGTACATTGATATACATGTGAATTATTGCATATACATTGTGAGTAAAAGAAATCTAAATATGAAAGAAAAAAATTAATGGCAATATTTTAAGAATATTGTATTTTATACCTGCATCTAAAACTTAAAAATTGTAAATTATAAAACATAGTGGTAGAAGGTGTATAGTCATTTCCTGCTTGATATTATGAAGATTCAAATTATTACTGGAATTCATATTGTAGAGAAATTATCTTAATATATTTATATTCTTTTTTTAATGACTTGCAACATATTTTTTTATATTACTTTTTTATAATCCTTTAAATGATTATAGTTTTTTTTATGTACAATTAGTTTTCTTTTATGCCATTCTTTATTTTCATAATTAAATCATTATTAGTATGTTATTACTAAAAAGAGAGATGACATCATGAAATTGGTAGAAGATTTTTATCAAGAATTATATAGTAATAAAGAACAAGTACCTCCTATATCTATTACATCTTCCAAATTGCCCAGAATTTTAAATGAAGAAGTGAGACATGCAATTAAGTGTATGAAGAAAGGAAAGGCTCCAGGAAATGATGGAATTATAATTGATATATTAAAAGAAGCAGGTGAAGAAATAGAAACAATTTTAGCAAAGTTATATACCAAATGTCTAAATGATAAAGATGTACTGGAAGATTGGAAGAATGCAGTAATAATATTAATATTTAAAAAAGGTGATAAAGAAGATATTAGAAATTACAGACCTATCAGCCTTTTATTAGTTTTATATAAAATTTTTACCAAGATAATTACAACTCGTCTACAGAGAACTTTGGATTTCCACCAACCAAGAGAGCAAGCTGGATTTAAAAGTGGTTTTAGTACAATAGATCATATCCAGGTATTGAGAGAAGTCATAGAAAGGACAAATGAATATGAGTTGTCATTATGTTTTGGATTTGTAGATTATGAAAAGGCATTCGATTCTATACACATTTCTTCAGTGATTAAAGCATTGTATCATCAAGGTATAGATCCAGGATATTATCATATTTTAAAGAATATTTATAAAAATGCAACAGCAACAATTAGATTACATAATGATACTGGAAAAATCAACATTGAGAAAGGTGTAAGACAAGGTGACTCCATATCTCCAAAACTCTTTACAGCAGTGCTGCAAGAAGTATTTTGTGGATTAAAATGGGAAACTAAAGGAGTGAAAGTAAATGGAGAGTATTTAAGTCATTTAGATTTCGCAGATGATGTAGTTGTTTTTGCAAATAATGCTTCAGAGCTGCAGGAAATGTTGCAGGAGTTAACAGATGAAAGTAGAAAAGTAGGACTAAAGATAAATGTTAAAAAGACTAAAGTAATGTTTAATCGATTTGCTCAAAATATGAAAATAAAGATTGATTATGAAGAATTAGAAGAAGTTAACACTTACAAATACCTTGGTCAGATTATTAATACAGATGGAAACATAATGGAGGAAATTAATCATAGAATTAAACTTGGTTGGAGTGCTTTTGGTAGAAATAACTTGATACTAAAAGGAAATATGCCTATGTGTTTGAAAAGGATGGTTTTTAACAAATGTGTTTTACCAGTTTTTACTTATGGATCTGAGACTTGGACACTTAATAGAAGAGCAATACAGAGACTTCAGACCACTCAAAGGAGTATGGAGAGATGTATGTTGGGAGTAACAAGAAGAGATCGAAAACGCAATATATGGGTAAGACAACAAACAGGTGTTACTGATCTTATTGAAAAAATTAAAAGATTGAAATGGAGTTGGGCTGGACATATTGCTAGAAGAGATGATAATAGATGGACAATTGAAATTTTAAACTGGATTCCAAGAGATTGTAAAAGACCCAGAAAGAGGCCACATGTGAGATGGATGGATGAAATAAGAAAATGTGCAGGGGTGTTGTGGAGAAGAGAAGCTAAAGATCGGAGAAGATGGATTAAACTTGGAGAGACCTTCATCCTGCAGTGGATTGATAATGGTTGATGATGATGATGACAATGATGTTAAGAATGGGTAGTTATGATATAAAAATTGAATATAACAATGTAAAATAAAAGCATGATTGAAATTAACAAAACTATAAAGTAAAAATCATTGGATAAAGTAAATAGATTGATAAAATCAAAATAGAAATATTTTTTTAAAGAGATCTAACAAATATTTCAGTTTTCTTTAGTTTATTAAAAAAATTTCAATGATATCTTAATACAATAGTCTAAGAAATCATCTTTGTGTTAGCTCTCCATAAATAAATTGCTCCCAACAGCATTTTTAGGTTTGCTTACAGTATTTCTGGTAGTATCATTCAATATATTTAAAGTGAAATTAAATAATTATATAAATAAACTGAAACTCACAAAATTTAAAATAAAATGAAACCAAAAATTTTAACCAGATCATTGTACCCTCTTATAAAGATTTGTATTATTAATGAATTCTTTGATAGTCTGATAACATTTTATAGCTTCCAGATACATCTGCTAAATGTCAATCAAAAATAAATACAGTTATTATATACATTCTTTTCACATCTGCAAATTAAAATAACCTCATTTCCCATATCATATAAAAGTATAAAATTAATCTCCTCAAATCACTTATTTTATACATAAAAATCAAAATATATAATAGTACACTTATCAGTCATTTGATTGATAAGTGTACTATTATATATTTTGGACAAAATTCAAGCTTAGATCATAAGCTTATCAGGTGGATGTGTTTTCTCTAACAGCATTCTCCATAAAATTGTATGTAAAACAGTGTTAAGTATAATTTAATTATACCATTTATAATTCAAAATTGAGAGCAGAAATAATGAAATAAAATAACAGTGACAAACAAAAAGGAAGCATTACAAAATTTTAAAAAATATGATATGTCAAATTTTATATAAATTTTGAACTACCTGAAAGTTCTACTACTTGTTTGATGATAAATAAAAAATGAATTGAAAACAGATAAAGTACACTGTTATTTATTTGTGATAGATTTAATGGACTGGAAAATTGATAAAATTAATGAGGTCAGACTTTAAAAAAAAATTAAAGGTAAAAACAAATTGTAGATTGAGTGCATTCAAAAAAGTATTTGTTAAGCAAAATTAAAAATATATTTTATTTTAGTAAGACATTTAAAAGTCAGAAACATTTTGAAAATTTAGTAATTGAAAAAAGATGAAATAGTCAAGCGTTATTGGTCGAGTGGTCAGCACATGCTGCTTACAAGCAGATGTCCAGGGTTCGTGGATGTGCTTCCCGGTCGCTGCTTTGACACATGAAAAGAAAAAAGATGAAATAATTTTGAAATATTAGTGTGGAAAACAATGAGATATACATTTTCAATAACAATATCACATGACTTCTCATGTGTTTGCAAGAGCAGTTATTTATTTGATATCTTGCAATATTATCTTTTAACTTTTTTTGTAATTAATTTTATTTTTGAAAGATATGATACCTTACCTACCTGTAGATTTTTAGTGATCAATATCTTCTTAGTAAATTATTTTCTTAAAATGTCTTTAATATAATATTTTAATATAAATGGTATCTATCTTTATATAAAAACTGTGCTCAAGTGTATTATAAAGTCCTTTTTTTAAGAAAATATATTATTCGGTCACTTCTAAAATTTGATCAAATGTAAATGTATCTAAAGTAGCATCTCATCCAGCAAACCGAATGCATACTGATTGGTACCATCATAATATATTTACACTTATGCTATGAATTCTTAAATTAAAAAAATTATAATGCCTTTATGTCAGGTTAATAGAAGGACTAGATCTCACTACTATGCAGTATATTGGTAAATAACAGCTTTATACAACTAATTTAGTTGCAGTATTTTTATCACTATGATAAATTAACATATTTTTTAATTTGTTAAATATAATAATAATATGATGGAGTGAATGTTTCATCTCGTCACACAAATTTATCTTTCAACATAAAAAGCTATCAAAATGTTTAATTGATAATCTTAAGTTGATTCAGCCAAGCTAAAGAGTTTTAGAATTTTTTATTATTATTGGTTGATAAAGAACTTGGATTTTTTTAACATAAGTTTTTATGGATTATTATAAACATACAGAAGTCATCTTTTAATTTGTCAAGACTGGCACAATATTATAAATCTAGGAACCAAGAAAATATTTTTGAAGTTGTATAATATAAATAAACTTTGGCAAAAAACCAGTTAATTTCACATATTGCCACATTAGTTTAATCAAAAATTTCATTATCAACCTGTTACCATATTTTCATATCTGTTTCATGAAGCCACTTATAAACTATTCACATTTGTTTAACATTCTAATAGTCGTTAACTTTCTTTTTTCCCCATCATATATTACAACCTACTTAATTGAGTCACATACTTTTCCTTTAATATTTTTCTTGTATTTGTCTAGCAACAAAAACCATGTTTATAGCAATTTTTGATTCTTCCAAATCATACTGAATCTATGGTAATATTTATTAATGCCTGGAAGTAATCGATTCATCAGAGTTTTTGAATATCTTTTTTGATATAATGAATAACAATGACATTTCATGATATCTATTGCAGTCTTTTTTTTTTTTTTACTATTTATATATATTGAAACAGTAGAAGTATTCTTAAAATCAGAGCATAATTTTATGGTTACACACATTTTTAAAAAACTTCAATAATTTTGAAGCTAACCTATCGGCATCATATTTTTAAACTTCTTTAGATACTCATCAGAATCAGCCTTTCCTTTTTAAGATTACAAAAAGCTGTTTAATTTCATTAAGCTGAATTTCTTTGTCCAAATCTAAATGAATAGTTTGAATAAATGTATAATTAGAACACTCATATTAATTTTTGTATTATTCTTTAAAAAATAATGAAATTTCTCCTCCCATCTATTTAATTAGCAGTGTTTTGATGTGTGATTAAAAAAAATTCAAGTATTTTGTGTCTTGGAATGAAGCTGATGTATTATTATTTATTTATCTAGTGTATGGATTTATATAGTTTAACTGTTAACAAAATATTATAAAAAAATCTGTGAAGATTCCAACCAAGAAATAGATTCACTAGTGGTTTTATTAAGGTCTTTAATTCTATCAGTGTAGATGTAAATATAGTAATATTTAACTGTATGTTTTATAGTTTGCATTTGCCAACATTTATGAAAATTAGTAGCTAATAATTTTATTTATGAAGAAGATAAGCACAACAAGCATGAATTGTCATGAATGTATTGATGAGACTTCAGTTGCATCTAGGAAAATCAAATCCGGCTGGCTTTATTGTAGGATCTGAAAAATAAATTTATTTTGATTCTTATAAGAATTCCATTTTTTACGTCATTCTTCAATTATATTTTTGGTTGAACATCCAAAAAGGGAACTTGATTTAAGTCACATCTCAAATGATAAAATTATATTTTGAGCTATTGGCAAATTCAATCTACTTAATAGTTTTTTATATATATTTTCTGTGTCACAATCTCTCTTCTGATATCTGGTAGAAATATATGAAAGAACAGGAAGCTACTGAAAAAGAGTGAACTTAAGTTATCCAGTAATATTTCTTTATAATATTTAATTGAGTATCCAGAAGTTTAATGTCAGAATTTTTGATCACAAACAAGGGCATAATATACTAATGCTAAAATGTTGTCTGTAAAAGGCTACCATACAACTCCAAGCAGTGCCATCCAGTGTTTTAAGGAGGTTTTCCTAGAAATGAATTTTGATTTAATGTTAGATAAATGAAAAAAATAAGTTAGGATATGATCCAATATCACTTTTAAATATCTTAAAGTAAGATCATATTTTAGAATATTATTGCAAATGGTTATATTCTGATTACAAGATGATTCCTTATTGTTTAGATGAAAAATTGAAATGTTGTCTTCATTCGATTAGGAATAAGATTCAGTCTTTAAAAAATATTTTTCCAATTTTTTTATTTATTTCAGTAAAGGATTTCTTATGAAAAGTCAAAGCAATGCTAAATGAATTTCCCATTTTCTATATGTGCAAAATTACTAATGAATATATTAAAATGAGAGAACCACCTTATGGCAGTCAATTTTGTATCTACTATAATAATCATTTAGTTTCACTTGAATTTTTATATTAATATTTTGTCAAGTTAATTATTAGTTTTATTGCATTTAAAAATTCTAAAAATTTTTAGTTAAAGATGATTTTTTCAAACAAAATCATAAACTCAGGTTAAATCACTAAAGATAGTACCAGTTTTAAATTTATTTTAAAAGCCAGTTTTTTTTTTTTTTTGGCCTAAAATCAGTTTTTGGAATAGGAAAATGATTCACAACTATTGGTAAAATTTTTGTTAATATAATTTTTTCAAAAACTTGTTGATAATACATAATAATATTGGGTGTTATTATTGTGGGTTATTGCTGGCTTTTATTGGTTTTAAGACTCTTTTATAGCTTATTTGTTTGCCAAATTTTTGAAATATTTTCTGTGTAAATGATGTTGATGAATAATTCTGCCAATCATACTTTAGCTTCAAAGAATCAATTTCTTTTAAATATCATAAGCAATTCATTCTAGATTGGAATAAAACTAGCAGTGCCCTTTATGGTCAATTTTTATCTATCAAAGATCTGAAAATTGCTGATAAACTTGCAAAATTAATAGAAGATGCCAGAAAAAGTGAAGAGAGATAATTGGAGAAACCAAATTTTACAAGATCTAGTTTTAGGGGCTGGGTATTTTTATGACAATTTAGTAGATGTAAACATATCTCTAAAAGAACCATTACTGTTATTGACAATTAGGGGGTCACTCTAATATACCAGATAGAGGAAAAGCATCATTAGAGCAGAATTTCAAGCAACACTTTCATAATGTTCCTATAATAGCAATCTGATAAAACCTGTAGACATTGGTAAACTTAAACTTATCCTAGGATTTTCTAAAAAAAGTTAAGCTGGTGTATTTATCTTGTATCAGAAGAAACTATTTTTAATACTGTCATTGAATAATCATCAGTAGTTTGAAGATCTCTCAGAATTTTTTTCTATTTATTTCTATAAATGGTGATCTAACTCAAAAGTCATTTATACATTATAAAAAATTATCTTTATACTTCAACCTCTTTTTCAGCTTCTTTTAAGATTTCTCTTAGGCTTCATTAGCATCATTATATTCACCATATGTTATCTCAGTATTTTGTTAAAAAGGACTAGCCTTCTTTATTCAAAGAACATGTCTCTTACTGTATTTACTTTTGTTCTTATATAAATTCTATTTAATATTCTTTCTCTAAAAATACTTTTTTCCCACAAATCTCTGGCATCATAATTTTTTTTTATATCTTACAGAATACAAGTATGAGATTTCTAATTGAAGTTGGCTAAACTATTGAATTGAATAAGTCTTTCTTCGTTCACATGTTATTTATCAGTTTCACATCACTTTTCTCTTTGCATCAAAACGATTTATAGTAAATATTGATGTTAAATATCTTAATAAAATTGAATAATTATGAGGAATCAAAATTTCGTTTTTGTGTGTTCGCATGTATGTAAATGTCTTACATCAAGAATATATAAACAAATTAACATTTTATGTATAAATTATAATTATTTATATTTTGCTAAATCTGAAAGTTACAAAATTAAAAAAATATATATTAAGAAAAAAATTTAAAGATTAAAAATTCTTTAAGCGGATTAAAATTTAAAGAGTTTTTAAAATTAATTTATCTTGTTTCTTCTTCTTTTCTTTAGATTTGGAAAAGTTTATTGGAATTAGAATACTTAATTTTTTTAATTCCTTTTAAATTTTCTTTAAAAAAAAAACTTTAGTAGTTTGTATTTTGTAGGTTTAAAGAAGCACACCCAGAAATATAATAATGTTGAAAGAGCTAATGCAGTTATAAATTAAGATACTACAATAAATTACTTTGAAGGAGCGGCAGCATGATCCAACTCCGGTGCTTAATTGTTTTACCTGCCTTTGGGCAAAGAACTTGATGAATGAGGATTAGCAGCTAAAAAAAAGACTCATAATAATAATCAATAAAAAAACATTTTTTCTTTTACTTTATCGATGAGCCAAGACGAAAAATGATTATAAAGAGTATTTTTCTTCACTCTTTTCCAGAGCTATCTATTACTACCTTAAATAATCAATTGATGCTAGATCGGGGATGGGGGTATGGGACAGTACTATTAATCACAAATAAAAACGAATCTGGGAATGAAACTATAATAGTACTAGCATTTAATACATACATATTACTCAAAAATAGAATGAAAGTAATTGCTTTTAATAACACATGTTGATATAAGCAGAGATAACCATGTCATAGTTATTATGTTTATTAGTAACTACCTAATCTTTAATTTATTCAGTTTTTGAATAAATATCAATTATTTATATAGGAGTTATGATACGATATTTGTTATATAACAGATCATATCGAAATTAATATATTCTATTTATTCTACCCCAAGCCACTAATGTATACTTGAATAATCAGTTAACATTAGATGGAAAAGCCTTACAGTAGACGATTTTCAACAAAGTCAATTATTGCTTGCAATGCTGATATTAATAACAACAATAATAATCACATGATTCGTTGGTTGAAAACTCATGTGACATTCAAGCATCCTAGTGACGTATTAAGTATTTAATCGTTTCATTCAGTTAATATTAGCATTTTTTTAAAAAAAAAAATCCCGGAATCTTTAATTTCTGAATCCACTCCTATTTATCAAACTAAATCAGTCAGGACAATGTAGATAGTGAATGTAAGCATAAGAAGATATATGATGTTTTATTTGGTATTTAAGAGATTCATAGTTAGTATTAAAATTATCAGGATGTACTTAATTGCAGTAATTTGTTATGAAATGTTAATGTATGTCACTTTGTATTATTGCCAAAAGTGAATGTGCATCATGTGCATCATAATGCATAGAACACGAAAGTTGCTGTACAGACTGTAGGGATAAATGGTCTGCAGTATGCACTGATGATATCCTGCAGGAAGATGTTTGGTTGTCTGTATGTGTACTTATTTTATGCAGGATGTTGTTTAGTGCAGAGAAGTTGTAAAACAGGTGTTGCTGAGTTTTTCTTCTACTCAGTGCATAATGTATAGAAGGAGTCTACTTTGATATATAGGTGTCAGTATCTGAGGAAGTATGAAATTGGGAAGGCATAGAGATTAAGCCTAAGGATGAAATCAAAAATTTGGTCTCCACGAACCATTTTTTGAAGTTTTTAAGCATCTGTGAATTGTTGATTCCAAGCATCTGGGTGGAAAATTCTCTGGTGCATTGCCTGGATATACCAGAGAATAGATCTGCCAATATAAATACTTTGTTACTGTTTGCTGTGATATTTGAGTATGTGCAGTTCTAAACTTATTGACAGCAGTGTGAAGGTGGAAGTTAATCTGTAGATATTATCTGGATTAAAGATTGAAGTTCTGGGAGGTTGTTATTATAAAGTTTGCAGTCTTTTGTGTTTTGGAAAATGTATATGTTGTGTAGACCTAGACCATTGTATATTGTAGGGTGGAAAGCATCTTGTAGATATTCATACCATCTTTTTATTCCATAAAAGCTTCTTATAATATAAAGAGATTTTTGATATGAAAATCTTGGAGAATTATGGGAGAATAGTAAATTATCATGGTGATCACTAGCTTGTTGAACAGTTATATTTTCACAAATATTGAGAGATGCTTTCAATAGAGAATTAGTTATCCATTTTGCTTCATCTTTTAACTTATTCTGGATTTTATGTTGCATTTTCCCCATATAGAAGGGAAAGCTGAGGAAAGCAGATAGTTTGCCTTGGACAATTTGTGTGCATGACACTGCAATAGAGTGACCAGGCAGCAGTTTTATTCTGATTAAACTTAAGGTGTGTGTTGATTTGAAATCTTGAAGTATTTTCTATAGTATTGGTATCTGATTTCTGGGAGAAATACAGTAATATACGTATATGTAATGTAGGTCATATGCTGTGATGTGCCTGGTATCTAAATGCCTTTGACACTCTGTTTGGATTTTAAGTATGAGTGGGTTGATGTAAAAAATAAATAGTAATGAGATGTTTGATGAATCTTGGAAAATGAATTGTGTGAGGTTGAATGATGGAGAGTTTTTTCCATTGAGTGTTTTACAGCTGAGTAGCAGGTTAACGAGCAGATATAGATGAGTGCATGGGATTGTGGTGTCAGCTGACATGTTCATTAATTTATTATTGACAACTGAGATGAAAGCTACTTCTATATCAAGTTGAACTTCAACTGATGCATAGCTTTTCCATTTCTATACCAAGTTCAAGACTGTTTTGAAGATTATCACAGCTTATGCAGTAGGTGATTTTTTGCAAACTGGCTATGTGAAATTAGTGGTAGAAGATATGCCTCTAGACTATCCTTGAGCACTTTTTCAATAATTTTGGTAGTGATTGGTTTCATTGAAATGGAACAGAGATTGGAAAGGATTGAGGGTTGTTTTTTGTTGAAGAGGACTATTGTTATTGGGTATAAACCCTAGGTATCATGTAGTTTCTGTGATAGATGATTTGCAAGGTCACACAGGTATTAGTGAACTGACTGAGATACACAAAGCAAATTTTAAGATATAATATGCTCCTGGATAACATGCAGCAGGTATTACTGCCAGTTTAATAAAAAATTCTATGATTTTAAATGGAGTGTTTGTTCCTGGTATTCGAAAAACATCAGAAGGGGACTTGAGTGAGTGGTATGTGATGAAATATTGGTTTTAACACATTACTGTCTGAATATGTGATCCACTTAGTTATGAGCAACATTGCTACTATGACAGTGAATGGGTATCCCAGTGCTGGACAATATATTTCTTTGACCATGTATGCTGGTGGCTGAGGCAGATTTTACTTTTAGTTAAGATTGTTACAAACATTGTTGTATATTTGAGTAAGCTTGTACATAAGTTGTTGAGTGGTTTGTGTTGGCTTCAACATTGTAATATGTCTATGTATTTCATTAGTCAATGCTAGTAGTCTGGAGGGTGGTGTGGAGAGATTTGCATATAATGTGATCTATATTGAATGATAAACTATTTATGAATGTCAGATATCTTTGGATGGGGGTAAGTTGCATATTTGTGATTTTCTGAAGCATTATATATGTCTCTGGGAAAATAAATTCAGGATGACAGTTGAAAGCAGAATTCTAATTATTTTCCCAAGTTTAAGTGCAGTTGCCTGATTTTCCACCAGGTTAATCAACATGGTTTGTGTGAAGTGATTAGAAAAAGGGGAAGGGATAATGTTTAGGCTGATTAGACGATGTAACATATTTGAGTAAAAACACAGGTCAATCTTTCATGTATGATGACCATTATGAAATATAATTGTATTATTTGAAAAAATGCTCAGCACTGATAAGTGGTAATAATATATTTATGTAGCCACTTGGATATAAAGTCTTGATATTTTATAATTATCAATTAGAATGACTAATGTAAAGTAGAACCAAGTAATAAGTTTTTGTTTAGTATGTTTGATATAATTGAAGCACCTGATGGGATGTACACAAATATGATCTTTAGTATGATGATATGATGATGAACTGTTATTATTAACAGGTTTGCATCTAATATATATGATTTAAGGGACTGAAATAGACAAACCGGTGTTATAAGTGGTTCAGTATCCACTGAGATGTGTTTCTAGAGCATGCAGAGCAACCTTCTTTAGTCAGGTGTATTGAGGAGTCAATCTGTGAACCACTATAGATATTAGTTTCAAAAAGTCCTAGAATATGAGGTTGTGTAATTTTTATTCATTGTTTCAACTGATATACTTTTATGAATTGAGTTAAGTCTTCTAATATTGAATGCTGTTATCTTTACCTTCGTTAGAGTGATCAGCTGCTTTTGCATGGTGCTGTTGTAATATCTGTGAAACTTTTGCATATATTCTAGAGCTTACTGAGCATTTATCAGTCAAAATCCATGGATATGAAGTCCTCTTCCAGGTGGTTAATCATCTCTGTAAGAGTACTGTTCCCATCTGTTTTGGTTTTTGTAGATTGTTTTTATTTGGGTAACCAAGTTGCCTTTGGTTTCTATTGATACTGTTTCTATGGAAGGGAAGCATGGAGTTAATAACTCAATGATGTCTGCTGACATTTTATTTAATTACATCTAGGGTGCTTGCTTTGGAGCAGTTATTTGTGTCATTAGATATATCCAGATGTGATTGATATGCCTAGTGTTCATAATATATCAGATAAGATGTATGTTTGATTTTGAGCCATTTGGTCAGAGCTTGCATTTATATTATTCGTTATTTATTGTAGAGTCAAATATGTGTGTTTTTTCTGCATGATTGTATTCAGAAACTTCATTTATGCAGGGGTTGCCTTTAATTTTATATTGATTACTGGTGATCTGTATATTGTTGCTATCTTCCTTTTGGCACTGGTTGTGTTGTTTTATTGGCTGAACTTGTATGACTTGTATATTAGTGCAGTGTATGGCCAGGTGACCATGCTGTCTACATGAGTAGAATTATGGTTTTAAGTCTTTTATATATAAGCACAACATAGTTTCCTGATCTGCGCTCTGTGTTAGTATGGATTCTGAATCAATGTCTCTGTAATTTCATTTTAAAATCATAACTATTGCTATAAATTGCTATTAGTGTGTTTTGGAGGTATATTGGTTGGAATACTATGACTTTGTATCCAAAGTATGTGTCTTTAAATAGTTCTGTAATATGACTGATCTTTGTCGACTCTGACAATCACATAATTGCATAATGTTTTGATTTGATTATGAAAAAGTTCTTTTAATATTAAAAAAAAATCAATAGTGAGGTATCTGGGATTGGGTTGATCTACTATCTCAGAATTGTTTCTCACATTCCATCCTGTTATTGCTTCATATAATAATGTTCATGGAAAACAATATAGTGATATGTTTGCATCTGTGGTGAATATTACTATCAAACTAGGAGAATAAAATCTAAATTATGTATATAGCTTTCTGAGAATTATGTTATTAAAGAGCTCATTGATTATTTTTAGTGCACCATCAGTCCAGTGTGCGATGGGAGAAGTTTTGATTCTACTGAATTTTCAAGACTAGCTTTATGTCATTCAAATTTGCTTTTCTAAATCTTGGGACCATTTTATTATTTATTAAAATTAGATTATTTTTGATACATTTGCATATTAGTTGTTGTGATGGTTGCATTTGATTTAATGGAATTTTTGTTAATTTTTTTAGGGTTTAAACCCCAATAACCTTTGTTTTATTTACTGGCAGTATCAAGGTTTTTTGCAGAAATAATAATAATAATAATAATAATAATAATAATAATAATAATAATAATAATAATAATAATAATGATGATGATGATGATGATAATAATGTTGCTGCTGTTATTATTATTATATACTTCTCTTTAAAAAAAAGATTCGAGATCTGACATTTTTATATAAAATTGTAACTAACAATACAGTGTGTCAAAATTTGATAACAAATATTTCATTTAATTGTTCAAAATATAAAACTAGGAGTGTTTTTCTGAAGGTTTGTGATGATGGCAGGATGGCTCAGTTGGTTAGAGCGTTACCTTAAATTCAACTATCAAGATTCTAAGGGCCCAGGTTCGAATCCCATGCTAATACTGTCACTGGTCAGGCCAGCAACACCTGAAGAATAGGGGAGAAAAATACCTCTCGAAACGTTGTGTATATACTAACCTGTTTGCTGTGATATTACTAACAGTTAGTGCATATACTAATCTGTTTGCTGTGATATTACTAACATTTGTTTGCTGTGATATTACTAACAGTTGGTGTATATACTAACCTGTTTGCTGTAATATTACTAACAGTTGAATGCATTTGGAATATTTAACTAAAAATTAAACTTTTCTAAAGACATTCAACACACATATTAGACGATGGAAATAGTCCAATATAAAAATACAGATAAAACTAGGACTTCAGCTCTTTTTTATATTACAACCTGTTACTTAATATACTTTGAATTTTTCTCCATTATTTCAGTCATGGGATTCTTACAATAAAGATTTTTGCAATACTAATAATTTCAGTTATTATATTTTTCAACAAGAACTTTGTTATAATTTTTAGTATTCAGACTGAATTTCTTTTATATTCCCTATGGTATTTTTTATTATTATAATTATTTGTTTTATTATTTATGATTTTTTTCTGCACTTTTCTTTTAATTTTATGTAAACTATATAATTTGTGGGCAATCTACAATGATTTACATTAAATTAATAAATAAATTACATTGAATTATTATTAATCAATATCATTATTGTTATTATATTAAAAAATAAAAGACCTAAGCCATTTAATAATAGTAACTTAACCTATTATATTCAACAAACAAAATTGCTATGCAATATATCTATTATTTAAGTCAAATTTTCTTAATAAATACATAGTTATAGGTCATGATGAAATTTTTATAAATATTTTAAAAGAAAGGGGTAAAGAAATAGAGAAATTGTTGGAAAAACTAGGTTACTAAATATTTAAATAATAAAAATAGGTCACTGACATATTAGTCTTCTGATAGTGTTTTTTTTTTTGTAATTTTTACACAAGATTTTTTAATTCATGGAGTGACTGTCTTTCTACAGTTGATTGATAATACTTAAAAATGATGATGATGAGCTTATCTATAGAGAACTTAGTGCTCAAGTCAATTAAAAAAAACATTCTAAACTTAAAAGTGGTTATAGCACAGTTTATCAATCTCAAGTAATTAACAAATGTTATAGACAATAACAATGAATACGAGCTGCCATTATGGAAAGGCACTTAATTCTATAAACATTTTGGTAGTGATTAAAGCTTTGGGACAGTGATTCTGAAAAATATTTATCATTTGCAACAGTAGTGATTAAATGACCACATACACTAAAATGATGATTCTATCTCTCAAAAACATGTTACAGTTGTTCTACGAAAAACATTTTATAAATAAAATAAAAAGAAAAGAAATAAAAATAAATTATTTAAGTCATCTGGATTTTACAGATACTGCAACTGTTTCCCCAAATAATGCTTCATAGTTTCAGAAAATGTTTCAAAAGTTATAAGATGAAAGTAAGAGAGATTAAAATTATATGCTAAAAAGATTAAAGTAATGTTCAATGGCTTTTCAAAAAAAAAAGAGAAAATAAAGATTGATAGTAATGAATTAAAAGAAATTAATTATTTCTGTCATGCTAAGATTATTAATATAGATAGAAATATAATGAATAAAATGAGTCACAGAATTAAATAAATGGAATACTTTTGGCAAAAATAGTATTAAAAGATAATATGTCTATAGACATTAAAAGTGAGGTTTTTAATAATTGTGTTTTACCATTACTTATTTGTATTTGAAACTTTAGATATTTCAGAACAGATTCTTCACAACATATAGTGAAAAATGATGAGATGCATGTTGGAGTAACAAGAAGTGATCACAAATAAAATATATAGGAAAAAACAAACAAACAGATAATATTGACTTTATTGAACAAATCAAGAGGCTGAATATGATAATAGAAGAGATTCAGTAGATTGACAAATTGAAATCTTAAACTAAATTTGAAGAAATTGTAAAAGACATAGAAAATGACTATAATAAAAGTCTAGAAAGTAACTACATATAGAGTGGATGATATAAATACATTTGTTGAAGTGATGTGAAAAATAGAAGCAATGAACTAAAGAAACTTATAAGATCTTCATACTGCAAAGGATCATTAATGCTTGAACATGTTTAAGAATCATAAAAAATATTTAAAAAAACTGTTTGTTTACTTTTATCATTTTCATTACATTTGTCTGGCAACAAAAATTATATCTATAATGCTTTTTGATTTTCTAAAACTGCATTAAACCTCTGATAACTATTCATTCATGACTGGAAGCAATCTAATCTACAAAACTCTTAAAAATAATCTTCAACAAAAATTTTATTAACAATAAATAGTGATTACATCCTGATAAAAGAAAAATAAATAAATAAATTGTACAATAACATGATTATATTAAAGATCTGTTTGCCATCTGGCTAGATTATGTTATGCGAATGCAATTGTTATACACTTATGTGGTTGAGTATAATGAAGAATTTTGTGTAGAATATGAAAAACTAAGAACTTGTTTAATGATATTAACATTTTTAATATAAACATGAATTTTTTTTTTTAAATTGCCTAATCTATAATGCTGGATAGGTGGGAGTTGATAATCAGAAAAAGGATAGAGCAGTTAAAGACCAGGTGTCATTAAAGACTTTACTGGAGGCAAGGAGCTGATCAAATTTCTTGATTTTTTTGAGTGTTTGATAAAATAATGATATGATTTGTGATGGGGGTAATTCCATGAGAGATTTGCATCTCACTATCTGTATAGCATAAAGGACAAAAATAGAAAGCCTTATTATTGCAAAAGTTCCATTATGAATGACGTTTTCAAGTGAGAAAATCATGTCAGATCATATGTTAGAGTTGATGATGATTATATATTTCAGTGTTTTAAGTCTTGGGCACTGGTGTATAATATGATCTATGGTTTCATCTTTATGAGAACACAGACCACATATTGGGTCAAACCTCTTCGGTGATAAAGAAAACAATTCATGGGAAGTGCATTAAGATTAATTTTAATGATGAAGTCAGGGAATTTGGGTTCCAGACTCCATCTTATGAAGTATGTAATGAGGCTTTGGTTTGTTACATTTAGGCTGGTTTTAATGAGTTGTTGATTATAGTTAATTAGATTGTATGCTTCCCATAAGGTGATTTTTTGGTTAAGGTGTTCTACTAACAATGCTATCCATGACCTGGAAAAGGGTGGAGGATGATCAATTTGTGTAATTTTTTTTATAATGTTGGAGTATCCATAGGAGAGGTTAAGATTATGTAGAGTGTTGTGGATTTTTGGTAAAGTGATTGCCTGTATCGAGTAGAATGACAGTCCATTGAACTTGCGCGGTCATTGGATACCTCACAAGTTATAGCCTTGTATACTTTTTTTATTTTTTAAAACTAAAACAATAGTAGTAGTTTTATGATTGATGGCATAACTTAAATTACTCCAAATATTCCTAAAAATTCTCAATAGTTTTAAATCTAACATATCATTACCATATTTTAAAACTTCTTTAGGTACCTCATCAGGACCTGCAACCTTTTCTATTTTTAAGATTACAATGATACATTTTAACTTTATTACAATACATTCATATAAATCTAAATAAGAAAAGGGATATATCATTAAAAGTTGTCATCCAATTATTATATTATTATCATTCAAAAAGTAATCCAAATATTTTCTCCCTACTTAAAATATCATCATCATATAAAAAAATACCATCAATTAATTTTAATAAGATTATATTGTTTTTTTTAGGTTTATATGTTACTTTCATTACACAAAAAATCTGAAGTGACCACATTAAGTGAATGTCTATCTTCTTTACAGTTTTAATCCCCAGTTATTTAAAAACCTTGTAAGTTGTTGAACTTCTCTGCCTTTAAATCTTTATATTGGTTATGAAATTCCACAACAGTTTATTATTCTGTTGAACAGAAAATATGACATATTTTCTTTTAATCAAGTTACTAATAAAAGGATTGCCATCAGAAAAGATTATTCATGAATTTTTTAACAAAGAAAGGAATAGATGTACCCACAACTATAACCCAATTTAATATTCATGCACCTTTACTTAACGATCCTAAAAATTTAAATTTTATCGAGTTTGGTATTTATTGAGATTTTGAAATTTAATTTAAATAATAGATGTTTCTAAAAAATGGATATCAAATTCCTTATGAATATGTTTGAATTAAGACTTATTTTTAATTCAACTATCTTTTTAATCTTGGAGCATACTAAAGCATGATCTATCGAACAATATTCACTTGTAAATGCTTGTACAATATGAACTTCTCTTGTATTATGAATCCTAACTACAGTCCAATCTATTAGCTGTCATTGTATTGAACTTGGAGCATTTTTCTGCCTAAATAAAATGTTTATATTAATTATTACCTACTTTATGAATAAATTAATAGTAGCAAATCATTTGTATTTTCAGCACCATTGTTTCCAACATTTTTGTCAACATTTATTATTCATAGTAAAACCTATATTAGTATGTTATTGATTTAATAATAACATCCCATAAAAATAAACATTTTTTTTAAAACTCTCTGAATAATTAGATTGGAGTAGATGCACTAATAATACAATAAAGCTATCATTGAAGAAATGATGTTTCTTTCATGGCTAATCTTTAAACGGTCTATGTAAGCATTGGAAATGGTGATTATGTGATGTTTTAATAGTTTAATATTTTATCTTTATTACTAGGCCTCCTGCTTTATCAACATTAACATTCATATTTTAATAACAATTTTAATAAGTGATGCTACAGATATGACAACATAATAGTCTAGGTAAAGCACGCCAATTTTATTCTACCTTTTTTAAAACTTTCCCATTTTTAATTTCTAAATAGAAGTATCTAAATCTGCTTTGCTGAACTTTAATATCCAAATCCAGTTCCAATATGCCTTATCAGAGATTGTACTGCCTTCAACAAAATCATAACTAAGCATTTTCAGAAAAGATCATTGTCTTTTTAGTACTTGAGGGCTATGCATTACAAAAAATGGGATTGAAGCCACAATTATTTTCTGCTAGTTAAAGGACTAAAATATAGTTCTACAATTAATATAGAGAAATAATTAATGACATAAAGGGCTCATAATAAACCACATCCTACACTAACTTAAGTGACTAAAGACAATAAAGAAAAGAAGCAGACAAATCTGTTGTATTGAAAACAATACTTAGTTTTTAATAATCAGGATTGTTGTGGGACAGAAGATCATTCTACTATTTGCCATATGTGATGCTATTGGCTAGCGGAATACAACAATATTAATAATAATTAATTAAACATAAATTGCTTATTATTATTATTAAATAAATAATTATTTGTGTGCTAATTTTACATTTTTCACAAGCACACACATATATAAATGAAAAGCCTCGTAGTACACTGAAACCATTTACTGTTTCAATAACCTGAGGTTTGACTACAGGCTGAAATTTTTGACTTAAGTTATCTCAGCTATCTATCCAATTATTGTCAGCAGATAAAATATTTAGCTATTCTTAGCAGAAGATAAAGCAAGGGTAACAACTCATTTAAATTCATTAATATGGCAGTTTTTAAAACTAACGATAATGTCTTCTTTATCTCCGTTCCACTTTGGATTTACAACTACAAATACCTTTTATACCTATAGTGGCTATTTAAAAATTATTTTATTATATATACAAGTATAATGTATAAGCATGTTTAGATTTAATTAAACATTTTTTTTATATGAAATATATTAGTCGTTTACTTAGTAATAACAGTCAACAGGTTAACTCATGTAAATATAAATTTTTTCTTATTATTATCCAATAATATTAATGCTAAAAATAATATTATAAGTATTTCTTATACACTACACATTCTTAAGTAATTAATTTTATTATTAATTTTTTTTTGCTTCTCATGATTTATGGTTATTTAAGTAATAAATAATAGTTGTTAAGGCAACGCTCAAATAAAAGAAAGAAAATTGATCCAATCTGTCTAGTTTTATTTCAGTATAAACGACAATTATACAAATGTATTTGCTAATTAGTTCAGTATAATCTAAAGCGAAAAAAACTAATGAATTGTTTATATTCTAAAAATAATAGAATTTATATATATAGTGGTCTTTTTGTTTATGTATTATTGCTAAATTGATATACAAAGTATTTTGTGGTGAATAAAATATAAAAGTAATAAAGCGACTTTTTAATAGACTACTTCAAAGTAAAGACATCTCTAACAATCCCCGTCAGAAGAACAATGAAGCCCGGCTAGTAAAGATTTGCGCAGGTTTCCTTTCTTGTTTTACTTCTCTCTCGCTAAGAATAACTAGTTATTATTCACTCATCAATATTAGATAGTTAGCTAGGTTAGTGCGTATTTCAAATTTACCCAGTCCAATAAAAATACTAACATAATTTTTAAAATTGAAAACAGGCTTTATTATTAATTGTTTGTTTGTTTAAATCAATAAAACTATATTACAGATTAATTTTATATTGTGACCATCTCAGACGTTTATGAGTCTGTATTTTGCAAAAAAAAATAATTACAGTAGTATGAATATTGCTCGCTTAGTGTATTTATACCTTTTGTTTTGCATTAGCATATCTCCTGTGGGTTGTATTCTAAACATAAGTAATTCTATTTCTTCATGTTTTGTGGTCTATAGTGGTATTTTTCTTTTTCATATAAATACTTTTTATATGATGTCTGATTCAGGGTGGATGACAATTTTATGTAGTTATTACCACACAAAATTTTCACATGCCTTGATCTACATAAAACTCAACCATCTGTAAGTAAAAAAAAAAAAAAAAAATTAAACTAATCCTAATTTTTATAAAAGAATGCATCCAACTGATCTTGGTTTTGAAGAATGGTGTTTGAGAATATTAGATAATGATGATGGCAATGATGGTGTTGATGATAGTACTGAAAATAGTAATGATATAGAAATGAATGAAATATCAGAATCAGCTGATGAAGAAAATGCTAATGCTATAGACTTGACAACAAATAGTTCAAACAACTATGTGTTTAATTGTGATATTCAATTCAAGTAACCCAAAGAGCCTCCACCTACAAATAAAGATACAAGACAACATAATTGAGAATTAATGCAAAAGCTTTAAAAGATATCCCAAATCATGAAGTGGACAAATAAAAAAGTAGAATAAGGAAAGTCAAAGTATAAAATTCAAAATCCTATTCATTTTTGTAATATGGATTTATTAAAAGTGAAAAAATTTTGGGGCTGTTAATCTATGTGGAAATATTTAAACTAGGCAATGAAATACATGACTAATGGAACCAAATGAGAAAATTTTCAGACAACTATGTCTAAAAAAAAATTTGAATTTTTACTTTGCTCTCTTCATTTTGATAATTCTAAAGATTAAAAAGTATGAATAAAAGTGATTATGCAATTTCCAGAAAATTGTCAAAAAATTATGCCATTAGAATTTGCATTAAGAAAAGGGTTGTTATATATATATGGTGAAATGCAGATTTAAAATTTATATACCAAAAAAAAAAAAAAGTCTGGAGAATACAGCATAAAAATCCTTTGCCTCACTGATACTTTATACAATTTATCATTTACATTTTTACATGTACTCATAAAAAGATTCCAATAATAAGATATCTGCAGAAAAAAAAATATTTTAGCACCTCACTACAATCTGTTATTAGATTAATGAAATAATAAAAAGATCCAACAGAAATGTCACAAAAGACAAATGTGTGGCTCCATTGAAGTGGTCAGAGATGGGACTAACTTATTATTGAAGAAATAAAAATTTCTACAACTTTTCTGATATCAAAGTCAAGACCAATAGAAATAAGTTTATATGGATTTCATAATAATATTATACAGTTATCAAATACCTGTCCCCCCCCCCCCAATCTAAAAGTATACTACTAATTTCTTTTAGTCACAAACCACTCTATCAAGAAAATCTGATATTATCACCAATTATAACTTCACAAAAGGATAAGTAGATTCATTTGAGAAGAAATGTGCTAATTATTTACTCTGCAGGAGAACAAGATGTTGATCAATAGCACTTTTCTACCAAATGTTAAATGTTTCAACTGTCAGCACATTCATTTATATCAAAACTTTAAACAGTCAAAATTCAGTGCAAGGTTTTTTAAAATCATTAACAATATTAATTTTAAATCTGTGTTTACATCCAAAATTAACTTTGTGTCAATATTTTAGAATTTTAGGAAGGCCTGAAGCTACTAATAATGACAATGATGAAAATATAAATGACAAAAAATTTGAAGCACAATACTTTGCTATCAGTATCCTTCCCAGATGAAAAAAAAAAAACTTTTTATGTATACAGAATATGTAGCAGATCAATTTGTATAGAACAGATAGAAAAAAATGCAGTAAATGCTCCAATCTAAAATAAATCATGGAATCTTAATGAAACAGTATGATTTAACCATCATACAGTTTCACCTATTATATTGAAGCTGGAAATCTGCACTGCAGATTTGCACTTCACCTAGTGCCAATTATATAGTCACTAGAATGGGTTTGAACCTGAATTATATATATTTAATAGGCAATAATATATATATATATATATAGTGAGATGTATGGATACACAAACATTTAGTTTGTTTGCCCATTCAACTTACACACATGTATGTGCATATGAAAAGTAATATTTGAAAGTTATGGAATTTTATAATTTTATTTCAATGGCTTTCTAACCAATTTATATTATATATAAAACAATTTATATTATGTATATTTTGTAAATCTGCATGTAGTAATTTGTATAAAAATATAATGGTCAATTAAGAGACAAACCACGGTATTTTTGAAAGTTTATTGCTTTTAATTTATGTAGAAATACAATTGCCATTTGAGAGACAAACCACGGTATTCTTGAAGGTTTATTGCTTCTAATTTATGTAGAAATACAATTGTCATTTGAGAGACAAACTGTGGTAGTTTTGAAAGTTTATTGCTTCTAATTTATGTAGAAATACAAATGTCATTTAGAAGACAAACTGCTGTAGCTGGGAAATTTTATTGCTAGCAATTTGTGTAAGTTTAATTAATGTTTAAAAGTGAAGCAATGCAATTAGTTTTATTTTAAAATTTTCTAGAACTTTGTGTCATTCTTAAAATATACTCAAGATAATAGATGCCAGAGGTTCTTAATTATTTTATCTGGTCATTTATTGCTCTGATCTTTTTCATTCCTGCAGTGGCTGATTCTTTAATGTGTACTTGTATAAATAGCTAAAATTTTATATTTTTTGGTCTGCTTTTTGTTTCATGCTCCAGTCGGAGATATACTTCATGCAAGTTTGTGTTGTGCAGCAAAGTCATGGTGGGGTAAAAGAAATCATCCACCTTCTGCCTCTGGGAGGCTCATCCAGCTCACTGTGCCCAGTTAGAAACATCTAAACCTAATATGTGAACTGTCCAGAAAATGTGTGCTTAAAAGACTCTTTCAATCTCTACAAATGCCTATTTCAAACCCAAGCTATCCCATGATCATGATCCACCGATTATCTACATCATCGCATCCTCAATTCCAAAGTAATATCTATCTTACCACCAATTATGAACTCTGAATTAATAAATTATGCTAATTCTAAACTATATTGAACATCGTTCCTTCCTTACTTAATGTTAAAGTTATTATATAAATACTAATAATGTCCGTGATTTAATATAATATTTTATTTTAACTATATTGTATGCCTTTCCTGCCTTCTTAATTTTAAAGCTGTCAAATAAATGCTAATAATGTCTGTGTGATTTATTATAATGCTATATCAATTTTCTGTTTTGGTGCGGCAATTTAGAATTAATTGATTGTTTTATTTTATTATTCTAATTCATTTTGGTATGCCAAGAAAGTATACAATCTAGCGAGAGAACTTACCCTCCCCCCACCACAATAGTTTTCTCCTATTAAACTAAGGACACTTAAATTTCCTTTAAAGTTTGTTGTTATAAACTCGCTCGGTTTTATACAAATTATTTTCAATAATGTTATTCTTTAAATGACCAGAAGGTCTTGATATTTACATTGAATTATTACACCTAACTATAAAAATTTGATCCTCATCTCATTATTAAAAGTTGTTATTATTTTAACTAAGTACATCTCTCCAGCAGTGAATTTAATATGTAATTTCTAATTTTATTTTAATAATTGTAACATGAAAGGCTGTTATTTTATAAGTAATCACAGTTATCTGTGCAATGACTGCTGGTAGAAATGTGGAGATATTTCTGAGGGGTAGGAGAGAGCAATTTATCCCTTTTTGTTTTAACTCTGTCCCCCTTTATGTGCATTTATTGATCATTAGTTAACTGCCCAGGATGATTTGCGTTTAAGCATTCCATTGCACAGGAGAGCATCTTATAAGAGTCAGGAGTTTATTAATTTATCATGGTCGTTAGTGACATGAACTATTTATATGTTTTTGGGCATTATTAGTGTATCATTGCAATTGTTATTTATAATTTTCCTGCTTTGTCATTATTTTGGGATCTTTGGAATAACCAATTCCACCATTCATCATCCCTCTAAAAGTAGATGTATTTTCCTACTCGGGATCTTCTCCAGGCACCCCCAATGAATCAGTGTATGGGAAACATACGAATGAACCATCCCAACACCCATTTGTGCCATTACTCTTCTGAGGTATGACCTTGGCCATCGTGCAGGCATACTCCTTTTGCACTAATATGACAAAGCCACTCAAGAGCATCTTAAACGACCACCTCTCTAGATACGATTGTAAGTGATAACGTAATATTGCCTTATTATTATTATTATTAAGTTTTCTATTCACCTGCAATGCTCTTTATTAGTTGTAATTGCATGTCGTTCACCATCCATTCGTCTTAATTGCTAAGTCAATTATGCATTACACCTTTTTTTAAGCTGAATAGTTTTGCTCCCATGCATCTGAGTGATCTCCCAAGTATCACACATTTTTTAAATCACACAACCCAAATTCTTATTTATATATATGTAATTACCAATACAACTTATTAATGTGAATATATAATATATTAGATGAGGGTTAAGTTACAAGGTATTATTGGTTACCTAATTGATTTATTGATTCTTGGCATATTAACCACACCACAATATCTGAGCAACCACATGAATGATCCTTGTTCTAGATATGTAATAATTGCACCAACTAACTGTATGTAGTAACACTTTATGTATTTATATAAATTCTCTGATTTATTGACTCATCTCTAAAGTGCATGATTGCAAATCAAAGTTATAACTACCATTGCCCAGACATTTTATACAGCTATTTTTGTTATTACCATATTTAATTATTCAATAAATTTATATTATATTATATTATATATTCTCGCATTTGTTATTCATTGCCCGAATCCCTCTTACGACTGTTTAGGTTAAGTTAAATTATTTTAAATTTAACTAAAGATTTTATTGGTATTATTAATTAATTCATTTTATTTAAAGTTGCCTTGAATGATATTAAATATCTGATTACTAATCTATTAAAGAATAGCCTACCCCACTCTTTAAGTAATATATTTTGTAATAATCATTGGCTAATTGTTTAAATATTATCGATTTCCAAGTCTCTTTGCTTACCCTGTTCTCATTGCTGGGACTGGAGGAAATTAAAGCTTGCTAGTATTCTCAAAAGCGTTGTCCATACAGTCAGAGACCCTGGAGCACGAGCAAATAGGTTAGCATTTAAACTATCCAGACCTGTGTATTTTGCACATTGCTAGATTGCTAGAGTTTGCTTGGATTCTAGGTCTTGTTGAATGAACACATGATTTTGACCAGTACAATATATCATAGTAGTCTTCATTTTGCTAATTTGAACCCTAGGAGTACATGTTTATAACTGTATACTAGTTAATTTAATCTATAAGAGCGTATATTTATACGTATGTGTGTGTAATTGTATATGCACACACATCTGCTATATCAGAGGTCCCCAACCCTATGCCTGTGAGCACCATGGTGCCCGCAGACCATTTTACATGTGCCCAAAGCTATCCGAACATGATAAAAAATTATTTATCTGATACAAATAAATTTAATTTTTAAAATTTCTTATAAATTACTGTATTATATTGTAATCAAATTGTAGGGCATACTATACTTTTATAGTATAAAAATATAAACGTTAATTATATGTTAAAATTTTATTTTTGAAATAAATATTTTTTGTACATTATGTGTATTATTAACAATATACAACTATAAATTTACATTGAAAAAATAAATGGTGCCCGCCACCTGGACGGTTTTATAGAATGTGCTCTTAAGAGCAAAAAGGTTGGGGACCCCTGTGCTATATTAAATGTTTGTATGTATAATGTATACACATTTATAATGATATTTAAATGTTTTATTTGTAATTGTATCTGCACACACACCTGATATTGATATTAGTATGTATAGTGTATATGCCTTTACAATTTTATATAAAGATTTGGTTTATGATTTGAAGTTAATAAATTTGATTTAAGCTGTGGACATTGTATATATATGAGAACATACGTATGTATATATGCGAATGTAACTGTAATATGATAGATTTAGTAAACATTACAGGTTTTCTAAATTATTTCCAAATTGTCTTTGAAGTTATCTAATTTACCGAATTGCTGGTATTCAAATAATTAAATTCAGAGGTGTTTTTCTTATGCATATGCTGAATGTTGACAGCTTAAATCTCTTTAAAAAAAAGAAATTCAAAGTTTATGGATTTCTCAGAATTATTTCACACTAAGCTGAGAAACAAACTTCATGGATTTTGTAAAATAATGTTAAAATTATAAACAGAGTCATTAACAGGGTACGCCTGTAATAAATCCAGCTGGGTCTTTTGTAGTTGCTAAAATTAATGATTCCTTAAATTTTAAGGTTTTGAAAATAAAGATTGTGAATATGTTAATGACTTGTGAGAGGGGGAGGAACAAAGAAAATATAAAACCCCCAGTTTTAAGTGAGAGGGATTCCATTGTTTACTCTCTTGTTGACTTATATTCCAGCAGTGTGCCCAGTTTTTATAATGGAAATCAGTGGCTAGAAACCATCATTGCTGCCTCCTCAGTGGCAGATCTGTTTATGGATATGGAAGACTCAAACCCCAACCTATCTGAAAGGATAGCATGTGTAAAGAACAGCTGATGAACTAGCCCAGGTGTGTGTAATTCTTCCAACCTGCAAGCCTTTGTAGTCAAACAATTGGTAACAAATTCTCAACCAAGCTAACCTAATGCTATAGCAATTCTAATCTTTCCTAAAGCTAGCTGTAATATATAGTTAAGGTGCACAAACTCTTAAACTTAAATCTCTTAAAATAATTAAACTATATTAGATAAGTGTACTTTTATTTGTGTAAATTTAAATTAACTTTAAAAAGCTAAATTGTAAAATCTTGCTTAATCTAAAATTCTCTTAAGACTTTTAAATTCAACTTGTGAAAAGATAATGACTGTCTTATTATTTTATCCATTCTCATCTATGCTTATTCCTCTCTCTCTATATATATATATATATATGTAAAATAAATAAAAATATCCGTTAATTAAAAAATAATATTGTATATATATATATTGTAGATATATATATAGTATTCAATTATTTAAAAAAAAATTTTTTTTCTTTTATACATACAGAGATTTATATGTATAGATTTATTATTATGAATAAGCAGTTTTGTGATTTATTATATAATTTTTTTTTTATTAAATAATATGTGTTAAATTTATTTAACTTTCATTTTGTTAAAATAGAGTAAATCAGAAAAGTGTAAAATAAGGCAATTAAGATTGTTAGATTAGGAGATAAAAAATGTACACGTGTGAAAGAATGAATACATCTGTACAAACACAAAGATGCTTTTACACGTATTCCTGATGGCTATAGATTCCAGGTTTGTTGTTATCTGTGTCTTAAGATTATTTTTATAAAAGAGGTGCTTTGATGTAGATAACGATAGCGATCAATTTTAAGTCTTTATTGATTGTGACCGACGTCAAACTTGTGAAGCTTTGATTTTTTTTTTAAGATAAAGATTTCCAGATGTTTTTTTTTTTTGGTTGAAATTCGCGATATAAATGATTGAAACAATTTTTTTTTAAGGGGAGTTAGTCTTAAATTTTTTTAGAGAGACAATGAGTTAGTCATTAATTTTTTTTTTAGAGAGAGAGTCACTCAGATTATTATTATTATTTTGAGACTCAACTCAGTCGGTCCTTCCTTGTTATTATTCTTAAGCAGAAATGTAAGCTCTGATTTTTTTTTTAAAAGAGAGTGAACGCTTTAATTTTTTTTTCTCACTCTTTGAAAGTTGAAAAAAAGAGCAAATGAAATGTGCGTTTATATAAAGCAATTTCCAGCAATATTAAAGAAGAGGAGAGAAATGGAACAAGATTGAATTTATTAAAAGTTAGTAATAATTATATAAAAATGATATTAACATATTTGGTTATGCATAATACTATGCCTCTGCATTGCTAAACCATTTTTTTCTGCTTCCTGGTTAATACAGAATGAGTCAAAATCGCTGATCTGTCTATGAAGTCATGTATCCAGTAATAACCAACAAAATGATAGATTTTGAAGCCAACCACACAAGCTATATGGAATGCTTTGTTTCTAGTTCCTGGCTTATTAAAAGCTCATTACCTTCGAATGAATGGAGAAGAGGAAATAGGAGGAAAAGAAAATTTATAACAGCCATGTAGAACCAAGTTTGAAGCCATAAATCAAATTTTTGTTGATTTACCTCAATCATCTAAAGTGTCAACAGCAATTATTTTTTTTAAAGGAGAGAGACAAGCAAATCCACCGGTACCTACTTATTCAAAGTACTTATAATAACTTTTTTTTAAATGGTAGAAGGAAGCCAATCAACAGTGAATAATAATGGAATTGAAGAAACAAGCAAGTCAATTGATTCAGCATTATCTTAAAAGTATCTGCAATAACTTTTTTTTTTTTGTTGTTGTTGTTGGTGAGCAAAGAAAAGCAGTCTGAAAATTCAAACTCAGGACATTAATAAGAAGTAAAAAGTAGACGGGTAAATATGAACTTTCTTTAACCGATTTTATTCTTTTACTTATTAAAAGTAAACCTTAATTTACTGGTCAAAGCAATTTTCTTTTTTGATACAGAAACATTAAAGACTTGTTTATCTATAGTTATTTGCAATATCTCACAACATAGCACAAAAACATAGTTTAAATCTTTAAACTTAAATTTTTCATTATTTTTTTTTTGTTTTTTTTTATTATATATTGTAATGTTGAAATGTTTTTTTTTAATTGTTCTTCAGTTGTTAATGATAATGAGCAACCTATAGATATATGCATTTATAATGTTTTTTTATTTTTATTTTATCTTGTTGCATATTAAAATTAATATATGTATTTTATTTTCTTTCGCTATAAGGTTGCAAAAGAAAAAGATATTTTTATATATGTAATTTATGGGTATACATTTTAAACATATATGTTAACATTACCGAATGCGTGAATGTGTAACTGCTTATCCAAACACATCAAAGAATAGGTTATATATGATTAGTTTAAAATGGTAAATTGAAAAGTAGGGCATTACATTTGAATGGAAATGAAATAACATATACAAGTTTCACCTGAAATTTATTTTATGATATGATGAGTAAGAAAAGTCTTAAATAAGCATTTATAGAATATGTATTTTTTTTTCTAATATTGATTTAAGTCAGCTTATTTTGAGATATCAAGAAAAATGACAAACCTATATATTAAGTTTATTTGCTTATACTTATATAAATTTTTATATTAATAAGCCATTTATTTAATTGTCGATTTGACTTTAAAGAAAGAAAGAAAGAGTAGTAGTGTTAATAAAATATAATTATATATCTTAATTGGTTTCCGAGTTATTATTAAGAATATTGTGTTTTTTTTTTTGTCTTAATTCTATCATTTTAATTCATCATCATTGCTCGCAGTTATTAAGTATTACCATTCATATATATTGAGCAATCACTTGCAAATATTAAGCGTCCGCAAAATAATAGGTAAACTAGAATGTTGATATTTAAGTATTTAAGGATTATGCTTGAGAATAACCAAATTTTGATAATTATAGTTCAACATAGAAAGCTAAAATTGTGTTGTGTCCATGAATTTAGATCATCCTCATCAAAGATGGATATCATGTTATTAGTTAAAAATGTTTCAAATAATACTATATAAAAGTTATGATCGCCATCAATCATCATTAATAAATTATAATCATTAAATTTAATGTTTAGCGTAATGAATATATTTTAGTAAATAGGGGTTTATAGAAAATTGAATATTATGCAAAGAGATTCATGATGATCAATCATCACCATTAGTATTATTAAATCCCAGTATGAAATAGAATAATTTTAATAGATGCCTATAAGTTTATAAAGATGAATTTATTGTTGTGAGTTTATTGATAAGCCATGGCTGGTATCATCATCACTATTATAATCATTATTATGATATCACTATTATTATCATTATTATGATATTATTATCATCATCATCATTATTACCTTTTATTGTGATAAATAATCTAGTTAAATGGCCATCAATATCAATAATGGTCTTCACATGCTTGTTTGGAAGCCATTAATAGGATTATACATATCTGTTCATCAATATACGCTAATGAGCTAGCAATGTCTATAAGAATCTTTGATCTATAGTATAAACTTTGGTAATATTGGGATCTTGTAATTTTATCAATATAGATAAAATGTAAGAATGTCATTTTTGTTCAATAGTCATCCAAGTCATGTGTAATAAATATGTACTGAATGAGTTTGAACTCAAGTACACTATAAATAGATACTTATCTAGATTGTGGGAAAACACATGTACTTAGCTAAACTGAATAAAGATTGATATCATCCCTTTCCAACTTCATAATATTAGTTTTATAAAATATATTTTTTTATAAGTTGTCATGAATAGCACCCGTGTGTGCATATGACCATGAATGGTCTTATATATTTGGAAAGAAGGATAGGAAGGATTCTTTGTTAGAAGAACCTAGTATTGGAGATAAGCATAAGGCACTCCAGGAATCTCACAGTGGGTACTTTTATTCAGTTGCTATATTTAATATTATTTTTATTAGATGACAATGGCCAGTATGTTTTATTGTTCAAATGACTGCCCCAATATATAAATAAATACCAAGAATCTTTAATGCTGATATTTTCAAGTGGCACAGTGATTCTATAATTTCTTTATCTATGCTATGATGAATTAATATAGTTACAAATGGTACAGATTGGATAGGCATATATCTAATAATTAATAATTTCCCCTATCTAAATATTTATTATGGTTACAAATGTGACATATTAAAATAGTTACAAATTATAGTTACAAATACATATCTTTTATATTAATTTAATAATTACAAATACATATTATATTAATTTATAAATATTGTTACTATATATATATATATATATATATATATATATATATGTAATCAAATAATATAAGTATAATAAAAATATTCACTAGAATAAAAACTACAAAATTTAAAAAAATGCCTATATAAAATTAAAAATTAAAATTCTTTGCTATAGCCAGCTTCGGCATATTCTGCCATCTTAAGTAGCAATATGTTAATATTTAAATATTATCAAACTCTCACACCAGTAACGTTCCCACATGAATTACCTACTTTCCATAAATTGTGAACATTAACACAATGACACTGTTTATTCAATATAATATCCGTACTATTTATAAAATAGGACTCCTTAATTTTTCTTTTCCTCAAATCATTTTCCATATGCAAAATAAAAACTCTATCAAAACAGAACTCTTCATTACAAATCACAGCATGTTCTGCAAAAACAGATTTATACCTATCTGCAGAACAACACAACTTATTATATAATAATTCATGCTCTCTAATCTTTTTCAATGCATATTTGGTCTCCCTGATGATGTAACTATAACCACAATGACACACACACACACACATATATATATATTATTACAATGCATTTATTAATTTGTGCTATGCTTTCAGAGCGGAGATTACTAATTATTATAACCATAAAGAGACACTGTTGTTCTCAAGTAAGTTAATTCATGCTGCTTTTGGCATACTTCTAAATCTCTGGTCTAAAAACCTACTCTTATATATATTAGTTAAGCTGCTATGTTTTGCCTTAATATTTTATTCAGGTTTGCTTATTAAAAGTCTGTTTAGTTGAATATGTGAGAGTGATATTTTAAAGCACTTTATAAGTAAATAGTTAATTTTAAGTCCAAAATATGCTTTAGCCCTCCTTAGTTTATTGTCATAAACTATGTAGGTTAATTTGTAAACTAGATCATTTTAGTAAATCCTTTTTAGCACAGTTTAAGTATACTAAGTTACAAACTGGTATAGGGTAGTTTTGCAGAATGAAACTATAGATTTCACGCTTTATTAATTTTAATAATTGATATTTAGAAAATGTTGTGAATGAGCTTTTATGAAGCACTTCAGTGCATTACACCTTGCTATTTTTATTAAAATGGGCTTTGGTTTTAAGGGCCACCCCATCAATCTTAGTTCAGACAGCTCTCTTTTTGAATAGCCTTTGGTTTTAAGAGCCACCTCATTATTTCTTTTAAAATTGGAACACTGGTATCCAGCACCATATATTAAGGTTGTTCGATCACTCGAACTAAATGTTCACAGATAGCAAGTATCCAGTACATGAGAATTGAGTAATTGTTACTAAATCTCATGAGTAAAGGCACATTCAAGCTGCATCTCTTACATAATTTGTGTAGCACTGTAGTCTCAGAATTTATGCTACAAAGCACCAATCTTGACTGCTCATTATGTAATAATAATAATAATAGATATCTATATTACATAAAGTTGACACTCTCGTAAGATTTAATCTTGGCAAACCCCATAGGAATAGCAGAGCACAATTAAAGCATCATTATAGATGTAAAAATAATTATTAATTTATAAAAATGCTATAATAAAATGATTATGATTAAGTGCAATAGATTGGAGAACCTGTAGTTCATATATTTACCATACCAACTGCGAGTGGAATATCCAGTGCACTTAATTGTCCTTGTAAGGTGTTTTACTATAATTAAATAAGATTAAGCATATTGATATCTGTTGTCTTATTCACTCTGTTTGTACTGAGTCACTTTCCAAATTTATTAATATATGCATTATATAGCCAGCCATAGGTGTGTGTGTTTCATTAAGCTGTCAATTATTTAAAAATTATATCTTGAGTCTCTTGCTCCATCCTTTGCTACTGTTGGCATGTGAATTAAGAGATTCTGAGGGTGACCTCATATATGTCATTCACAGGATAGTAAGTCAGGGAGTGTTGGTAAAGGAGCTGAAGTGCAATCAGATTTGAGATCTCAAACCCCTCATCTAGGTCAGCCTTGGTATAATTTTCAAAAACTGTGGATATTGCTATGCCATGTAATAATAAGGCTAAAAAAGAAGAGCAAGCTCCAGCTAAAAAGGCTCTTAAAGAACCAGAATTTCAAGACCAATGGAGAGGGGGTGATGTAGTAGCTGCTGTTGCTCAAAAAACAACTGAGTGGGCTACTGAGCCTGTGCTGCTTCCTGCACAGACAACATTCTTACTGGTTTACAACTACAACTGAAGATTAAAGTGCAGAAACTAGTCCAGAATGGGCTGCAATGGCTGCTCCAATGGCTACTACTACAAATAGTTGGGGTGGTGAATCTAGTAACTGGGGTTAATAATAAATTAATAAAAATTATTTTATTAAAATAAAATAAAAATTCGAAGGGGAGGTATTATAACAGGGCTGATTTCAAACCCTGTTCTGTCATAGGGTGATACCACTGAGCATACATATATACTCAAATCAAGTGTAATATTAAGTTAAATTATTTTTTTTCCCTCGTTGTTGTTTTGTATGCGTGTGTGTATATATTTTAAGTAAGTAAATAAAAATAGATTGAAACATAAGAGGGATGGGGGATTATATGGTTTGTGCTCTTATATTTTGTTTATACGCGTGTTTATATTGCTGCATGAGTGAGTAAATGTAATAGTTTCGTAAAAAGAAATTGATTCCAAGATGGATGACTAAAGGAAAGATTTTACAAATTCTAAAAGATATGTTAATTGGAAATAAAGAATTCAGAAAGTTATAGATCGCTATCTCAAGGAATAAAGCTATTTTAATTTAAAAAGAAATTGATTCCAAGATGGTCGACTAAGGAAAGATTTTACAAATTCTAAAAGATAAGTTAATTGCAAAGAAAGAACCTGAAAAGTTGCAGATCGCTATCTTGAGACAAAGCCGTTTTAATTAATAAAAGAAAATGTTATAAATAAGAGACAATGAACGGTCGAGTGTAGATCTCAAGGTAAAATTGAAATTCCTGAACATAGATAAAAACAAAGAAAAGAAAAGTTATTGAAAAGATGTTCTATTTGTAGACCACATGGTTTAATTAAAAAGAAGAGAACAATAGCATGATTAAGTGGAGTTGGAAATCTGAACTTTGAAGGGATTCTAGAACCGTGACTGCCATGAGCAGGATCGAAGGAAAATTAGTAAAAGAAAAAAGTTTATATATCTTAAAATCATGAACAGGCTGGGGTAGAAGAACAGAGTGGACCGGGCTATGCCATCCATCCTGCGGAGATACTATCATCACTGTCCATGTAGGAGTGAAGCCCTTCCTAAAGTTATGGAAAGAACAGCATTCACCAGATGCCATTGATTGCCTTACGGAAGCCTACAAAAAAAAAAAAATCATTTACTCATAACATTGCAGCATGAAGCCAGTGGAAAATTATCATTAATCTACACCCGGGTGAGATAAAGTAGGTAACTCAAATATTTTTGTAAATGATAGTAACCTCTTGAATGAGAACATATCTTAGTAAAATAATGCGTAAAAGGGTTGAAAGTAAATAAAGAGACAGTTGAAATAATGCCCTATATAACTATATGCCTAAATAGACAGGATAATGTCTGATTGCAGTTATTTTTCATGCTATGATATATATGTTTTGTTTGTTACATTTATGAACTTATGCTAGTGTGTGTTTACATGCATGTCATTTAAGTATTCAGGCACAAACCAATATCCAATTGTGGGATTCTATTGGGTTTTATTATTTTTTATATTAATAAATGTTAAGTAGTGTTTTAAATATAATTGTGTGTGTTTAGTATTAATTTCTTAGAGTATGTTTAGTATTAATTTCTTAGAGTAGCATTAAGAACAAAAGTAAGAAAGTAAAACGAATCGTTTATCACTCCGTGTGCATTTGATCTGTTCCCTCCACCTCTTTCCCACAGTCAATGACCACTACCCCTGAGTGAGCTAGCCAGAGGTATAAGCTCTAATCACTAGAAATAGATACTCAATCTCTCCCAGCATAATTCTTGCTTACTCGTAAGTAAGATTGGCGCTTGGAGTCAAATTGATGTCCATAAATATGCTGGACGAGTAATAAGAGTACATTGCAGAACAAACTATATATATATGTGTTTGCATCATAATTTTCATTTAAAGAAAAAGAGCAGAAACTTAGATTTGAAATACGTAATAAACGTATACCACCTATATATGTGTTATGCCGAGTATAAACCATTACATGGCGCACCAATGAAGAAGCTTTCAAAGAGTGAAAAGTAGGGGAGGGGGATAGAATATAAGTCAAATAAAACAGTTTACTATGGAGTTTTGATTTATATGGTTTTATATATAAAAAAGAAAAAATACAGTATAAAAGCTATAAAATATAGCTTGTGTAGATGAATTATTGTTGGCAATTTTACTTTATCTATATTGAAATTAATCAGGTTAAAATCACATTCGAGTTAATATTTTAGTATATATGTGTATGTATTGAACAGTCCATGGATATTTTGTTGTTTGATTCACAGTGAAATAATATTATATATTTGAGTTTTATTTTCCGTTTAAGATTTTTTTTATTATGTTAAATATTTAACTGCTTTTGACATTTACAAAAGTGAATAAATAAAACTTTCGTAATTTTTAATTTGATATAATTGAGAGTGATTAACTTTAGAAAGCATTGTATTGACTACATTTTACATTAACTCTGATATATATACATCTAAACAATACATCTGAATTTTTTTTTGTTGATCCGTTTCATATATGTGTATGTGATTATGAGATTAATATTTGTTGAACAGTTTTACCCATGAAAGGGCATATTATAATATACAGATAGTGCTAGAAATCTGTGGATTCATTTTGAATAAGTTACTATTTTAGTTTAATAGGCAAAGTAACATGAAACACTAATCATCTCGGTGAAATATAAAGAAAGAGATTAAGGAATAGGGTTGAAAGGGGCTAGATAGAAAAATTAGACAGAGGACACAGTACTTCAGGGATGGAGAGCAGGTCTGGTGCGTCTGATATAGAAATAGTAATACAAAATCGTTATAATTAATCATTATTAGAAATAGTGATAGATATTTAAAAATAGAGTAAAATAAAGCGAATGATAACAAGATCAAAGAAAAAAATGGATCAGCAGAAGGAAGAAAAGGAGAGAGAATGGAGCATGATCGAAATTATTATGGAAAGAATAGACAGGAGATTTCAGGAATTCGAGGAAAAGATTGAAAAAAGATTTCAAGAGCTAGAATGGAAAATAGAAGGGAAAGCAGATAAGTGTATAAGGAAAAAGAGTGAGGAAATAAGTGTATAAGGAAAAAGAGTGAGGAAGAGCCAGTAGAGGAAGAAATTATAGATAAAGATGAAAAGGCTAGTGCAAAGAGAGTAGAAGAAAATCAGAGTGAGTGCGAAGAAGTAAAAAAGCAGGGAGATAAAATAAAGATAGTAGAAGTGTGAGAAGCCATGACAAAGAACTCATTGGCCCAGATTGAAGTAAAAAATTCTTCAATGATGGGATATTTGCTAGTCAGATGATGGAAGCTCCAGTTGAGCATATAAAAAGTTTACGAGAATATTTTGGTAGCAATCTGATGTCTGAAATAAAAAAAATAGCTCTCGTAAGCAAATTAGTTGGGAGAGAAATAATAAGACTCAGCGGAAAGGAGGGTAGCCGAAATCAAAAATTAAAGAATCTTGGAGAACAAGATTATGAAATAGTCCAGAAATGGCATTATGGAAATGGAAAAATGGTGACAGTTGTGTAGGCTGATCCATGACTGGGGAAGAGATCGAGCTGTCCAATGTTAAAAGACGGACAAGAAATTAATCGACTTCACGTAAAAGAATACTGATTCTGGAAAGTTTTTTTTTTTATAGTATTATTACTAGGTGGTGGGTTAACATTTATAATATTATTATATGGGATTTTATATGAAATTGAGTAAAAGAGAAAAGTAGCATTTTTTAAAATTTCTTTTGTTTCTTGCGTGTAAGCTTAGAGAGTTAGTGAAGTGGTCTCGCAATTCTGTCGGATGGTGAGTTTGGCTGCTGGATCGATCACATTGTGTGTTGTGTGCTGTGTGTGGTTGCTGCTATTTCTGACATGGTCGACCTATAATGTAGGATGCAGGTGCTAAAAGTCTGTTAATTCAAGCCGACAAGACTCCAAAGTGAGCATGGCAATTACATACAGTCTCACCTGTAAGACTCCAGAATTGAGCAAGGTAGAGGGCAACCCATACAGAACCTGAAGGCTCAAAATAAGAGCCAGGTATCATTCTAACTATCTACACTCCTAAGACTCGAAAGCAGCAGAGTGTAGTTAGAAAAGTCCTTCTTTTAATAAAAAAAAAATTAATAGTTTTTTTTTTTTTAGACATAAAAGTTTTTTTTTTTCGGGGTCATGTGAATACAGTCAGAATGGGGGTTAGCTATACATTGTGCATCGCAGGCAGTGTGCACATGAGTGGTGGTCGGATTCATTGTGTATCGCGGGATTGTTGGTTGTTTTACTCTTTGGCTCTAAAGTTGCAGAAAAAAAGAGAAAAAGAGGCAAGGCAAGTCGATTCAAGAAGTTGTGTATTTTCTTTTTAGAATTATTTAAAATTATTTTTGGGTTTTAGGAGCGAGCCATTTAAATATTAAAATGGTATTTAAAGGTTTTCGAAGGGGGGTATTATAACAGTGCTGATTTCAAACCCTGTTCTAAATCATAGGGCGATACCATCGAGCATACATATATACTCAAATCAAATGTAATATTAAGTTAAATTTTTTTTTTCTCGTTGTTGTTTTGTATGCGTGTGTGTATATATTTTAAGTAAGTAAATAAAAATAGATTGAAACATAAGAGGGACAGGGGATTATATGGTTTGTGCTCTTATATTTTGTTTATACACGTGTTTATATTGCTGCATGAGTGAGTAATGTAATAGTTTCATCAAAAGAAATTGATTCCAAGATGGACGACTAAAGGAAAGATTTTACAAATTCTAAAAGATATGTTAATTAGAAATAAAGAATTCAGAAAGTTATAGATCACTATCTCAAGAAATAAAGCTATTTTAATTTAAAAAGAAATTGATTCCAAGATGGTCGACTAAGGAAAGATTTTACAAATTCTAAAAGATAAGTTAATTGCAAAGAAAGGACCTGAAAAGTTGCAGATTGCTATCTCGAGACAAAGCCATTTTAATTAATAAAAGAAAATGTTATAAATAAGAGACAATGGATGGTCGAGTGTAGATCTCAAGGTAAAATTGAAATTCCTGAACATAGATAAAAACAAAGAAAAGAAAAGTTATTGAAAAGATTTTCTATTTGCAAACCACCTGGTTTAATTAAAAAGAAGACAACAATAGCATGATTAATTGGAGTTGGAAAACTGAACTTTGAAGGGATTCTAGAACTGTGACTGCCACAAGCAGGATTGAAGGAAAATTAGTAAAAGAAAAAAGTTTATATATCTTAAAATCATGAACAGGCTGGGATAGAAGAACAGAGCGGAGCGGGCTATGCCATCCATCCTGCAGAGATACTATCATCACTGTCCATGTAGGAGCGAAGCCCTTCCTAAAGTTATGGAAAGAACAGCATTCACCAGATGCCATTGATTGCCTTACGGAAGCCTACAAACGAAAAAAATCATTTACTCATAACATCGCAGCAGGAAGCCAGTGGAAAATTACCGTTAATCTACACCCGGGTGAGATAAGGTAGGTAACTCAAATATTTTCGTTAATGACAGTAACCTCTTGAATGAGAACATATCTTAGTAAAATAATGTGTAAAAGGGTTGAAAGTAAATAAAGAGACAGTTGAAATAACACCCTATATAACTATATGCCTAAATAGAGAGGGTAATGTCTGATTGTGTGTGTTTAGTATTAATTTCTTAGAGTAGCCTAAATAGAGAGGGTAATGTAGCATTAAGAACAAAAGTAAGAAAGTAAAACGAATCGTTTATGTGCTCCATGCGCATTTGATCTGTTCCCTCCACCTCTTTCCCATGGTCAATGACCACTACCCCTGAGTGATCTAGCCAGAGGTATAAGCTCTAATCACTAGAAATGGATACTCATTATCTCCAAGCATAATTCTTACTTACTCGTAAGTAAGATTGGCGATTGGAGTCAAATGGACATCCATAAATATGCTGGATGAGTAATAAGAGTACATTGCAAAACCAACTATATATATATGTGTTTGCATCATAATTTTCGCTTAAAGAAAAAGAGTAGAAACTTAGATTTGAAATATGTAATTAAACGTATGCCACCTATATACGTGTTACGCGGGTACAAACCGTTACAATATATATATTATGAATCGATGTCTGTATTTCTTCAAAATAATATACGTAAACTTATAAGTAAATATTAGAAAATACAGTAATTAAAAATCAAAACAAAAAATATAAACGTCACTTAAAAGTGTGCTTTCGACTATACTCATAGTCTGTCAGCTAATACTTTGAAAGATCAACTTTCCCATAATTCCATGATCTTAACATTGCTGCCTGCCTATTGACTAAGTCTTGCTTGTGTTTATATATTAACATAGCTTCCTTGATTTTTCTTTTATTATTGTTTCAGTTTGTAATATTTTTATGTCATTATAATTGAAATCAAAACCAGATATACATGATTTATTATGGTCATAAAAATGGATGTTGATAAATTATCATTAGATGATAATAAAAGAAAAATCAAGGAAGCTATGTTAATATATAAATATAAGCAAGACTTAATAACTAGGCATGCAGAAAATGTTAAAATCACAAAATTATAGAAAAGTTGACCTTTCAAAGTATTAGTTACAAACACTACTGAAGATAGTCGAAAGCGCTCTTAAGTGATGTTTATATATATATATTTTAATTTTAATTATTGTATTTTCTAATATTTATTTATAAGTTTACATATACATTATAACTTTTAAAATGATTAAATGTATGATGAAATAATAAAAAGTCACAATCAGCCAAATAACACGATTTGACTCAAACAATATAATGTAGACTAAGCTCAGGGTTCTCATATATGATGTATGCTATAATAAAAAGAGCCATAAGAGTAAGAATAATAATAACTAAATGTTGTAAATATGCTAATTAACATTTAATGTTCTAATTATTTATCGAGCACACAGACAGTATGTAATTATAAAGAGAAAGGCTTTAACCTTTTCCACAGGTGCTTTAACATTTACAATTGCTAAACAATGTAATTAACATTTAATAAATTGTAAGAGAACTCTCAACTCATTCTTACAAACTAAAAATACTCTTAATATTGAAAACACATATCAAAGAGTAGTTAGGTTATAATATATTCTTTTTCATAATATGTTTTTTATACTCACCTCACAAACACTATTCTCAACATTTCATTGCAATGATCTGATCTACAATTCAAAACTCTGGATAAAGGAAAATAATGTTTTTAGGTTTTATTTATGCCATGTTATTTTACAATATAACTTTTTTTTTTGCCAAAAACAATTTCTTTTGATCATTAAATGTAATAAGATCTCAGGGTTTTTTATTAAATATTTTTAATATTAAAATTTTTGCTCTTTTATTTTATTTCTAAATTATTAAGCAATGAATGATATTCTAGTGAAAATATGAGGAGAAATACTCTTGCACCTAAGATAATGTCTACCTAATTTACAACAACAATAATAACAAATTTGAAAGAAAATACTTTAATTAAAATAAAATGTATAGAAACTCCTAATTTAGAATAAAAACAATCATCAACTAAGATAGCATTCAAACATAAAGAGTGAATAAATGATTTATGGCCATTCAAGATATCCAATTAACAACTCATGCTAAATATTTCTTATAACTTTAAGATAAATAATTTAAACATTACACATATGATGGATAATCTTATGAATAAGCAAACAATAATTTTATCACAAAAGCAATATTTTTAAGTAATTGCATATGGATTAAAATGATCATTTAAGATTAAGAAAATGAATGAATATTTTAATTCTTAGATGCATTCTTAACTTCGTAGATCATTCTAACAAAATGTATTCTATGTGCATGTACTCTTAATGACTAAAATAACATATAACTGTATAATTGATTATATAATGTTAAGATTTCTGGATAAGTCATATTAGTGATTATATTAAAACTACACACATTTAACAATAAAATATAACATTTATTTAAACAATAAGGATGCTCAAATAACCAACAGTTTTGGAAATGTACAATCTTCCAATTAACTTATTCCATCACTATGCCACACAACTTTACTGTATAGGAGAAATAAATTTTAGAAGTGTACAGCTTATGATAATAAATAAATACATTTACAAATTAAATAGTTATTGACTATTGTGAATTTGTCTGACTGATAAAAACTTTTTATTAAATATGAACATTATCACAAGAAGTTCTACATTTTTACCTAATAATCATACTATGACATGGTTTCAACAAGGAGTACATCTAAATACTAAGCATGTCTTATCAATACAGCAATGAATCAATGCTAGAAGTGATATATATATATATATATATATATATATATATTACTTGTTTAGGTCTATAAATACAATTTTTAAATTTTTAAATAAATGACTATCAGTTTTATATTCTTCAATACTAGAAAAGCACAGCAAGACAGACCAACACATCAGAACTATATCTAATCTACACCCAGAGAGTCCAACTGAAGAAAAGATATACTTCAAAACAAATAACAATATTAATTGCCAAAATAGTCATGACAGTGTACCACACATAGCTCTATACAACATATATATATATATATATATATATATATATATATATATATATATATATATATATATATATATATATATATATATATATATATATATATATATATGATCAATAGATGGAGCTTTACCAAGACCTCCAAACAATCATATTTTTGTTTACATAAATGTCAGAATCAGAAATCACTGTCTCTTTCATTGGCTCCACCCTCAGATCAGCTGATTTCAAGCTGATTTGCTATCATTAGTGAAGAATAGGAGTTAGAAACTAGACCTAAACAGTAACTCCAAGCATTTATGCAACAAGTTTCTATCAGTTTGCAAGCATGAATGTTTAGACATGTAAATGTCTTCAAACTCAGCTTATCAAGCCAGATAGCTATATGGGTCTGATATCAGTTCAGTTTCTCCACATAGTCAAAGCTTCTGCAATATATATCATTGCAAGAAACCTTAAAGGTACATTTTGAAAAACAAAAACATGTTTTATATATGTAAACTTGCTATCGCTTATATTTATGATCAATAGATGGAGCTTTATCAAGACCTCGAAACAAGCATATTTTTGTTTACATAAATGACAGAGTCAGAAATCACTTTCTCTTTTATTGGCTCCACCCTCAGATCGGCTGATTTCAAACTGATTTGCTATCATCAGTGAAGGATAGGAGTTAGAAACTAGATCTAAACAGTAACTCCAAGTGTTTATGCAACAAGTTTCTATCAGTTTGCAAGCATTAATTTTTTAGATATGTAAGTGTCTTCAAACTCAGCTTATCAAGCCATATAGCTATATGGGTCTGATATCACTTCAGTTTCTCCACATAGTCAAAGCTTCTGCAATATATATCATTGCAAGAAACCTTAAAGGTACATTTATGAAAAACAAAAACAAGCTTTATATACGTAGCAATAGCAAGTTTACGTATATAAAACTTGTTTTTGTTTTTCATATATATATATGAGAGGAAAAGATACATAAGGCAATTAACTTAACGATGGCATGAATTCAAAAGGAGCACTTATATTTTGAGGTTAAACAAATATTCTAGTACTTTTGTCACTGAACATACGGAAAAAATGAGACTAAACCACCAAAAATATTAGGAACAATAGGCATTACCTTAAATAAAGCATTTATGATAAATGCTAAATATGAAACATGAAAAATATCACACAGAAAATACTATAATAAGAGAGAGACAAAGGCACAATCTCTATAAAAATATATTGCTAGTAAAATAAATACTCACAAGAGAGGCGAGGCTCCATTTCTTGGAAAATATAATGGCAAGATAAGCACTAACAATAAAACAAGAGAGAGATAAATACCACAATATCCTAAAGAAATATAATAATTAACTGATGTATAAAACTGATAAAATTATTTTTCAAAATCTGGCCTAATAAAACATAGTCTGAATAAACAATAAAATAAGCATATACAACATCTTCATTGGTTATGCATAAATATATTCATTTAAATAGATAAATTACAATGGGGGACAAAGCAACATTTTAAAATGATAAAGTATTATAAATAGCAAATATTCTGTGAACTTCTGTATATTACTGCTGATAAATAATGTATAAAATATATATCAGACAAAATGCATAATATATTACAAAAGCATAAAATTATAATTTAAAACTATACCCAGTTTATCTAAATTTCAATAATTAAATATTCTTCATCCTGAATGTTTCACCATTCAACAGGATGCAGTTCTGCAAACATAGAAAAATTTCTCCATTTGTTGAAAAAAACAGCAAATTTAAAAGTAGATATACCATGTTCAAAAATATTTCTATAAGCAAGTGATTTCCTGACAACATAAGCACACAAACATATTGATGGACATTCAGTTTTTCAAAAATATTTTTAAATATGTTGGCAGAAATTTCTGGTGTAACATTATATTAACTTTACCTTCATGTGGTCTAGGAGCAAATGTTATTTAAAGACAAAGCGGCTTTCCATATAAAACAGGATTTGAAATTTATAACCATAACACTAATAATAATGAAGCATAATGTAAAGTAGGTTTATAATTGAAAGTTAATTATATAATAACTTGAATAATAATTTATTAAAGCATTTTGTATTTTTTTTATAAAGCAGATGATTTTGTCCAGACATAGTTAAAGAATGACAACAACACATTTTTAAGTAATACATTCAGTATAATGATATAATATTTTTCAAAAATAAGTATTCAAGCAATAATTTTCAAGTGAAGAAGTAACTTAATAATTTTCATTTTTACAGACTTGGGAAATATTTTTCCTATTTTTAACCTATATTAAACATAGGTTAAAATGTTTTCAAATTAACATCCTTCACTTTGCCACAAAGATAATAAATAAATAATTACAATAAGTTATTAAAATATTTTGAAATGAATAAAGAGGTTCTACAATCCAGAATTAAAATAGTTGATATTTTAAAATGAATTATCCCAGAGAAAACCATTGTTTAAAATATAACAATATTGAAATATATTTATCAATTAAAGAGATGTTGCCAGAGACAAAACATTTCAAAGTGTTTTGATAAATTTATTACATTTTTAGCATTTTAAAATTTTTTAAACAAAGTTATTGAAAATATTAAGAATCACTATACATATTAAAAAACAAGTTTCTAACATTCTTAATATTGTGGCTCAAAGAATATTAAATTGGATAATAAAATTTACTGTAAATAATAAAATTGGTAATCAATAAAAGTTCTTACATTAGTGAGGTAAGCCAAAGAAAATTCCCATAATGTGTTAATTCTGCATAAAAGTAATTCAGTAGTTGTACAAAAATAACTATTTAAACTTCCCAATATGTTTTTCTTTTTTTAATAAGATAGATTTTGGCCATCCCAGTACAACTTAGCTTAAAGTTTTAGCACCTAAATTATAACTTAGTTAAGGATACACTATTTTAACAAAATAAAATTAATTAAAAATAGTTAAATTTATTATTATTAGAAATGATTAATTCAGCAATTAAATAATAAAAATTAATTGGGAAAAAGATAAACAAGTTTTTCTTTCCTTCCAGTGTGTATGTAAGCTCTTTCCATGCATGAGATTTTATACCCCAAATAAAGTGATTGATTTTATTGACTGAAATTGACATTTAAAAATCTAATCTTCTTGGTGTTCTATATTAAAGTTTAAAAATTGATTTTCTATCCAGGAAATGAAGCTAAAAATAGAAACTCATTTACACACTGTCTAGACTCTCTAATTAAAATATTCCAATTAAGACAATTATTTATAAAATTAAAACTATTACAACAAAATAAAATAAAATATTACAGAATAAAATTACATTGTTTTGAAAAGAATGTTAATTTACATTATTCTTTATAACAATTTGATACATTATTAATTAAATAAAAAGTGCTTCAAAATATCTTTTACTCTTTTAAATTAAAGATATTTAAGAATAATATTTAAAGATTATGAATAAGGAAGTGAAAACAAATTTAAAATGCAAGCATATTCACATATATTCTCTAAAGTTTCTTTTAATTGCAAACTAATAACTTTTAATAATAATAAATTAATATAGCTTAACTCTATTTTCCTGACTTAATCTATATAATGATTAGCATAAATAAAAACATACTTTTATTAATAAATAATTTGCATAGAAATGTTTTCTTATAAGCAAGCAAATATGTAACATTAAAGTTTAAACTTAGCTATTTGAGTTTTAATATACTAAATGCTATATGAAAATAACTTTAGTTTTTAATAGCTTTCAACATTAACTTTTTGTTATACAAGGAAATATATTCTTAATTTAAACACTTGGAAGTCATTTGTACTACAGATGGGATCAAACCAATACAATAAAAATATTAAAAATGATTTTAAAAATAATTAAGACTTATAAAAGTTCTTAGAATAACTTATAAAATGAATTAGCAGTTAACTACAAAGCCCTGATAAATTAGCTTACAATAAAAATTAACTTATTGGAAAAAAAAATTATACTTAAGACAAATTAGACAATTTGTAAATTTAACTTTACTGGCAAAGCTAAAGGTTACAATATATATATATATATATTTCTTCAAAATAATATATGTAAACTTTTAAATAAATATTAGAAAACAAATTAATTAAATTTTTTTAAAAAAGAACAAAAAATATAAATGTCACTTAGTGTTGAAAGCACTCCTAAGTGACATTTATATTTTTTGTTCTTTTTAAAAAATTTTAATTACTATATTTTTTAATATTTATTTATAAGTTTACACAAACATATATATATATATATTTTGATAAGAAAGTAAATCATATATCACATGACCTAATTTAATAAGCTTGTATTACAAATGCTATCTATTGAGTTTGTCAATAGCTCTTAACAAAAGCTTTTGAGAATATTTTCAATCCCAGACAGATGGATGTCTAAAAATTTTAGATTTTCTACTTTTTAATAGTTAACCATTAGATAAAATGCTGGGCTTGACCTGGTATTTTAAATCTAATGCTTGAATATCCTAGCACCTCAAAGAGGAAACCAGAAGCAGAAACTGATCTGGGGTTGGGGATATTCTGAAAAGCTTGTTAAGATCTGGCAAGCTTATTAGATTATATATATATTAAACATGACATAAATAGGTAATTTATTATATATATATAATTTATTCATTTTGTGTATAAAATATGATTATGATTTTTTAATGGAAAAACTATATGCATAAGGCTAGAAAATATTATGTCTAGTTCACTAACTGCACCTAAATCTTTTTAAAAAATTGTTTGACCTTATTGTATTTTCTCTCTGTATATTTTGAAGTTAACAAGAAACTTGCGAATATATTAATGATATTATAAATATAGAGGCTATAGAGATTTTGGAATAAAAACATGACTAAAAGTTATGAATTAAATGCTTTATAAAAAAAATTATTAGAGAAGAAAATATATTTTTATATCTCTCAACCAATAGATTTTGAGATTATATGTAAAAAAAAATATTCAAAATGTCATATGCATTCCTATTTCTTAAAAAAAAAGCATAAGCTCTATGAAAAGTATATTGCATTCAAAATTTAAATATTGCCATATTTTTATTATTTATTTTTATAGGGTTATAATCATGTAATAAATAAACAAGTTTAACATTCGCTACAAACTACAAAATAAAGAAACATAGTGGGCTAACTTTTTAAAAAAGACATTTTAAAGACAAATGCTATTAAGACTATATTATTATTACATCAAAATAATTGTCGCTTATATACAAAAATGTTAAAAAGTCATTAAACAAGGCATCCTAACTGGTGACTATTTCCCATGTCTTGTCACCTTAATCTAGCAAATTGAGTTATATCATATATTTTATTTGAATACAAGCATAATGTAAATATTGAATTTTAGAGATAATTAGAGGGCATTTGAACACAGACTTTCAAGCTCCCTTCAGCTTTATACTCCATCTTATATAACTAATTCACATGACTACATACATATGAAAAAGATAAATGATCTCCAATATATGTATTTCATGTTGAACCAACAGTTGGTCCAAATCAACATCTCCCACACACATACATAATCAGTGCTCAGTTTATATTAAGATAACAAATCTTCAAGTTTTAATGAACAGGCTTCAATCTTCTCTATTCTCCAACTCTTCAGACATCCATATCATTGAAAATCTGAGATGAAATATTGTCTTATTCATATTGACTTTTACATTACTCTAACTCCTCATGTATAGAATCATAATACATCCATACACAGAAGAGGAATAGGCAAAATTTAGGCTTAATCTGTAATATTTGAATATCAGTATAATATATGTACTGAAGTTTAGATGTAATGAGAGAGGATTTGAACACAGACTTTTGAGATCCTTCAATTATTCATTCCATTTTATATAACCAAAACACATGACCACATACATGTGAAAAATATAAATGATCTCCAATATATGTATTTTGTACTGAACCAGCAGTCATCAGTTGGTCCAGATCATCATCTTCCACACATACACACACACGCACACACACATATATATATGATTAATCAGTGCTCAGTTTATATTAAGATTGCAAATCTTAAAACTTTAATGGACAGACTTCATCTTCTCTGACCTTCAACTCTTCAAACATCCATATTATTAAATATCTGATGATGGAATGGACAAAGCTTTTATTGATGCCAATATTGTTGTCATACTCATGTTAACTTTTAAATCACTCTGACCCCTCATATATAAAACCTTGATATGTCTATTTAAATGCATAGAAAAGGGATGGGCAGAATCAGGCTGAATCTGTAAATTTGAATACAAGTATAATGTAAATACTGAACTTTAGATGCAATTAGAGGGAATTTGAACACAGACATTCAAACTTACTTCAGCTTTCCACTCCATCTTATATAACCGATACCCATGACCACATACATGTGAAAAAAAATAAATATCTAATATACATATTTCATGCTAAAACAACACTTATTAGTTAGTCCAGATCATCATCTTCCACACATATTTAATCAGTGCTCAGTTTATATTAAGATAGCAAATCTTCAAACTTTAATGAACATATTTTAATTTTTTCCATTTCTCCAACTTGAAAATCTGATGATGGAATGCTCAAAGTTTGAAAATTTGCTATCTTAATATAAACTGAACACTGTTATATATATATATGTGTGTGTGTGTGTGTGTGAGGGGGGAGATGATCTGGACCAACTGCTGAGTACTAGTTCAGCATGAAATACGTATATTGGAGATCATTATTCGTTTTTACGTGTATGTGGTCATATGTAGTGCTTATATAAGATGGAGTGGATAGTTGAAGGATGCTTGAAAGTCTGTGTTCAAATCCCCTCTAATTACACCATAAAGTTTAATAAACTGATATTAGAGATTAATCACAAATAATGAAAACATTTACATCATTAGTAAGTACACATTAATATTGCAAATAAGTCTTACTATATCAGGATTTTACAAACACAAACTGTTGTGGTGATTATTACGGGAGTTGTGAAAATTAATAGCAAGTTATCTCTGATGATGAATTTTGTTTCATCACAGTACTATTTGTTAGTCAGCTTCTTTGGAATCACGGCTTGATCTGAGTTCGAATCCAAACTGGAGTAATTTAAAATTTTTTTGAGCTGTTAAGTAGATTTAGGATTTCTTTTTTTCCAGAAAGCTAGACTATAACTCATGTAGACAATCATCCAAAATTGATTAGTAAATGATATCAAACAATTCTTATTTAGAAAATGAAACAAGGACGGAAAGTTTTGAAAATCTAATCTTTCTTTTCATTCTTTGCTTTCTTTGAAAGATTGTCGAAAACCTGTCTTGAAGTGAGATATATATATATAAACTTATTATAATAATCTATTCAGACTTTGCTGCTTTATGAATAATTTTATATTCTCAGCATTACATATTTAAAAGTAGTAATTTATTTACAGGCTTATTAAAGTTATTCAAACTATTCTTTTAAATAGGTGGTTTTTATAGGTTTATCGGTTTTACTGTTGGGAATTTAATAAAAGTGCTCTGTACACTTTCATAAGTAATTTTTCAGCATGATGTAACAAAGCAAAATATTAATTTTAAAAAATATGCAGAGTATTCCTGTTAAATTTCCAATATATATATATAAGAATGTTTTATAGCTGATACGCTTTTAAGACTATTAATGTTAATTCTAAGTTTGTCACGGTCTGTTAAATTTCGTAAAAAAAAAAAAAAAAAACTTTCTCGTTTAAGTCAAATAACTTCTAGTAGAACTAATACGATTTGATAAGTTATTTATGATTAATTATGACAAGAAAATAAAATTATAAATTGCAGCAATATATCAGTAGTATAATGAGATTATTATTATTATTGCTAATCTATCTTATTAGTTCTAAGAATAAGTTTTACCAACAAGACGATTTTGATCATGACACTCTCCTATATAGTTATATAGCAGTAATTAGTGTATTATTAATATCATACTTTAATAAAAGCAAAAATGATTATCAAACATTCTTTATTAGATTTGAAATTATTATATTTATTTTTTTGACTTCAGATATAAACTTGTAATTCAATAAAGTTTAAATATATAATAAAACTGTCCACCATCTTTAATTTTATCTCTTTTTACTCACATTCCACATTCTTCTAAATGCAGAAACTTGATTGGGTGTAAATACACCTACATGTTTATTTCTGTGTATTATTAAAAATAAAACAATAGATGGCTAGCCTTAACAGTAATGCTTTTTTTATTATTTGGAAAAGGAAGATAGATTGTGAAGATATTTTTGTTTCAATGTGGCTATTTGAAGACTCTTATTATATTACTGATATATATATATTCAAAGTATTTAAACTATAGTGAAATGTGAAAGCAGAAAGTTTGGCACTTATAATTCAGTGTTATAATTTTGTATTGATAAGTATTGTGAACTGAGCCACCTATTGAATGTTAGTCTGGCATAAAATGGGCATCTTGTAAATCGTGCATCTTTTTCAGATGTCTTTATTCATATGTTTCAAAAATGTAAAATGGAACGGAGTTTTTAAACATAACGTAAAAAATATCAATTACACATGGTAAAAGAGAAATGAAGTTATGTTATTCCATATGTTTATGTATAATTAAAAACAGATGTATTTATATTTAATTGAGATTTAAAGTTCATAGCTGAGCCAGAAATAATCTCTAATTTAATAAATGTGCCAGATTATATATAATTATGTGAGTTAATGTTAGCACTCTCTTGCAAATAAGACTTAAAATTGCTAACTGCCAATCAACATAAAAAACAAACAAATCTTTTACATTATATAAGTATGCTTCATATAATCTGTATGATTTCATATAATATTTAAATATGAATATAGAGATCAACAAAATATCTAGTGTAATAAGATATTAGCATGGTTATGAAATATAGCATATCTTATAATCATACATATTATGTAAATGTAATTGTGTAAAATAAAATATTGGCTTGCTCTTTATGTTTAGTGGTATTAAACCACTAAACATCACACAATCACTATTTCTTGTGTTTGCTCATAACTGTTATTAAAACAGGCAAAACTCTCTTTATAGTAGTAGTAATAGCATTAGATCCTAAGATCTAGATGCAATGCTCTCAGATCCAAGAGTCCTCACTGATGAAATCCACAAACTAGAAACTAGTCTTGGGGGATATTAGATGAGTAGGCACTAAATAGGGATTTTATGCACAAGCCTTCTGTCATCCATTGATTACTCTGGCTTGCACTGAGTGGCACTATTGTATGGAAAAATTTTGCCTGTTTTAATATGTTTAATGGTATTTATTAATACCATTGAATATTTAAAAAAAAAATAAAAAGCTTTATGACAGAAAAAAATTAATTTAATTAAAAAAAATGATGAACTTGTTATTCTTCAAATAGATAAATCTATATATTACAGTAATTTTAAACACAAAGATTTAATTTTTACAATATGCAGATTATCCACTAATATTTTTAAAAGTAAACCAAAGCTTTAATTTGTGCCACTAATCTAGACGAAGAAACAAAAATTAATCTTTTTCCAAAGAAAAAATCTTTATTTTATTCTGTTATATTAATTATCAAAAATTCTCAAATCAGGAATTTTTTAAAAAACAGGGGTAAATGGTATTTGTTCTTCAACACAAGCATTATCCAAGTTTTTAATCCCATATTTTCTTCCAAAATGTAAGCTTGTGGTTAAGACTTGTAGAGGTCCCTACTATCACATTCATTCTTGAGGTTACAGCCTTAGTGAATATTATTCACATTTAATGCAAATATTATTCTATAATGAGATAAATAATTTTTTTGAACTTATAAAAAAAAATAACTGAAAATAATGTTTTGATAAATTTTGATGTCATTTTGCTCTTATCTAGAGTGACTGTGAATAAAACTACTGAAGTTTTGGAAAATATTGTTATCTGATTTTATTATAAATTTAAAAAAATGTTGTGAAATATATTTTTTGTTTTAGTCGACATATTTACAACAAGCATTAGAATTTCTCCAGCATTAGTATGTTATTTTTATGAGAAACATAGAAAAGAAAGAATATTTTTTAACTTGTTAGAAATTAATTTAAAAATAAACTTTGTGTTTTTCATTGATCATATTGTTAAAATGTTTTTACTTGAAAAACAACTGAAAATATTAGACTTTGAGGTATTCATTTTAAATTGTTTTATTACTATTTCTTTTTTTTAGTTTTTAATTTTAAAAAAGTAAAAATAAATCTTCTTACATTCTTCATTTAGTGATCTTAGGTCATCTATGATAGAAAAAAAGAAAGGTAAGGCAGCGGGTAGTTTGGAATGATTTTGCAAAGTCCATGCACTTTGTTAATAAATTATTCAGTTCAAAATGAAAAAGATGATGCCTTCTATTTTTGGATTTTTGTGAAGTCAAAAAGTAAAAACTATTGGGCAGTCAGTGAGAATTAAAATAAATAAAAAAGAAGTTTTATTTTAAGCTTTCTTTTTTTGTTCATTTGTTGTTGCTGTTTCACAGCAAGCCAATTATTTTTATTTGGATTGTTGATTTGATTTGTAATTTGTATAGAATGTAGCTGACAATTATTGTTTTCATTAAAGTTAACAACACTTTTACCCCCTTCACTTTTAAAAAGCAAAAAAAAAAAAAGAAATTTAAACATTTGAAAGACAAATAATAAGAATAAAATTTTCTAAAAAAATCTGACAGTTACAAATATTAAAAGAGATTGTTTGAAAATATATATATCAATTAATTTTATAAATCAATATTAGGCAGTATTATGATGAGAAATTCAAAGAAACCTTGAAAACTTAGAATTGATCTTTTTTCCCCTTGTCCCTCTCACTTCCCCATTTCTCCCATTATCTCTAAACCAAAAAAGAAATTGAAAAGATAAATAATATTTAAAGTTTGCAAAAAAAGGCCTATCAATAAAAAGTAATAAAAGATTTTAGATTCCATATTATTAAATTTATAAATTATGTAGTATTACTTAAAATTTCCTTTCCCAAATCCAAAGAATCTTCAGTTGATAAATTAACCATCCTAGTATTTGATGCCATCAAAGCAGTTTTTTAAAAAAAAGAAATTAAATAATATATGCAATGTATATAACTGAGTAGATCAGTACCCAATATTCTTTATGCCCAAATAATAATGACTCAAAGCAGCATGAATTAGTTTAGTTATTGCTCTTACTTTTTATTGCTGTCCTTGTCTGTTCTAAAATCCTTTCTATTTCTTTTTCCAATGAAAGTATAGAACACAAACCAAAAATATTCCTTTCCAAATCTCTTATTCAGATGATAACATAATTAAGTAATCTATTATTATTATTATGATCATTGTCATCATCATCATTCTCTTCTTCATTTTTCTTCTATATGGAAATATAGAAATCTTAAATCTCTTTATAAAATCATAAATCAACAAGTTATTCTATCTGATATTTCAATTATTATAATTTAGTCTTATAAGCATGATACTTGGTCTGCTTTTGTTTGTTATAGTCAAGTTTATTGTACCAATTTCTTAAATTTTCTCCTTTATTTATGTGGCCTTTTCTTTACAATCAGATTTTTACTAATATTTATAATTTCAATTTAGATCATAAGCAATTATGTAATAGTCTTAAATTAAAATGTCATTGTTGATTAATTTAAAATTTATTTTATTGGTTTATATTTTTTAACTTTTTGTTTGTTATCTTTTTATTATTATGTTATGTTCATTATGTGTATTCCCTTTACTATTTTAATGTGCAATCTGTAATTAGCTATATGCCATTGTTTAGCATTTATATAATGCAACTAATAGAATTGTGCAAGTCACATAAAAAATCACCTAATACCAATTCACATGTGCATTCCACTTTGATGTCACAGATTAAAAAAATTGTCTTTTACAGCCCACTAAAGTCAGGGAAAAAGAAGAAACTTTTAACTATTTATGCAAGTTATTGATTGCAAGTAATGATGAAGTGCCAAAAACAATGAGACAAATAGAATTTGTTTACATATGTACATAATAATATATACACTGGTGTAACTTTATTTAATTGATTTATAAATTAGTTCATGGTCCACAAACATTTCTAAATCTTATTATTGTATTTTAAATTATACACATATATAGTAATGATAACTTAAATGTTTTTAACAATTGATATATGATAATTTTTAATTTAAGGTATTATTATCAGTGGATGTTTTGGAATGGGTCCCAATTTACTGCATAAATATTTAACCACTCACATCTCACATTATAACTGTTGTAAGATTAACTGACCCTTCCAAATGAGGAATACAATATTATCAATAAAGAGTGATTTAATGAATTGACTATATGCTCAATTTCAGGTTATGATATTAGCAAACACTAAAAATAATTGTAAAATACAAGAAATCATATCTGTACTACAATAATTGAAACATAAGAACTAATACATGTATAAATTGTATGCATACAGTGGGAAGTAAATTTCTACCATGTATTCTTAGAGTATTTGGTATTGCATATTAGTGACTGGAAATCACAAATGTAACACTATATGACATGTATGAAAATAAAATGAATAATATATGATAGGACTTATTCATTTATTGCACATCACCATTTGAACAGATAATGAAAGTAAATGGCCAGCAGTTGCAAATGGTTTTACAATCATTGAACTAATCTGTTACATAAGAATGGGTTTCAGATGTAACTAGCATAATCTGAAATGGCAGACTAACAGACAACTTTTTTATCACAATATTATCTCACAAACAAAAGTGCAGTTCACTCAATCTGAAACCTATTAGATACAATCTTAATATATCTTGTCTATGCAGTGGGATTGAACTCCATTCATATAAATTTACTGCTTTAATATATCATTTATCTTTTAAATAAAGTGGAAATAACTGACATATTTAACATACAACTTTAAATATCATAACCAGAGATTATGAAGATATGCCTTAACTAAGTATTTATAAAATTATCACTGATTAAATTATGGCTTGCTAAAGAAAACAACACAGTAATCTCTCACCATACTTGTTCATAAACATATTAATTATTTATTAAAATTTTTACTAGATTGATGATAAATCATGATTAATTAAAAATTTGTTTAATGTTTAACCCTCTTATTAGGAGTGTAATAATTTCTCATGCAGTGTTTTAGGTATTGATTTATTTTGCAGTGTTTTCATTAAACCATAGTTATGGTGACAGTAGGTTTAAATCACTATTTCAAATTCATTTTGGCTGCTTAGATATCAGTTTATTTTCATGGCTGGTTCTTCCTGTAGCATTGAACATCAAATGTAGGCATGTAGGTTAATATTGGATTAACATTTGGGTGAATTCTCCACATGTAGACAACTTTTTTTATGGGACCTGGTGATGAGTTTTTCCAGCTTGTCTGCTGCCAATTTGACACAGTGAAGCAGATAACAGCTTCTCTACTCTTGCATAATAGATCTGACAAAATAAAACAATAATGATAATACTCTTAGTAACAGCAAAAGAATAATGGAAATGGAACAGAGCCAAAAAATAATGACAGAATAATCTTTTAGTAACAACCAGATGAAGTATAATGGAAGTTACATCCTCTGAATAAATTATATTCACTGGAGTTATCTTATCAGTAAAAGTTCAAAGTCAGCTCTTATCATTTAGATCTTTTGATTTATTGGCTATAGATAACTCTTTTAATTTCACTAAGGTCCATGGCTTATTGCCCAATGTCTTAGTCTCAAGTTCTTATCTTTGCTCAGGAATAACAGCCTGAATTTAATTAAATCATGACAAATATTTATCTCTTTAATTAATTTATTTACAAGCATTTTAATTACTTTTTTCTAAAATGTCATTTCTACTTTTAAATATTGTTAAAAGAAAATAACATTACTTTTAACTTAATTTTTAAAATTAAATTTAAAATTAATTAGCTTTTCCAAGGTTTTAAAAAATAGAATTAATTAGTTCTTACAACTTTTTAGAAAATGTTTTACTTAACTTGATTTAACAAAATAACTTTAAAATTACTATACCATATACATTGATCTGTACATTTATATAACTTTTATTTATTAAAATTATTTAAAAACTTTTAAATTTAAAATTTCTGTGTGATTTTTAATTTATGAACATGAAGCATATATATATATAGCTTCAAGAAATTATTATTATTATTATTATTATTATTATTATTATTATTATTATTATTACTATTATTATTATTATTATTATTATTATTATTATTATTATTATTATTATTATTATTATTATTATTATTATTACTATTATTATTATTATTATTATTATTAAGTTAAATAATTTTACTTTTGGGAAATGTATGTATACAAGCACAAGTGCGTGGCGGTGCAACTGCTCCCAAAAGCTGTACTACAAATACAAATAGCTAAATAAAAATATTAAAACAGCTGAGCGCTTTCAAAGGATCTTGCCTTCATAATCATAGCTTGCTTATGTTTAAATTTATGCAAATATGCTAATTCCATCTTTTTGATAGAGAAAAACACGTGTCCTTCCTGTTTATGGCATCGCTGTCGCGAGAGATAAATAAAGCCTCTTTGATCTTTCTTTTGAGATCATGTCTCTCTCTGCATACGATGGTAGGATTGTCCGGAATGCACTCATGGTGACTTGTGCACTGGTGCTGATAAAAAACTGAATAAGTAGAATGATCGTTGCGAGCTCTATTGTACGAATACCTGTGCTGTGCCAATCGTGTGGCCAGAGATGCCCTGCTTTCCCCATAATATGTGCCTTTGCAATAGTTATTTGGACAAGCAATGTTATATACTGTATGGGGGGTCTGTAACAGAGGAGTTTGATCTTTGGTATTGTTAATTAGATTGTTAGAATTTGGAGGGGTTCGAAAACAGAGCTGATATTTGTTGTTAAAGATGGAATGTAGTTTCTTGTGTAAATTGGGTATGTATGGAAGTAATAACCTGGGTTTATCCTGTGGGGCATGAGAGTTGAGAGGTTTATTCTGAATGTGTGAGATTTTTTTGTCGATGATGGATTGTCTGAAGCCTAAATTCAGTAGATCATTTCTATATTCTGCTACGTTTGTTTTTGCATCTGCCTCGATTTTACACAACAATCTGTTTCTATGCACAAGTCATCATGAGTGCATTCCGGACAATCCTACCATCGTATGCAGAGAGAGATATGATCTCAAAAGAAAGATCAAAGAGGCTTTATTTATCTCTCGCGACAGCGAAGCCATAAACAGGAAGGACACGTGTTTTTCTCTATCAAAAAGATGGAATTAGCATATTTGCATAAATTTAAACGTAAGCAAGCTATGATTATGAAGGCAAGATCCTTTGAAAGTGCTCAGCTGTTTTAATATTTTTATTTAGCTATTTGTATTTGTAGTACAGCTTTTGGGAGTAGTTGCGCCGCACACGCACTTGTGCTTGTATTATTATTATTATTATTATTATTATTATTATTATTATTATTATTATTATTATTATTATTATTATTATTATTATTATTATTATTATTATTATTATTATTATTATTATTATTATTATTATTATTATTATTATTATTATTATTATTACTACTACTACTACTACTACTACTACTACTACTACTACTACTACTACTACTACTACTACTACTACTACTACTACTACTACTACTACTACTACTACTACTACTACTACTACTACTACTACTACTACTACTACTACTACTACTACTACTACTACTACTACTACTACTACTACTACTACTACTACTACTACTACTACTACTACTACTACTACCACTACCACTACTACTACTACTACTACTACTACTACTACTACTACTACTACTACTACTACTACTACTACTACTACTACTACTACTACTACTACTACTACTACTACTACTACTACTACTACTACTACTACTACTACTACTACTACTACTACTACTACTACTACTACTACTATTACTACTACTACTACTACTACTACTACTACTACTACTACTACTACTACTACTACTACTACTACTACTACTACTACTACTACTACTACTACTACTACTACTACTACTACTACTACTACTACTACTACTACTACTACTACTACTACTACTACTACTACTACTACTACTACTACTACTACTACTACTATTTGTTTTTAACCAAAATATATTTTTATATATCTATCTTTGAATTTTAATATTTTACTTGATCATGAAAAATTATTTTAATTACAAAAATATATTTTTATTATTTATTATAAATTTCAATTTATTTTTTACCTAAAAACATAACTTTTTACATAATTAACTACATACAAAATATTTTCATTGCTAACAATATTTCTATTTGGATGAATTATTGCTCTATAATCAACAAACTCTATCTTGGTATTTGATTGAGTTGAACATCCATCCTGTCTTATTATTCTATATGTCTAGGATTATATATATATGCATTAATTATTGAACCATTTTTCTTTCAACCTACTATTCTTTCAAGGAATGATCATCTTCCATGTGATGATTCATCTTTTTTTATATGGATTGTATATTTAATTGTTTTCTAGATATTTATAAACATTAAAAAAATATTTAAGAAATTTTAAAGTTTTGGTGGACATATTCCTCCTTATTGTTATATATTTTGATAATGAATTAGTCTATTGTATTGTTTCCTCATTCTATCTGAAACTCCATGCTCCCTCCTGCCTGTCAGCATGACTCCTTTCTGAAGCATTGGTACATTACAGAAATTTAGTCAAATATCACAAGATTAATTCTACAAAAACAACACTAAGAATTATGTTTTTGGTGGTTGTCAAACTTTTTTCAATTGCTTTTGAAATGCTATATTTGATTGTATGAGAAATCTTACCATTTGGTACATGTGACCTAAAATTAATACCTGGATCAACTCCAATAATGATGTTCACTTTTTTCATGTAGAAAATTTATCTTAAATTTTTTTTAAACTTTTAGCACAAAATTTGTTTGAATTTAAATTCTACGTCCGCTATACCCACCAATCTTCAACAATATTAGCAAATATAATCTTCATTCCCAATAAGAACTCTTTCACATCAGATCTTCAAACCAACTTACAATAAACTCACATTATTTATTTGGTTAATTTCTTCTTTATTAATGGGTTTTAAAAACTGGGCATTGTAAGTTTCTTATTTTCTTTATCATCTTTTTCTCTCACAGACTATTCATTTCATACATCAAAATGTATTTTTCCTTTATTTCTCAGAGACAGATTAATTAAAATTAAATTTCACTTTAACATCTGGATTTCTTTTCCTTAATTATGTGAATATCTTGAATTAATTTTGATGCACTTATGCTATCTTATCCTTTAGACCAGTGGTCTTCAACCATTGGGTCGTGGCCCGGTACTGGGCTGCAGAAGTTGTTTGTCGGTCCGCAGCTAGACTGGCAAGAAAGTTTATAATAACAAAATAATAAGAGTTTAAACTTTTAATTAATATGAACAATTTTTATTTATTTTTTCATCACTTTTATTAAAAAAAAAGAAACAGAACAAAAATACCACAAAATCTAATCAATCATACATAAATTAATTTGTTTTTCTATTTATCACAGATGTTTATGGGGGGGGGAGGTAAAAAGTTTTTTATTACACAAACTCCAGTTGTCTTTTGATAGCCAATCATGGCTGCTTGTCAGCGTTGTTAAAACAATAAAATGTAACGTGACTTTTTTTGATCTCTTAAATTTTTTCTACTCTCTCTTTTAATATTTCATTTTTAGTGTTTTTTTTTGGCTATAAGGTGATTTTTTTTTTGGCTTTAACTTTTTATTTTGGAAATCAATTTTTATTACCTTTTTTTAAAAATAAAAACCAGAAAATAAGTTCTGTTTCTAACTTTTGCAAAGTATTTCTCAATACACCCCCACCACCCCAAAATAAAGTAAGATCAAAACTTTTGACTTTTTCAAGTTTCGTTTTTTTTTTTTTTTGTTTAAAAATACGCCCATTTTTTTTTTGGCCTATAAGGCAATATTTTTTTTGGCTTTATTTGTATACCATTAAAATACTAAAACTTTTATTATTAAAACCAATTTCTGTTATCTTTTTTTAAAAATAAAAACAAACAAAAAATAACTTTGGTGTCTATCTTTTGTCTCAGTGATGATAACGTATTTTTCACCCCCACCCCCCCAAATAAAAATTTACCTGTAAACTTCTGCTGGTCCGCAAAATCTTATTCTTACTTTTACCAGTCCGCAGGTGTGAAAAGGTTGAAGACCACTGCTTTAGACATTGTATAATCTTAGCATCCAGAGTTTTGTAATCTGTTTTAATGCTATTTAACTATTGATCAGCACTTACTAGTTTTCTGCTAAAGATGCTTATATTTTCCCAATATGAATCTTTTTTACAGACTTTTTTGTTTAATAGGCTTTAGTTCTCTCTTGGTATTTCTTATTCTCTTTTCAGTGATGCCCATCATTCATCTGTGGGTTTAAATGAGATCATCAGAAAAAAAACCATGTCCATATTGATTCTTTTGGCTTAATAATTGGTTAGCATTTTCATAATATTTAAAAACCCAAAATAAGGGATGGTATTATATTTCTATTTCTGATAGTCTAGTTTCCTGGTTAGTCATCTGTGAATGAATAGACTTCTTTCTTTATGATCTGGGTTTGGAACTAGTTTTGGGAAATTGTTAATTTTGTTTTGCAATATCATATTATAATTTCTATTCCTTATTATTTTCTTTCTCTGAAGACTTTCAGCACTGTTGCCTTCTTATTCTAGTTCAGTGTTATATTAAGTTTTATTCCTTCCTATACTGATAAGGTTAACATTAAATTTATCTGTTTTAATGTCTACTTTTGGTTAAATTTGCAGATCCACAGTTTCTTTTTTCCACATTCTTTTCTATTTGGTTATCAATATTCATCAAATTAAGCTAATTAAGAAATCTCCTCAATTGTTGTTCTATCAATGCACATGATGATTTGTTTAATTTTGTAAGGGATGTTATATTGAATTGTTTTTATAATTTGATTATCTGATAAGGCACATGCTTTAAAATATCTAAATCTGGCCACCTGTCTCTGAAGTAATAGGGTGTAGTTCTCTCCTGTTCTTTCTCTGAATCCCTCTTTTGTCACTTATCTTATAAATCCTATTCTGTTCTATCCAATATTTCCTGTCTGTTTCTTTATAAAAACTGGGGTTTGAATCAGTGAGATCCATCAATGTTTAGAAGCACTTATAAGCCTTCTCAATGTATCCATTCTCTATTTAATTCAAAGATATATAATTGTTAAGGCTGCTTTTGTTTTTCCAGCCTTTCTTTGAAATATTTTAATTCTCAGAAATAGACTTACTATTTCTTAATATGCAGCATGAATATTTGGCTTTGCCATTTATCTTCTGATTTAAATCTTTTTAGATTTGGTCTCAAGTTTACCTTTAATTACTTTTTTAAATCATTTATTCACACTCTTTTTTCATTTATTTTTTTTGTTCATGTATTGTTTGGCAAATACTGTGTATATATATATCTTCAACTGATGCATATCTGATTATCTTTCTATTGTTATCTTTATTTCTTCAAATTAAAATGTCTATTATTTTCAGCAACTCAACTGTTGATTTGCATTTTTATTTCACTTTTAGATTCTTTTAGCATTTTTCACTTCTTTTTTCTCTCTCAATTTATTCATTTTCTTCCTGATTACTTGAATATTTTCTTTATTATTTTCATATAGTTAGTTCTCTTTAATATCTCTTCCATTCTTTTTTACTTTACCCATCTTTTCATTCTCCTTTTTTTTTTAATTTCAAGACTCAATGTATTATATCTATTTTGATATTATATCTCTATTCTACTATTTTAGTCTAATCTTGATTTTCTTGAACCAAATTTTTTTTAATATCTTTCATTTTGCTGATTATGTTTTGTGTTTCCTTCTATTTTCAAGGCCAACTTTTTACTTGTCTTGATTCTTTCTTTATTTCATTAATCATTTTTGATTTTGTTGAATTATATATATTTTCAATTTATTTGTCATATTTTAATTTTTTTTTTGAGACACGATTTCTATTTCACTTGTCACTTTTATTTTCTTGAGCTTTGTTTCTTTTTTCCATCTCTTTTATTTCACCGATCAGCTTTTGATTTTTATTAGGCATGCTCTCTTTCATTTTTTTTGTAAATGGTCCTGATTTCCTTTAGATTTTCTATTTTATTACTTGTACTTTCCATTACATCTTTTTAATTCATTGTTCATGCTTTCGTTTATACCTTTAGCAAGGGTTTTTTTTTGTGATTTTGCTAACTATCTTTTGGTTTCTGTCTTTTATTATCAAAGTCATATTTTGCTATCAACAATTGTTCTTAATTTCATGAACTTGCTGTTTATATTGTCTTGATTTTTTACGGTTGAAGATAAATTTTGTTTTCTTTGCATTTTTTTCTTAGTTTGTCTGATTATTCCATTTCTTTTACCATTTATTATCTTACAAGGTTTTTTTTCTTCTAATTTATAATTAATCTATCATTAAAAAACAATATAGTGCGTTTCTTACTTGCAACACATTTTCTCCAAGATGTCTCTGAATTCTGTTTTTTAATTTTTTTCTCTTCCATTCCTATTTCATCTTATTTTTAATTTCTGTTTCCATACTATGCAAATACACATACTTGCAATATCTCTTTAGCATATTTTTTATATGTTACATTACACATTGTAATAGTCAGCTAAAGTTCAATAGGTTTCATTAATATCAGTCACCAGAGGACGCTACTAAATTCATAATCTAGAAAATCTTATGTTAGCTGGTAAATTATAGAATTCTAATATTAATTAACATTAGTCTTTATGTGATATTTCACATATTGATATATGTATATATACAGAAAATTTAAAATTTATTCAAAAAGATACCCAACTAAAATCCTTTACAAAGTTCTCAATTATAACTGATATTTTTATGTATGTCTCCTAAATCTGGGAGAATACTGAGAGTTCTTTGAATTTCTTCTAATATAATAAATGGATTTTCCGGTATTTTGTTTACAATGATATGACTATATAATGAATAAAATGATAAATGATAAAATAAATTGCAAGCTGAAATAAATAAATAACAAATATTTATTGCAAACCAATTACTATCACTCTCTACAGTTATATTTTATAATTAAATTTCATATTTTAAAATGTATGACCTTTAGAATAAATATAAATGGTATATGAATGGGCAATAACTTAAGAACATAAGTTGGTACTTCCACATGCATATATAACATTTTATATACCTAATGCCATATACCACCAAGTTTCATATCCTAATAATTTCAATAATAAATTTTATTTTATTTATTTATACTAAAAGTAAGTTAGGTATGTGGAGGTAAATATTATTTCAGAACTTAATATTATAGTAAGTGAACATAACACAGATTCCAATCATTTACATGGATTTACCTTTTTTTAATCGTCATCATGATACATATTCAAAAACAGCACTGATTGATTATCATTGCCTACTATGTGCAGGGAATACAATATATATATATATATATATATATATATATATATAAGAACATATATATATATATATATATAAAGAACACAAATCAAAATACAAGAACTGGGATGCATGAATCATTAATATTATATATATACTTCAAAGTATATATAATAGAGGTGCATAAATTTCTTAAAACACTTTTCAAACTTTATATAATTATTTAATATTTTACTTGCAATATAAATATATAAGTAACACAAATAGATCATATTAAATATGGAAGTCACGTTTAAACTTCTAATTAATAAGTTCAAGTTCACTATCATTGAATTAACACAATATACACACCTCTGAGCATTAGCTCTAATATATTACCAACACATTTCTAGGCTCCCCTTCCCTGTAATACTCTTTGGCACTAACCAACTATTTTAATAAATATGATAATATTACTGGCGTGGAAATAGATAATGATGAAACAAAATGATTTGATTTATCTTAGAATGATGAATGATTTCTTTAGGCCAAAGAATAAAACATTTCATTAAATAAACTTAAAATCATTAATTCTAACATAAATATAATAATTATTAATTCAAATGAAAGGCTATTAATCAAAGAGCAAATGATAAAATAAAAATAATATTAACTTAAGTCTTTTAAGTGGAAAAGAAAATTCATTTTGAAATTTAAACAAATTTTAAGAAGTTGTAAATTCAAAATGACTTATATATGATTATCTAATATTAATGAAGAGTGGTATTTCTGATTATTTGACATTTATCAGGCTTCTATGGTGATTTGTAATTATGATTTAAATATTATTTTTTTTATGCATGTTTATTTCAGAACTCTATATTATATGAAGTCACGATTTTAAGACTATGATACAGTATCCTGTGTTTTCTGTAGTTATATTCAATTAACTTTCTTTAAAATTTTGAAAGATTAGTTTTGTTACAATTGGTTGACATCAGAAGTAATTGACTTATAGGTGATTGGTTTATAGTTGGTTAGATATTACCAAGACCGTTTTTATTGCAGTCAAATCTATGTCCAGGAAGAGTTCCAGAAAAATTATCAACACATTCAAAAGCTTCTCAGTACACTTAATGATGTCTGCACTTTCACATAGTAGCTTGCAGCTACTTTCTGGTACACAACTAGGCAATGAAGAACCATCAAGAAGAATAAGACAAGATGATTTTTGTTACCGGACTCATTATATAAATTTTTATCTAAGAGAATGTTAAACTTTTAATTATTAAAAACAATTATTATATTAAATTATTATTTCTGGAATTAATGAAAGATTTACAGCTTACAGCAAAAGAAATATAAAAATGTAGTTATAAATTACACATATCAAGTAATGATCATATTAGAATTAGTTATTTTTAATAACATAACTATGATTTATTTCTGATTTCTAATTTTAATTATTTTATGTTAAAATTTAATTAAATTAAATATCTCCTATCTAGTTGTAGTTCGCATTTAGACATTAAGATTCTTGAAAGGAAATTTCGATCATTTTATTTTACTAAAGTATTTATTTTTTAATTCCAAAGGGCAAAAAAAAAAAAAAGCCCCCCCTCTCCCCCTCTCTCTCTTTCTCTTTTTACTTTAATTAAAATTAAAATAAAGTACTCTATTTAAAATTATATGTGTATCTATACTTATATGCTCACAAAATTAAATTCTAATGTGATTGTACTAATAAATTTGATGTTCAACATTAAACTAGCCTCCTTCCTTGCTGATTACATAAAATAGAGATTTATATCTACTTCGACCCATACACACATATATATACACACACATAATCATTTCCCTTTGTTAAAAATAATAATTTTGTTTTTTGTCTCAGGTTCTCTGTTGCCAATCATATCATTATTTTATCTATCAAGATTTAAAGTTATTGAATTGGCTTTTATAAAATTATCTTGTCTCTTTGATGTATCAACTGACTTATAGAATGTTTCCTAAACTTAGTGACATGCCACGTAGTTGGGTAGCCATTACTATATTTGAAGTCAAACTCAATTTTTCATATTAAAAAATAAATCATATTCAGTATTTATCAAATGATCATTTTGATTGCCATTTTTGTAACTGATAGTGATTACATTGTTTGATACCACCAGAGACAATCCAGAATATAGGACAGAAACTAACTTTAATTTGGAATACATGGCTAATCAATTAAAAAGCCACTATGAATATCATAATCTCACTTCCTCTCAGATTTCCAATTAACACCAGTCTACACTCTTGGGTTTGAATTCAGTTGATCAAGAGGCTCCATATTTATAATTATGTTTTTAATATTATAGTGCCTTTAACTTGTATACATTTATAGACATAATCTTTATAAGTAATTATCTCATATTTTATAATCATCACATATATATTATTTATACGCACATACATTTGTAGCAAGAAAAGCAAAGATTCTACTGAGTTTTAAACTTAACAAAAATCTAATAAAAATATAAATTTATACAAATAACATGCTCAGATTTGTACTTTAGCTGTTTGACATATATATATAATTATACACTTCATTGTTACTACATATAGATAGTTGTATAGCTGGACTGGCATATAGAAAACTCATACTGGATTCTCAAATACTGAATCTTTTGTTAAAATTAATAAATTAATCACATTTGTATTAAATTTATGCTAATTTATGTAACATATCTTAATCCATTTCATAAAATAAAAAACTACCAATATATATATATATGATATTAAATATATTAACACATATATTTATGTAACTCTAAATTTCTGACAATGACAAAAATAAAATAAAAAAATATTACGACAATCCCTTATAAAACTGTATAATGATGTTATTTCATATAGTCATAGTAACCAGTTAAATAGAAAGGGGTGGGGGTAGAAAATATTTTTTTAAAGCTTCTAGCATATCTGAGATATATATAATAAAATATCAAACCTGTTATTAGTAAAAAAAAAAAAAACATTAATAGAAATATTATCCGAAAAAGAAAAAATATAAAATTATTATTAATTAAAACTTTTTATATAAGATACATTATTGATTAGATGTTATATTTTATGTGGAATATATTATTTTAGATTTACGTATTACATAATATATTGAACTTTCATATATAAAATGTCTTACCTTAATTTTTCTCAAATATCAGCTGCATTATATTAGATTTATATATCACATAATATATTTAAATTTTATATATAAAATTTCTGACTTTATTTTTTTCAAACATCAGATATATCATACTGCTGTTTTCTGCACTTTTAAACTTTTATTGATAATCTTTTTACTGATATTTTTAAGTGTGGTTATTTTTTTTCTTGCTGTGTCATTTTTTACCTTGCATTTTTTTTTGTGTGTATTTTTTTTTCTTGTTTTGAAACTTTTATAGATAAATAAGTTACTTCACAATATAGAGATTCTAGAGGTTTACATTAGTTTGTGATTTAGTCCATGTATCATTCTGAGAAAGGAGCATCATTATCCCTTCATTGTTCCTGACTGATTCTTCCATCAAAAAGAAGTTAACTGCTATATGCTTAAAATGGCAGTAGCAATGCCCAAAGGGGTATTTAACCATGAAATTTCAGTATTAGCTGCATAACTATATATGAAAGTTATAAGTATGAGAGATTTTTTTTACCTTTTTTTAAATATTCAATTTATTCCTGTGATAGGATATGATACTGGAATTTCTGATAACTATACTTCTCTTTTTTTATTTCAATATTCTTCATCTCCAAATAATTATATATCCAACCGTTCTATAGCAAATTAGTCATTGCTTTTAACTTTTAGTGATGCCTTTGTTTATTTAAAAAAATATCACTGTTTATATATTTTTCCTTAGCAATAGATCACAAACCAAAACCAACACCTTATCTTCAAATCTCTTAATTTTCAAATTACCTCATAATTAGATCTTTTAATTACACATTTTTGCTTTTTCTGCTTTAATCAAAAGATATTTTTCTATATCTATCTTTAGATTTTAATTTCCTTCTTGATTAATGAAAAATTATTTTAATCAAGTACAAAATATATTTTTATTTTTTATTATACATTTTTATTAACACTATAAAATAATTTTATTGCTAACCAAATTTAATTGTATTATTATTATTCGACTATTAATAATCTCTATTTTTATAAAAATTTTATGTTCCATAACAATCTTAATAATACAGTATTATAACACTGAAACAAATATTCTATTGCTTTTCTATCCTTTCTTTTAATTGAAATAGTATTATGAAAAATTGCTGAGATAATTTTTCTTAGCTTGTAATATTTTAATTTATTTAAAGATGAAATACAATTATTAATATCTACATTCTTCATACTTTGGAAATACTTCAAACAAATATTTTGTACTTAATAAAGCCTCTTTTCTCAACCAACAACACATATTATATATATACAAAAAATATATAACATTACAATAGTAGCCAAAATAAAATAAAAACTGTCTAAAATTCTTTCACAGCTATCATTTCATCTAGTAACAAATATATCTTTTCTAAAGAAATTCAACCAGATATAAACAATAATAGCCTTTTCAATATTTATTTCAAAAAACAATTTCCTTTAATATCAAAAGATGTTTTTATGAGATTGATAGCTTCAGATTCAAGAAAATTTATCATCAAAAAAAGAAAAAGAAAAAAAAATGATAATAATTTTTTTAAAAATCTGAGGCCATTACTCTCATGAAAAAAATTTTTTGATGTTAAAAGAAATTGGTTTTTGAAATGAATGATGGGAAGGTTATTTTGTTTTGTATATATATGTTGTTTGTATCTTCACTTGAAAAGTCTATGTGTTAACAAATGAATCCATGGTCATGGAAGAATTTTAATAAAATTTTGTTGTTTTTTTGCTAATAATTTAATGCTACATGATTTTCTATTTTATTTATCATTACTAGTATAGCAGTAAGCAGTATTTAATTTTATATATTGTACTGGTACAAAACTAGGATAGGTGAGAGAATGGTTCTGTTATGCTGTACAGATTTAAATATGCTAACTTATAACTAACAGACTGCATAAAATATAAAAAAGATTCTTTTTAAATGTGCCAGAGTTTTGGAAGGCAAAAGATGAGCAAGGTTCATCTTATTCAATATGCCCATGAATTATGGCATCAAACTTGTAATGGTGTATATAGTATGATGGGTGAGAAGTTTTATGAATCCCTATGAATTGGAAAACCAAATTGTAATTGTATATAATGTATGAAAGGTTCTGGATGGATAATGCCCCAATTGTAATAGTACATAACTGGGAAAGAGAGAGAGAATGAATAAACTGGTTTTTTAAATCATGTGTATAAAAATTCCCTTATTCAAAAGCCCTCTAAGTTCTATACACTTAGATTGTATCACATAAAAATAGACTTTCATTTAAGTAGTAAGAAAACAAAGAACAAGAAGTCTCTTAGTTATGGATCAGACTCTACTGGCAATTGATATGGGAAATGGCCTAGCTTTTGAGATGTTACATTATAACTAAATAAATCAGACTCCTAGCATAAAAAAATATCGAACTTTATTATCTCCCATTCAATAGTTTTGCTCTCAGGATTTAACATTAAAAGTAACCAATGAGACTTAATTACTTGTCAAAATATAAAATAGAAACAAAGAAAATATTTTAGTGAATCTAATTTATGCTTACAAGCAACTAAATATAAATAATTTATTTAATATGTCTAAATTGCTTATTGTCATTTTTTCAAATGATCATTGTCATTTAAATATTATCAGGGTAAAAATAATTAAGTTATCAAAATCAAGTATTGCACCATGACCCAAGTGTATCGATAAATGATGAAATTCAAAACATAAAAAAATCTTTTCACCAAGTCACTTTAAGTAAAACAAGTAGTATATCTTTTATTTATGATCTATATATTCTCTTTTTTTTTCAAAAATGGCAATAATAATAAAATAACAAAGCATAATATTCATTTTTATTTCATAGGTTGTTCACCTGATTTCTGTGGGATTCATATTTGTAATATTTGTTAATAATATATTTAGTAAGTTACATTTGTGTCTGAATGAAGACTATTCATTTCCAAATAAGATATAACAATAATCATAACAATAGCATTTGCTAATGTCAAATGGTTCAAGATCAGAGGTTTATTCCTTAAGGTAGAATTATCTAACTCTGCAATCCAGATAAAAAATATCAAGATTCTCTTTAGACTATACTAAATATAAATAGATGTTTTTTTTAAACTACACTTTTTTCTTTTAGGGTGTTTGAATGGAGAACTCTTAAACTAATTATCTTTATGTCACAAGTAGTCCTCAATTAAGCAAAAAAGATACATTTCTTATATCACATTTAATTTTTAAGAATCTAGTGAAAGATTTTATCACTAAATCATAGTAACTCTAACAAATATCTTCTTATAATAAACTCTGATAAATAATAAAGGGATTCCTATGTTTATGCATCTAAATACTAATATGTATAACATTATTATAGCAAACCTATCCCTTAAAAATATCTCTTGATTATTGAATGACTAGAAATTATTTGCCAAAAAATTTCAATAATGACAATCACATCAAAATATTTACATTTAAAAATGGTCTTCCCAAGTACAAATGTTAACAAAAATTTATATAAGACATTTATTGTATAGTAAGTATATATGCCATACATATAAGGTATATGTATGTGTATAAAAATAATTAATAAAGACAATACTTGATATACATTTTGATTTGTCATGACATACTAAAGAAAAAAACAAACAAACAAAACAACAAATGTGTATACACTTTAATTTTTTAAAAATACTTAATGGTATCTAATTGATCTTTCTTATATCTTTTTTATTTGTTTTTTATCAAGTTATTTGAAGAGTTTACATTTATCCTTACTTGAATTCTATTAACATGACAGATAATCTCTTATTGACAAACACATAAATTTTCCAAATAGTTGAAGTTTACTTTTTTGAAATATTCTTTCTGCATATCATGCTGAGATGAATTAATAGAAGCAATGGAATTGAGATGCTGCTACCATTGCAATTTTATTTCTATCTTCAGAACAGGAATAATTAGTTATTTAAAACAATTTGTCTTTTCTCTTTAGGTGCATGTTTGTTAATGACTTCCCCTCTTTTTAGGTGGAAGCTGATAGGGATAGGCAAAAAGGAATTAACACCATCTAGAAAATTTCCTTTATTCACACATTCTTTGGTATATACTTAATTCTGATAAAGTTCCTTTAATTATTTTAGATAGAAGAAAAAAACTTGTTTTTCCATGTCAAAGTTTAAGGAGAGAATAGTTGAACAATTGTTTGTAAAAATTTGCCTAATTGGTTGTTATAAAAATTACCATCTTGAAGTCAAATGATAATTGGCTTGTGGATGAGATTGTTCTAGAAAAAAATAATAGGGAGTGAATAAGTGAGAAACTAAGTGTCTGTTAAGAAGTACATATTCTTTGCTTAGCTGTTGAAAAGAGAGAAGTCTTAACCCAGCTGATAAAAAGAAAAAAGTAGAAGTCCTTACTAAGCTGTTACCTAGTAAAGCAGAAATAACTAAGCTATTGCATAGAATAACAGAAATTTTAATCAAGCTTTTAACATATTATAAGTTTAGTTATAAAAATTATTTTTATCATAAAAATTATGTGTTAAATTCGGCTAGAAGCTAGATATCATCTTCAACCACATAACCTGTCTTTACTGGAATAAAAATGCAGAGAAGAACTTACCTCTATGTAATCTGTAATCTTGTCTTACAAGAGCATGAGTCTCTGACTGTTTTAGTCTCCCCTGGAAATTTTAGTAGAAAGAAATGGATAAAATATGTTATTTTTTATGTATGGAATTATCACAAATCAAGAAAAGGACAAATTAATCATGTACATATTATGTACATGTCTAGAAGTCTTCAAGAAGAAACTCAATTGGAAAAAACTGGAAATTGTAATTAGAAAGAAGGACTCCACAGAAAATAAAATCATGGAAATGGTATTTTTGTGTGTGAACACTAAATTTTCATTTATAGTAAAAAAAAAAACGTTTTTTTTGTTGTTGTTGTTGTAAGAATTGATAATTTTAAATATTTTCATATTTTTAAATTTGTTTAACACTTTTTTTAAAAAAAAATCCAGTCAATTTTCTCTTCAAAATTGTGAATGAATTTTTAGAAAATTTAATTTTTTGTAAATTAAATTTTTTTTGGAACATGTTTTTCTCTTTTCATTCATTTTCCTCTTAAAAACATAATAAAAGATTAATTAAAATAAATCAATGATTGCTATCTTTGATTTTGAAAATGCTGTTTTTCAAATTCTTAATTATTTTAATAAATTAAAGGGTAATTTATGAATTGAAATCAATTGATTGATTATAATTTTTCTAAAAATATTTCTTTTTTGATGAAATGAATGTTTAATATTTCATAGTATCATGCCATTTTCTTTTGTTTATTGTTAATCAGTTATTAAATAATTATTTTTAAAAAATATTTTTTAATCTTATGAAACAGTCAGCTTTCACAATCCAACTGTTTCACCTACTATATTCTATAGTAGTATTTCTATCTATATAACTACCACCAAATTCTCATATATCATGCTAATATTATCATAAAAATCTGGCTAAATTTAAACCTAAATATGTTAACCATGTATATGTGTGTATATCTACATATAGAGAGAAAATTGCAATTATGTACATAAATCTCTATAAATGTGCACATATATATTTCTAATAATAATTAAATGAAAATCGAGTTGCATATGTAACTTAAGACTACATATATGCTAGAAGAATAATGTTAACAGAATTTAAAACATTAAAATTTCTTTATTTTAAAATATTTATTAAATTAATAATATTTGAAATTATATAATTCTGCATATATCGCTAAATTAAACGGTCGAGTTACATATATAACAAAATGTTTTTCCATAATTTTAGATTTGTTTTTCTAGTAAGAATGACGCCAGAAAAGTTCATCCTTCTCACTATAAAATTGACCCAATTTAATTTAAGGTTAAAATTAGATTTAAGTTAAAAAGATTGCATAAATTACCATGAGACACAGAGGTTAAAATTGACCTAAGTGAAAAATAATCACAGCGGGATCCTACTAAATTTTAGAAACAGTGAGTAAGCTAAGAAAATGAATCTAAAAATAATATAACAAAGGAGAGGGGTGTGTGCTGATATATAAGGTGCTGCAGCCATCTTTGAAACACTCACTCTATGATTGTAATTTAACAAAGTACATACAGACTGATTGATGATGATGATGTCAGGGTAGAGGGCTAAAATTTTTGCCTTCTGACTTTCAATGAGAAGCTGCCTGATGCAGGAAAAGATGAAGTAACAGCCGTCACCACCTAAAGAAGTTCCACGATGAAGAAATATCTTGCCAGCATAAAAAAAAAAAGAAAATGGTAAATACTCCTTCAATTCTAAAGCTTTCAACTAAAGTCAACTAATTCTAAAATGCTAGCTAAATCTAAATCTATGGCCATAATAATAATAATGTAAATTAAACGTATTTCTTAAATGTAATTTTTATTTTGTTTCAATTCTAAAATCTTGCCTGATTTAATAGTTTATAAACTGATTTCTGATTTACTGTTATAATTCATTAGCTGATTTATAAATGATTTAATAACAGATTTGTTAAATGCTTCACTGATTCTAGTCTATTATTAATAGATTGTAACTTGAGAACTAAATTATGATTTTTTATCTGAATTAATTTTGCATTAATAACATATTTCATTTGTTAATATGATTTCTTTATTTGTTGGTTTACTTGCTGAATTTATTTATGATTGATTTAGTTATGTATTCATCCTATTTTGAATAATTAAAAGTAATTTAGTTTTAACTTGCTAAAATCTATATTTTAAATGTTTTAATATAACTTTTGTCACGTATAATGCAAAATGATCTATTATAAAATAACTATTAAATTTCTAAGTTATTTTGTATATTTTAAGCTAATAATAATCTTTGCCTTAGTCAATTCTCTTAAACTATTTAAAATTATCGAAACTGAATCAATCAAATTTCAGCTAATGTCGCATAAGTTTCATTTTAAAACAAAGCCAAATTTCAGATTTCACATACGTGAAATCTTATCTTATTTTAAATCTTACATTTCTTTTAATTAAATCTATGCCAAATCTTATTAATTTTCAGTTATGTTATTGTTTATGCTATATTTATTCAAAACCAAGTTTTGTTCATTATGAAATCATTAGTGAGAAGTAATTAGATTCTCACGCATATATATGTAACTTCGTGTATATATGTAATTTCGCATATATTGATGCACAAACTAAAGCTCTGTTTTGAAATGGATAAAATATCTTAATTAAGATATAATTACAAGCTTACAGTTATTCTAAGATAGATTTGCTTTAAATATAATATTTAACCAATATTCAGTTGAAGTGATGAAATGCAGCATAAATCTATAATTCTATATTGTAATTTCCCTTAATATGCTGTAATCCTCCTTAGAGAAATAAATGCCTATATAGATAGCTTTATAACTTGGATTCATAAGCTTTCCTTAATAGTATAATTATAAATACTATAAAATGAACTGATAAAGGGTAGTTTCATGAAGGAAACTATTATTTAGCATCTTAATTTTTATTATATGATAATGTTGTCAGTGGTGCATATGTGTCCTTAAGAAACGCTATGGCGTACCCACTTGTTGCTGTTTTCCTTACTGGGCATATGTGTTAGGGCTACACCAGTACTCTTAGTTCGGGCAATTTTCTTCTTCAGATGGTGGATGGGTTCACACCTCCCCATTCTGCATCCTTAGGAATGGAGCATGAGTCTCCGGAGCATGAGACTCCCACTTAAATAAATTGCTTGATCATCTGGACTAAAGGTCTCTTATTTTCACAGCAATGAGTTCGGTAAAAGGGAACCGTTACTTGGTAAAAATCCAGTGAATAAGGCACATATGCGAGATGCAGAGACTCAGAATTGTATGTTTTATATATGCCTTAGTATCTGAAGTCTGGCTGCCAATAATCAGTTCATCCTGCCATTATAATTGTTATTTTCAGCTTTGATCTGAATTCGAATCCAATTTGATAGGCATATTAGCTATATAGAGAATATATTGAATATTCATGCTTAATAAAGTATTGTGTTCTTTATAAATGTTTGTATTCACTTCCACTAACTATAAAGCAAATCTAGATCTTATTATAGCATAAACTAGGCATAGATAATCATGAGCAAATTCATTTAGTTATAAAAATAATATTAAAGCTAATGAAAATGTAAATTCAGTTGTATTATAATTTCATCACCTGCAAGTGATAGATTCATATATATATAGCTAAGTAAATTATATATTTGTAACCTAAAAACTGCAATCACCTGTGAGTGATTAAAATGCTATATATAAACTGGAAGTACCTAAATATTAAATCATCACCTGCGAGTGGTATACATATATGTAAGAAACCCGATAATTTGTAACTAGAAATTTAATATCACCTGTGAGTGATTTCACCCACCACCTATATATGTAATCCAAGTTATGTATAACTCAGCCATAAAGAATTATATATCTAAAAACATCAGTTGCATGTGAACCCAAACTTTAATGTAAATTATCCCTTAATCACCTGCATGTGAGACCAAGCATCTCGCTATTATAATTTTGTTTTAATTATTATTTCAAAATTTAACTTTATTAAATTTGTTTTAAATTTAACTTTGTTTCATGTCTTAGTCTTGCTCACTGACTCATAATCATTCCATCATTTAGTAATTATTTATTATTAGTTATTAAAAATCATTTCATTATTTAATAATCATATCCTAGCCACATGATACCTATATAGCTATACTAGATAGAATGTCAACTTTCTCCCAGTCTTTTGCTCTACTGATGTTCTACTGCCGGAACGTGATGAAGGAAAATACTGCTGTAAACTCAGGTGTATCATCTGTAAGGTGGTAAATCTCTGAGCAATAGTAAAGGAACTAGGGCTATATCAGACCTGTGGTTTCACCACCGTATTCTGGTTGGCCTTGGGATGATTTACTAAAGTTCTAGGTTTTGTTTTAAGCAAATGTACATATTTGACTGTTACACTTAATTTCTTTACTCTGTCTAACTCCTGACTCATAAATTGCAGTGTGTGCGACTTTAATTCATAACAGCTTAAGGTTCTAGGATTTTTGTAAATGATCCCAATAAAATTATTTACTTATAGTAGGATAAATCTAGAAATTATTGAAAGTGATTTAAATAAGCTGCTTTATTTATTTATCTCTTGCTCATAGTAATAGTTTATAGAGTTCTTGCTTCCTGAGCTAGATTTGTACATAACAGTTAATTATGTGGATTGGGGGTTTATCTTTAGTGTTATGAATATTCAGATGATGTCCATGCACTACATTTTTTTTTTTAAAAATTTAGTTTATAGTTGGCCAGTACATTAATGGTATTACATCACCAGAGCATGGTCAGGATATTTTTAGTATCTCAGCATGATTTGACTTATTGTTGTGTTTTGATAGAATAGCACTTAAATATGTGCATCAAGATAATTATTGTTTGTATTCCTACTCTAGGTTTGGCAGTGGACCATTTTCAAATCTAGTCACAAGATTGACTGTTGATTTTTTTTATTGTTGATAATTCATGATCCATGAATAATTTTTCTTATTCTCTGTAATGCTGAGTAAACTTATAATTAGTTCTTTGCTGATCTCTCATGCTCTATTCATTGTCATTCCTTTTATATTTAATTATATATTTTTGATGGTGTTTTTCTGATGTGGTGTACTGTTATAAATGGCAAAAATGGCAACCCAATTGTGAGACCTTGTAATCCCAGATTCTCTCTTATTAAACCCTATTTTCTAAACTGCTATAATGTATATATATATATATATATATATATATATATATATATATAGGAAGTATATATATATATATATATATATATATATATATATATATATATAGTAAAATAAATAATGAATCAAAAAGATAATATTACCATACCTGAGTAGTCCATTGAATGATCATAAGTATTATAAGCAAAGGTTGATCGAATTATTAATAACCAGTATTTGACTCAGGTATATGGAAATCACGTATATGAAAATCACGTGAAGTGAGTACACTAGTAATTCAATAAAATATAACTCAGGTATACAGGCAGTAGGTTTTATCCACTTTCATTTCTTGGTTTGATGTTAAGTGCATGTTTAAACAAATACTAAGTGAATATGGTCTAGCAGGGCGCCACTAGATTATCTGAATCTAGACACGGTTATATCTAATAACCTTTTACATGTACCGGGTTTGAATCCCTTTTTGGTACTTTATTTCTAATAAAAAATGAGAGATTTTGCTTTTTGAGCCATATCACTATACGCACTAATATTTAGGTAAAAGTAAAACATCTTTAAACCAAAGTGGAGTTCATTGAACATAAATCATTTCTCAGATCTTAACATAACAAATGTGTTTCAATATTTTTATAAGTTCACTAGCTCAGATTATATATAACTAATTTAGGATGGCAATTCACTCATCCTTGCATGAAATAGATGATGGGATGTGGTTATAATAATACTAAGAGATCACTAAATATTATAAAATCAATATTTATTTATGGCCTTTAAACAGTTAAACAGCTCATTAATTAAAACGTTGATGACGATGATGATGATGATAATAATAACGATAATGACAAGGGTTTCAACTACAGCTCTAGGACTAAGCCTAAACATAAAACTAAATTTTATAAAGAAATGCATAATTATTGCTTAATTTTAGCATACTTACTTATATCTTAAATAACTAATATTCAACCATTGATGATGATGAATAATCACACTTAACCAAGACTACACTTAATGAAATATATACGCCTCGTTTAATAAAACAAACTAATATTTATTACTACATTTCTAACATATACAGAAAAATTTCTAGATAAATATGAAAATTGACATGAATAATAATAATAATTGATTATATAACAATCCTCAGATTAATTTTAAGTTCTTCCCCCTTTCCCTTCAAATGTATTTTGTATTAAGTTGGACGTCACATTGACCATGAAAAGTATTTCAAGACAAAAAATATTATCTGCTCATTAACACACATACTTTAAAATCCAACATGTAAATAGAATGTAAAAAAAAATGTTAGTAAAAATTGAAAGAGCAAGTTTTAGAAAAAAGTTTTAAATTATTTTCTCCCCCTCCCTTCCAAGCGCTGAAATCTATACTGAACTTGAAACAAAATAATCTAATATTCTAATACTACTCATTATTCCACATTCACTTCCAATTATACACATATAAAAATATTATTATGTATGTGCGTGTTTTATCCCATGATAACAAAATATTATTTAAAACCAAAATAATAATATATTAGTTAAAACTAAAATCATAATACCATAAAAAAAAAATTGTTTTACACATTAATATTGTAAAATTAATAAACAAATCATTTTCATACATTCAAGATCATTTATGAAGCTCAAAGTTATTATTAGTAAGACATTCTTGTTTTAATCGATCTGAATAGTCTTTAAAAGTTCTTTAAATAAAATATACCACTTTATTGCTAAAATGTTTATTAAGACTGATATCATAAAGAAAATAGATATAAAAAGTCATATTACCGATCTTTTTGTTTGTGGCGAATTTCCAAGGGTTCAAACTTGTCTTGTATAATGCTTATATTTCTCAGCTACCATTTCCGTTTTACTGGGAACAATCTCTTTCTTGAGGTTGATAACTATTTGATGATGGTGACTCTATTGAGGTTATTTGCTTTAGTGGATAATTTGGAAATCATTATATTAATTTTTCTTCTTTTCCTGTCAAGCATGTGGATGAAATACAGCAGTTGTTTTCCCATTTGTAAATTTTCTTGAGTTTAAAATCAGTTGTTGTAACAATTAATTGGACTTGATGATTAATATTTATCAGTAGATTAATTCATCTTCTTTGAATGCAGGTGAATGCTTTCTTCCTTCTATTAAAAACATCTTATTTATCTGGTCAGTTGAAAGGTGTAGAATATTATTTTAGACACATCTTTTCTTTCCTATGTGATGTGCAGCTTCCCCAGATGGTCCGGCAAATGGAATATACATATAATTTTTCTAGCAAGCCATTTTTTTTTATTTTCAACGTTCAATATTATAGTTTAATAATCTGAATCAATCACAATAATAATAAATCAAGACAGCTTTTTATATCCAATTTTTAGCTACCTTAACCAATCAGAGATAGCATCACTTGCTATTTTTGGACAAATTTGTTTTAATTAGATCTCTAATTTATTTTCAACCAAAGTATTTTTCAACTGAAAAGTTTAATCCTTTTTCCAGACACTTTTGTTTAAAAAAAAATAGACTCAATTCTTATTTCCTTTCTTTTGTTTTTTCTTTCTTTTTAACATCCAGGTAACACTTCAAATCTTTGAGCTTCCTTCTTTAGATCTTGATAAGACAATTTCAAAAATTATAGCTCCAAAGTGACAATCATTTACAAAAAATTTACTACAAAGATCGATATCTGATTAAACAGATTTCCTCTTTTAACAAAAAAAAATTGTACAAAAAAAATAATTTAACAGATTTAATACTTCCTTTTCTTTCAATATTTAGGAAATGTAAAATTTTGTATGTAATGTACACACATCCTGCATTCTTTCAAATCATTCATAAACTAACCTTAAATACTATGATTGCTAGCTTAGTAATTATAACCCAATTATTTAATTAAATCTGTAACTTTTAAATCCCACTTATAATTAAAGAAAAGCAAAATAAAAGTATAGAATAAAATGTTAGAATTGATCAAGCATAGGTTAGTTTTAAAGAAAGTTAAAATGTTGAATATTTGAAATATAAAACAAATAAATAATTTACACATACATTGCCTATATGTATGCATTATAACTTTGCTTTTTAAAGAAAAATTAAATATTAAATAGTTTAAATGTGTGTATTACCTTTCTATCAACACACAAACAAATAAAGCATATAATTGTTGTCCCACTCTCTTTCTGTTTAAAGCTTTTAGAATTTTGATCTGGTAGGGTTTAAACTTGGATGCCCTACAGCTTCCTTTATGGTTATATAAAATTGTGATGATGATTTTGTTTTACCTTTTCTACATGCACATTACTATAAATTTGGCTAGTGACCAAATTGTAATGGCACAACTTTCTCCCCCTTCGGATAAAATCATCAGCACTTTTGTTTTAACTATATCTAAAAAAAAAAATCCTAACTAATAAATACACTAATAATAATAAACACACTAATATATATATAAAAAAAATTAACTACTGGTAAATATATTTTTTTAAAAAAAAAAAACCTAAAAATAATTTATTTGGAGATCTTTGCCAGGCTATTCTGCTGAAGTATAAGGGATCAAACTCCTAGCATTATAGGTCCCCTTATTCCCCTCAAGAGCAGCAAGCATAAAGGCATTCTCTCCTATTTTCTTGGTAATTTGGAATGGCTTTTTCTTTTCAAACCATATTGTGGTCTGCATAAAAATGCACCTGTACATCCAGTCCCTTTTTAATATTTCCATTTTTCATCTTGACTGGATATTTATAAAACATATCCGGAGGATTTATTTTATATAACCTCCTCTTACAAACTCCATTTAGAAATATGGACTCTTGGTACCATACATAATATGCCTTGAAGTTTTTCAGAGAGATTGACTCTCTATACCATACATACTTTATTTTAAAACTTTTCAGAAAGATTGACTCTCTGTACCATATATAATTCATTCTTAAATCTTCCAGAGAGATTAATTCTCTGTGCCATATATAATTCATCCTTAAATCTTCCAGAGAGATTGATTCTCTGGGCCATGTATAATTTATTTTTAAATTTTCTAGAAAGGTGGATTCTTTGTACCATATATAATGGACATTAAAACTCTTCAGAGAGATGGACTCTCTGTGCCATGTATAATTAATTTTTAAACTCTCTAAAAAGGTTGACTCTTTGTACCAAATATAAGGCACACTTAAATTTAACAGAGCATTTACATTTTTCAGAGAGATTGCCTCTCTGTACCAGATATAACTTATTTTTGACTTTTCCAGAGCAGTTGAATTTTTCAGAGAGATTTGGACATTTACATTTTTCAGAGAGATTGCCTCTCTATACCATATATAAGGTATCTCCAATCTATTTAAGAAGACAGATTTTTGAAACCACACATGCTGATTTGTTACTAGATTGAGAACTACAGACTGTTGAAACTTTTGCTCTCTTTCTAAAATAACTGGTTTCATCTCCCCTGTTGCCTCGCTTAAATCAATCATCTTATTGGATGCATGCAGTTTTTTCTCCAACTCTCTTTTCCTTCTTTTCACTTCATGATCTATCCCAATCTGCTCTTTGGTCATCATCTCATTTACTCTTTTTACTGAGAGATTAGATTTTATGGCTACTATTGGCCTTTCCACTTCTTGTGATCTACTCTCCTCTATCAGTATATTAGCTGATTTACCTATTTCTTCCTCTAATCTCTCGCTCCTTTCTCTATTATCAGTAGTCTGACAATCTAGCTTATCTTTTAACACTAGTGATCTTCGACTACCTTCTATTATGCTCTCTATGGATTGACATATCCTTTGTTCTAGATTTTCCATCCTTTGCTTACTATCTTCTCTTAGACTTTCTATATTTTTCTCTATCTTTTGTTCTAGATTTATCATATTTTGCTTACTATCCTCTCTTAGACTTTCTATATTTATTATACTGTGCTTACTATCTTCTCTTAGACTCTCTATGCTTATTATACTGTGCTTACTATCTTCTCTTAGACTCTCTATGCTTATTATACTGTGCTTACTATCTTCTCTTAGACTTTTGAACATCTGCATTATCATGTCCATGTCTGATGATGCCATCTTTGTTATCTGAGCCTGGCCCACTTCTGACTCCTCATCTACTTCCACACTTGAGGCCGTATTATTGCTACTAACATTATAGGCATCTTCCTCTACTTCCTCTCTTTCCTCTTGTGTTTTTAAGAAAACCTCCCCATCCTCTTCTTCAGTATGAAAACGATCACTGATTCCTGGTATTGGGGCACCTTCCTCTTCCATAACCTCTTCAATACTATAATTTAGTTCACTCATGTTATAAAACTATATATATCCCATCTGTGCTTCCCTGACCATCAAAAATCCACACATCTTCTCCCTGTCTGACACCTATTCTGATCAACTGACTGATTTGATTTTCACCTTATTATGCATTTACAAATACAAAAAAAAAATTTTAATATCCTTATTTAATGAACTACACAACAATAATCTATATAGTGCATGTCTGTCTGTAATAGCCCAAATTATACATTCATCCATTCTCCCAGAAATCCGACAGATATTGACAGTCCACAGAATGACTAGCAGTTCACAATCTTGAGATAAATAAAAGAATTCAGTCACAGCACTATAATCACACAATGCATCACGAGCACTCAGAAGATCATCCCAATTCGATCACTATTAACTACCACAACCCTTGATTGAATGAAGCAAACTCTGTTGCAATAAAAGAACTATTAAGTCTTAGGGGCTAAGATAGATAAACTATGCCTTGCTCTCTCTCTTGGAGTCTTATGTGGCAAGTATCAAGGAATGCCCTGCTTATTATAGACTACAAAAACGAAACCTTGCTCTCTCTCTTGGAGACTTATAGGCTGATATCATGGCAGGTCTGCTGTTAACTGCTTCATGATAAAATAAAGATAACATATAAATTGGGTTGGAGCAGTGAATGGGTTTGATCATTCATAAGTTACACGAAATACATAGCATTCTCAAGGCAATGACAAAACTCTCCACTCATCATCAAAACTGCAATCTAACCAACCAAACTCCAACGATCAACCATCCAATCAAACCTCTAAAATCATAGACTTTTTACAAAATGAACTCCCCAAACACACATGAGACTACTATTCCATAATTCATCACTATTACTATGCCTATCCTATCTGGCAATAAATTATTTTAATGTTCCACAAAAAAAAATCTATTATTTATTTCACCTTTGTCTTAAGTTGTGATATTCATCTCTATTTTCAAAATTGATAAAACAAAACTAAGCTGTTTTATGGCTGTACCCATTTTATCATCATCAATGAAAAATTAAATCATATTAAACATCATCATTCAAAATAAGACTGTTTGGCCAAGAAAATTTTGTAAGACAAAAAAAATTTTTACTGAAAAAAAAAATTTTACTAAAAAAAAATTTCTCTATTTTTAACCACACATCTCCCATCATTCTATAGACTCTCTTTTTCAGGTATATGGTAAAATATCAGGCCCCAGTTGGGTGTCCATTGTAACAAAATTAATGAGTTCAAAAAAAAAGATATTACCATACCTGAGTAGTCCATAGAATGATCATAAGTAAATAATCATAAATTCAAAAATTAAATGATGATCAAAAGATATTATTATATCTGAGTAAAGGAGTCCAATATCAAGATTAAAGGTTGATCAAATTATTAATAACCAGTATTTGACTCAGGTATATGGAAATCACGTATATGAAAATCACGTGAAGTGAGTACACTAGTAATTCAATAAAATATAACTCAGGTATACAGGCAGTAGGTTTTATCCACTTTCATTTCTTGGTTTGATGTTAAGTGCATGTTTAAACAAATACTAAGTGAATATGGTCTAGCAGGGCGCCACTAGATTATCTGAATCTAGACACGGTTATATCTAATAACCTTTTACATGTACCGGGTTTGAATCCCTTTTTGGTACTTTATTTCTAATAAAAAATGAGAGATTTTGCTTTTTGAGCCATATCACTATACGCACTAATATTTAGGTAAAAGTAAAACATCTTTAAACCAAAGTGGAGTTCATTGAACATAAATCATTTCTCAGATCTTAACATAACAAATGTGTTTCAATATTTTTATAAGTTCACTAGCTCAGATTATATATAACTAATTTAGGATGGCAATTCACTCATCCTTGCATGAAATAGATGATGGGATGTGGTTATAATAATACTAAGAGATCACTAAATATTATAAAATCAATATTTATTTATGGCCTTTAAACAGTTAAACAGCTCATTAATTAAAACGTTGATGACGATGATGATGATGATAATAATAACGATAATGACAAGGGTTTCAACTACAGCTCTAGGACTAAGCCTAAACATAAAACTAAATTTTATAAAGAAATGCATAATTATTGCTTAATTTTAGCATACTTAATTATATCTTAAATAACTAATATTCAACCATTGATGATGATGAATAATCACACTTAACCAAGACTACACTTAATGAAATATATACGCCTCGTTTAATAAAACAAACTAATATTTATTACTACATTTCTAACATATACAGAAAAATTTCTAGATAAATATGAAAATTGACATGAATAATAATAATAATTGATTATATTACAATCCTCAGATTAATTTTAAGTTCTTCCCCCTTTCCCTTCAAATGTATTTTGTATTAAGTTGGACGTCACATTAACCATGAAAAGTATTTCAAGACAAAAAATATTATCTGCTCATTAACACACATACTTTAAAATCCAACATGTAAATAGAATGTAAAAAAAAATGTTAGTAAAAATTGAAAGAGCAAGTTTTAGAAAAAAGTTTTAAATTATTTTCTCCCCCTCCCTTCCAAGCGCTGAAATCTATACTGAACTTGAAACAAAATAATCTAATATTCTAATACTACTCATTATTCCACATTCACTTCCAATTATACACATATAAAAATATTATTATGTATGTGCGTGTTTTATCCCATGATAACAAAATATTATTTAAAACCAAAATAATAATATATTAGTTAAAACTAAAATCATAATACCATAAAAAAAAAATTGTTTTACACATTAATATTGTAAAATTAATAAACAAATCATTTTCATACATTCAAGATCATTTATGAAGCTCAAAGTTATTATTAGTAAGACATTCTTGTTTTAATCGATCTGAATAGTCTTTAAAAGTTCTTTAAATAAAATATACCACTTTATTGCTAAAATGTTTATTAAGACTGATATCATAAAGAAAATAGATATAAAAAGTCATATTACCGATTTTTTTGTTTGTGGCGAATTTCCAAGGGTTCAAACTTGTCTTGTATAATGTTTATATTTCTCAGCTACCATTTCCGTTTTACTGGGAACAATCTCTTTCTTGAGGTGGATAACTATTTGATGATGGTGACTCTATTGAGGTTATTTGCTTTAGTGGATAATTTGGAAATCATTATATTAATTTTTCTTCTTTTCCTGTCAAGCATGTGGATGAAATACAGCAGTTGTTTCCCCATTTGTAAATTTTCTTGAGTTTAAAATCAGTTGTTGTAACAATTAATTGGACTTGATGATTAATATTTATCAGTAGATTAATTCATCTTCTTTGAATGCAGGTGAATGCTTTCTTCCTTCTATTAAAAACATCTTATTTATCTGGTCAGTTGAAAGGTGTAGAATATTATTTTAGACACATCTTTTCTTTCCTATGTGATGTGCAGCTTCCCCAGATGGTCCGGAATCGATGGAATATACATATAATTTTTCTAGCAAGCCATTTTTTTTTATTTTCAACGTTCAATATTATAGTTTAATAATCTGAATCAATCACAATAATAAATCAAGACAGCTTTTTATATCCAATTTTTAGCTACCTTAACCAATCAGAGATAGCATCACTTGCTATTTTTGGACAAATTTGTTTTAATTAGATCTCTAATTTATTTTCAACCAAAGTATTTTTCAACTGAAAAGTTTAATCCTTTTTCCAGACACTTTTGTTTAAAAAAAAAAAATAGACTCAATTCTTATTTCCTTTCTTTTGTTTTTTCTTTCTTTTTAACATCCAGGTAACACTTCAAATCTTTGAGCTTCCTTCTTTAGATCTTGATAAGAAAATTTCAAAAATTATAGCTCCAAAGTGACAATCATTTACAAAAAATTTACTACAAAGATCGATATCTGATTAAACAGATTTCCTCTTTTAACAAAAAAAAATTGTACAAAAAAAAATAATTTAACAGATTTAATACTTCCTTTTCTTTCAATATTTAGGAAATGTAAAATTTTGTATGTAATGTACACACATCCTGCATTCTTTCAAATCATTCATAAACTAACCTTAAATAATATAATTGCTAGCTTAGTAATTATAACCCAATTATTTAATTAAATCTGTAACTTTTAAATCCCACTTATAATTAAAGAAAAGCAAAATAAAAGTATAGAATAAAATGTTAGAATTGATCAAGCATAGGTTAGTTTTAAAGAAAGTTAAAATGTTGAATATTTGAAATATAAAACAATTAAATAATTTACACATACATTGCCTATATGTATGCATTATAACTTTGCTTTTTAAAGAAAATTTAAATATTAAATAGTTTAAATGTGTGTATTACCTTTCTATCAACACACACACAAATAAAGCATATAATTGTTGTCCCATTCTTTCTGTTTAAAGCTTTTGAAATTGGACCTTGTAGGGTTTAAACTTGGATGCCCTACAACTTCCTTTATGGTTATATAAAATTGTGATGATGATTTTGTTTTACCTTTTCTACATGCACATTACTATAAATTTGTCTAGTGACCAAATTGTAATGGCACAATATATATATATATATATATATATATATATATATATAACATACATACTGACATCATAATCAATTGTAAAAATGGAAACTTGTAGTCCTTACAATATATATATATATATATATCATGCCACATTATTTTAAATGTAATATTAGTGTTTTTATCAGCACATATAGCAGTTGATCAAATATATAATTTTAAGAGAATAAATCTTTCATGGAATCAACTTTTCCAAATACATTATTAAAATAATTTACATGTCAGATCTTCAAGGAATGATTTATAAATATGATTTATAAATAAATCTTTAAATAATGCCCACCTTTTGTTACATTAATGCAAATCTATTTTTCCAGATAGAAAGTGATCATCTTTTATTTTACAAAATATATTGGCATTGATATAGCAAAAGGTGAGTGTTATTACAGGTTTATTTTAAAATGATTTTTTGAGAATGAAAATTATCTTAGTAATGCATCTGGATTTAGATACTTCATAAGTATATGATCATTAAAGCCAGTCAACAATGTAAGTGGTGGGAACAAAAAAGTCTATTAATATTTCATTTAAAAAATATATTGTGAAAGCTTAAAGCAACTATACTGAAAGCTTAACATAAAAATAATTAAATGGTTTGTTGTTAAGGACTTCATATGAAGTTTGAACATTGGTTGATAGAATTGAGCCTCAAGGAATAGACCTTGACCTCTGTAGTCTGACATCTCCCACTTCCTTTTACCTGAAAACATGCTTTTTCTTTATTAAACTTTTTGCTTGGATTCATTTAAATATGTGGTGTGGTGGTTAGCACATTTGTCTCCATATACCCAATTTGAAGTTTAAATTTTATTATAATTCAATTTTTTTCAAAAAGATATGATCAAACAACATTAAGTTTTCAACTTAATTATTAAAAAAGAAAACTATCATGATCTTTGATTATTAACTGTTTATCTTTAGACAACTGTTAGAGAAGCCTTTGGCAACAGAGAATTATTTATGTTATCATTTCCCTGCCAACCTACCTATCCATCTGCAAATCTATCTGCATACATTCTTATCTATCCATCCATCATCTTTTCATCCATCCATCAGTCTATCTATCTACCTAATTACATATTTTTCTAAATAGTAAATATAAATTTATGGACAATATATATATGTTTGCAATTAATATATTTATATTTCAACTATGTCAAATGTTATAAATGACATTAATAAAATATTATGTAACTAATATTTTTGATATATTTCAAAAATATTCCAAGTTTAATGAAATAAAATAGTCAAACCTGTTTAAATAAATGATTATATTCATTTAAGAAAAAACAAACAAACAACATAATTGATTCTATATTTAAAAAAAAAAAAACATGAAATATCTTTACCTAGTTTTTCTTCTTATATAATTAATAAGTTCTTTTGTAAAACAATATTTTGTTTTTAAACATAATTGATTTTATTTAATAATGAATAATTAATTTGTCTATTAAATTTAATGTTATACTTTTATATAATATCATAAGATCTTAAAGGCAAACTAGTAAATATCTTAACATAAACTATACTTATCTAAAATTATTAATTCTAATCTAATAGTAAACTAAAAATTCATAAACAGTTGAGTTGGTAATTTTAAATTGGTGTAATTTGTTACACACACATGATATTGTTTATATGGGGATTGTTCATGTATTTATATACATCACACACACACACATATATATATAACAGAATAATAGAATATATAATTTAACTGTTATTTAATAATATTAGGATACCTCAGTATGTTAGCATCCTATTCATGTGTTATGAAACTATAATGCTTCAATTTTTAAATAACATCTAAAAAAATTACTGTTTATTTATTTGAATGTTATTGGCTCTCTGATTCATCACATATTCTTTTTTAGTTTTTATCTATCATTTTACTTTTTATAAACCACTTCAATAATCCAAGAAGCAAATCCATACTCATTTTCATTTTCATAATTATAAAACAGTGGCATAATCATAAAATTATTTTTGCATTTTTATTCACGAGTGAATACTACATTATTCTTTTTTTATAAATATGTGTATGGGCAGTTCGATTGACTATGCACAAGATGAGATATTTAGATTGCCCATATATATATAAAATATTATTATTCGATGTCTCTTAAGTGAATAAAAATTTTAATTATTTAGTTACTGTATTTACAAATATATATATATGAAAAATAAAAACAAGTTAGTCCGAACCGCTTCCTTGTTTTTATTTAATAGGGGGGGTTTTCAAAACCCAAAAAAGTTTTAAATTTTTTAAAAAAAAAAAAGAAACTTTTTTCAGTATATGGGGGGGGTTTTGTAGTTGGGGGGGGGGAAAAAAAAAAAAAAGAATTTTGGGTTAAAAAGGATTGAATATATATATATTCTATGGGGAAACAAAGATAAATTTAATAACAAGAGTGATGCAGCATTTATTTATGTAGAAAAGCAAAACAATTTCACAAATATGTCAAAATGTTATAATTGCCAAAGAGAATATGGACATTGTTTTGATTCAGGTATTGATGAAATGGTTTATGAAAAATGAAATGATAGAAAGAGAAGAGTTAAAGAAGCATGGTTTATTGCATAAAAAGAGCACATGTTATACCAGAAAGTCAATAGCATTCACATAAATACATAAAGAACTATTTAAAATTATTTAAAGTTGAAGTATTGCAATTTAATAACCATGACAAGAATAGGATGTTAAAAAGTTTAAAGTATGGTAAGTTTACTAAATAAAGATGAAATTACATATTTTGTTATAGTGATATATTAATACAGAGATTCAGTATATTGTATGTATATAAATTAAATAGTACTGAATAAAATGAAATATTTAATTTAAATAAAGTAGGATATTTTAATGCAATGCTTTCCAGTGTCAAAATGCTGACACAATGAACAAAATGTTCACTGCATTACAACTTTGACACTAGAGAGAAAAGCACTAAATAATTACAGTATATTTAAATAAGGACATTATCTTTTTGATTGTATTATATATATGGAAACATTTAATGTGTGGAGTTTCCCATTTATAATTAATTACTTAAAAAACTTTTTACTTAGAACAGTAGCCAATTAAGATTAATTGATTCAGGCCTTATAGGGGAGAAAGTAAAACAATCATTAAAAATATATTGTAACATATATAAATGTTGTACCAGTTGGTTTTGTATGTTCACATAACAAGATCTAGCATCTAGGAAAAAGTACTTTGAGTCCAATCATGCACAAGATACATAAGGCAGGAACATTCATGAACTCTGTCCTATTTGCCTATTTTCCAGATCTACCAACTTATGAGTAACAATCCCGATGATACTGATTTAATTTATCTCTCTCTGCTGGCATCGCAAAGCAGAGACACAAAGAGACTCTAATTTGAAATCATATAATGAGAACTTTTTAGTATAAAATATAAGTTTGACTCATTTAAAGGTCATGACCTTTCACATAAATCATATATATAGGATTAGTGGGAGATCATCTAGTCAGAGCAAGCATAATTTAATAACTAAAATATTAATATTTTAACCAAATGAAAGTATGATTCTGCATGTTATGATATATATATAAGATTTATTATTTGAAATAAAATATGTATAAATACTTGGTTTATATTATTTCATTGATCGTCATTGTCCTCTTGACATACAAATTTTATTTATTATTTTATTTTATTATGTCTAGCTCATATGTCAATAATTAATAAATACACTGATGAACATAGTTGATTTAGTGCTATGAATAAATATCTTTGAGAGATACTCCTCCCCCCCAATAGCACTTGACTGAATATTTAGAATGATTATATTTTATGACAAAAATACACTTTACAGGAATAAGTAAACTACTCTCAGTTTATACTGAGTGAGAAACATGTGTGGGATAGTTTGTTAATATATATTCTAACCTCCCCCCTCGCATTCTCACCCCAAAATATACTGTTTAATACGAATATTACGGGTTCTAGCTCAGTTAACAAATAAATAAATGAAATATTCAGCATTAATTAAAATGATTACTAGCTCTAATTTTAAAATACAAATACGGTTCAATTTTTAAAATGAATTAACAAATATTTACTATTTTCATGAGACATGGAGTGACAATACGGGGAACGAGATAGACTACATTGAGACATTATCCACACGATACTACCTCAATGGCATAAGAACACTATCCCCTCTTTTTTTTTTTACTATACCAAATAACTAACTCATAGTATTCTTACGACTTTCTAAGCTCTATGCACTACGATTAAAATAATAATCATATCTTAATCTTCTTTATAACAAGAATCTAGCTCAATTAAATAAAATGAAGTAAAATAAAATAAAATCTCAGGTTCATAAATTGTATTCTAACTGATTTAAAATTACGGTAGTAAAATATGAAAAGGGAATTTTATGTCATAATCTACTACACAGCAACTAATAATAATAAAAATAATAATAACAATAATAAATATAATATAATCTTATTTCTTCCTAAATGAAATAAATGAATATGTACGTGGTAGTATTTTTAATAATCTGACAACAGAATACGTGTGGCAATATTAGCATATAATTTAATGTAATATTGTGGCAACCGACTTATGACCAATAAATAATATAAAATTATGATCTTTTAATTTTAACATACCAATAAATTCTCAAAATTCTTATAACACTTTTATGTTTACCTTTTGTGCAAAATTTATATGTCTGTTTCAATTATAAATGTATCGTGATTTCATGCATCCATGTGGAGAAATAACAACTCGGACACAAAAACTTTAGAACAAATTTAAAACAAAGTTTATTAACAACATAAATAAATTAACAATATTTTTACACTATATACATTGGATATCCCTTACTCTCATATCTCAACTTAGTTTAGTAGTTTATAAAATGAAATCAAAATATTATTTACTTTTCCTAGTTAAATCTTATTTTTTAACACTTAAGAAAATACAGTATTATTACTTAATTTATTATTATGGTTAGCTTATTTCAAAAAAATGCATTTCTTAGATGATTATCACAAACACTTTTCATCCCTAATATTATTAAAATTATATTTTTTTTTTACAAAATTTACATTCGTAGTAAAATTCTACAAAATAACAAATTTTAGTTTTATATTGGTTGTATGGAATCTTACAAAGTCAAAACATTGTTCTACATTCGATATTAGGTTTTTATTGTTCACTATCCGATGTTTATTAATCCTAATATTCTCATTCAAGCCTTATTTCGGATGATATAATTATAACTATTAATATACCATGCACAAGTATATGTTTATTGTACATTATTGGACTATTTTCTTAATAAATATGCAATACTTATTTTCTAAAATATTATTTAAAAAAAATTCATTCAAATTTTATTATCACTTTTAAAATACTTGGTTTAGATTTCTTTTCAAAATCTTATATTCATTTCTGAATTAACTTTACAATGTATTATATGATTCTTTCTCTCTTTATGATATTTTGGACTTTCAATTTTAAAGTTACACAATTCTATACATTCCAGCAAATAAACTATTCTTACATAAACGATAACATATCTTCAGTTCTATTTTATTCATTATTTCTTTGAAAATATCTTTCTGACCGATGCAGATTCACGAAATAAGGATAGCGAAGATAGATGCATAGGATCAAAATACAACTAGAATATTACTCATCATATACCTTGACAATCATGGCACAGTGAATTAAAAGACACTATAGAGGAGTGACCTTTACCTGTCTACCAACCTCTATTATAGGAGCGATGCTAAAGCTATTTCTTCAGCTTTATTATAACATCAAAAGTTTAAAGATATGCAAAAACACTGTCCAAACTATATGTGTTCAGTCATAGGGCTTAGTTAACTATACTGAAATCACACAAAACTAAATATGATCCAAATCCTTTATTTTTCCTATTTCTTAAAAAAAAAACATCATCTTGGTTTCCTCTCCACTGGTACTTCCAAGTCACTATCCGATCTTATTTCTCAAGATTTTTCTATACTGTACATCGACAAATACATATCTGCATTACTAACAATAATAAAATTCATTTATTTTAAAACTATTCCACTGTTCTATAAGAAAATCTTTTTACTACTTTCCTCCGTATATTTAATCATATACAAACTATTTGAATATCTGAATACTTTATCACATGAAAGTTCAAAAGAATCACACAATTGTTCTGTTAAATTATATTATTAATATACTTTAAATAAATTATTGCATGCATATTCCGAATTACTCCTATCTCATAATATGTTAAAAATGTTGTATAAAATGTGTACATATAATTTAAACTTTCACACTTCATTCTTAGGTCAATAGATGATCTAAAAAAAATACATTATGCATTATAAATAACTATTAAAATTACCAAATGACCTTTATCTCCTCGATCGCGTTCCGTAGGCTTCACCATCCATTTGATCCTTGTAGATATAAGATTCACATCCATACACTTTATTTTAAACACTATTTCTATAATTTTATCAAGCTATTATATTTAATTTTTAATATTACTAAATTTATGTTTATATGTTTTCCCTAATCTCACATAACATTTTATATTTTAAAATAAATTAGTAAAAAATATTCCAAACTATATTTACTGTACTTCTTCATCGAATTTTCTTGAAAACCGTTCATATTAAAGCTAAAAAAAATGTTTATTATTTCTTCTGCAGACACTTAATATTCTTTCCCTACTTGTTCAATTTTAAGGCAAAACAATTATTGCTCTGTTTAATAAATATTCATAGATGACAATCCTTGGTTTTTTATAATATTTAATACAATTATTAATTATGACATTAGTTAATCCCGTAAAGAAAACGTCTACATATTCTCTTCTAATATTTTCTGCTAATATTTTCCCGCGCGACTTTTATGATGCATCTTCTAGGTACTTTGATTTAAATATTCAATAAAATTTTTCTGTTTCCATGTATCCATTTTCATTAAGTAATTTAAATTTATATTTTCTAAATCAAGCATTTCTCCAATGAACACTTTATAATATTTTTTTTAATTCTTCTTAGAGAAAGTTTTCTGTTTTTTTTTTTTTTCCATAAAAAAACACAATAGCTCTTTCATATTATTATTCTATTACTTTTTTCCTTCTTTTAAAATTCTGGTACGATATACTTTGTAATGTTTCCTTTTGAAAGATAAACATTCTTTCTTCATTATAACTTTTACATAATTTTTTTCTTTATGATATACGCATCTTAATTTTCCCATAGAGAAGAATAAAAAAACTTCAGAGTAGCCTTATAAATTTGTGCATCATAATTTTTCCTGACGGCAAATAACTTCTCTTTTAAGTTTTCTGTATAGTGTCCAAATTATATTCCTCTGAGTTACAATTATAAGTTTCTGGTTGAGCATATATAAAGCTGTATCGAGGCACTTTACAAATATTTTTTCTTTCTCATAACTTCTATATACTGTTTTCTGTAGTACTTCCATTTTTACTGTAAGGTTTTGGCTAAACTTGAATAAAATATTCTGGTAAGAAAACTTTTAAAAATTAGCCCTCCATGTAAAGGTAGTTCAAAATATTATATTTTAAAAAACTTTTAAAATAAATATAAAATTTTAAAATTATATTACTTTTCTAGCTTACGATCTTATCCAGCTAAAAAATATGTTACTCCCTCCTTCACTTACACATTACTTTCTCCCGCTCCATCTAATTCTTATATTTTGTCTGCTAAATTACCTCCGTTGATTGGTTAATGACTTTTTTAGTGCGAACAAATTTACACATTTTAGTTTTATAATAGATTAAACCTTTTTAAAATAAAGAATTTATGACGTAATGATTTAAAATATTACTTAGAATAGTATTTTTAAACTCAATTATAGTTTTATCAAAATCATTTAAACTTTAAAACAATTATTAAAATAACATTTAATATTTCAACTTTTACTTTAATGATAGATAGCAACTATATTTAGTTTTATAATTCACAAACTTTATTATTATATTCTAACAAGCGTGTGTGTGAAGGTATATAATATACAGTCACATGATTACTAACTTTATCAGATGATTTTTTTAATTTACGTCTCGGTCTAAATTACCAAAACTGATATATTTTATAAAAATTTGGAAAATAATTTTAAAATGTAGAACTAAATATAATTCTCACCATCATAAAGTTTATCTCAAAATATACTCTATTAATTTTGACTATTAAATATAATTATAACACTACATATAGCATTTATTTAATTTATTAGTTTTAAAATATCATACTCGAATTATTAATATATTTTTAACTATTTATAGCTGTGTTATTTTATATGGCCAGCTTTTACAACCATAAGCAAGGATATAATTAAGCTTTATTTAACTGTTTCTTTAAAATAATCCATTACACTTTTATATACCAGGTATTTTCAGCCTTAAATTGTACTATAAAATCTAATCGATCATACAATTATCAATATATTACACAAACGTATTTTAAAATTTAAAATTTTTTAGTAATTGACCATTCTACCTTATTATGACCTATAGATAAGGGCACAATATATATATATATTCTAACCTCCCCCCGCGCATCCTCACCCCAAAAAATATATTGTTTATTATGAATATTCCGGGTTCTAGCTCACTTAACAAATAAATAAATGAAATATTCAGCATTAATTAAAATGATTACTAGCTCTAATTTCTAAAATACAAATACGGTTCAATTTTTAAAATGAATTAACAAATATTTACTATTTTTATGAGACATGGAGTGACAATACGGGGAACAAGATAGACTACATTGAGCTATTATCCACACGATACTAACTCAATGGCATAAGAATACTATTCCCCCTTTTTACTATACCAAATAACTAACTCATAGTATTCTTATGACTTTCTAAGCTCTATTCACTATGATTAAAATAATAATCATATCTTAATATTCTTTATAACAAGAATCTAGTTTAATTAAATAAAATGAAGTAAAATAAAATAAAATAAAATCTCAGGTTCATAAATTGTATTCTAACTGATTTAAAATTACGGTAGTAAAATATGAAAAGGGAATTTTTATGTTATAATCTACTACACAGCAACTAATAATAATAAGAATAATAATAACAATAATAAATATGATATAATCTTATTTCTTCCTGAAATGAAATAAATAAATACGTACATGGTAGTAATTTAATAATCTGATAACAGAATACGTGTGGCAACATTAGCATATAATTTAATGTAATATTGTGGCAACCGACTTATGACCAATGAATAATATAAAATTATGATATTTTATTTTAACATACCAATAAATTTTCAAAATTATTATAACACTTTTATGTTTACCTTTTGTGCAAAACCTATATGTCTGTTTCAATTATAAATGTATCGTGATTTCATGCATCCATGTGGAGAAATAACAACGCGGACACAAAACTTTAAAATAAATTTACAACAAAGTTTATTAACAACATAAATAAATTAACAATATTTTTACATTATGTACATTGGATATCTCTTACTCTCCTATCTCAACTTAGTTTATTAGTTTATAAAATGAAATCCAAATACTATTTATTTTTCCTAGTTAAATCTTATCTTTTTAACACTTAAGAAAATACAGTATTATTACTTGATTTATTATTATGGTTAGCTTATTACAAAATGCATTTCTTATATGATTATCACTAACACTTTGCATCCCTAATATTATTAAAATTATATTTTTTACAAAATTTACATTCGTAGTAAAATTCTACAAAATAATAAAATTCTAGTTTTATATTGGTTGTATGGAATCTTACAAAGTCAAAACATTATTCTACATTCGGTATTAGGTTTTTATTGTTCATTATCCGATGTTTATTAATCCTAATATTCTCATCCAAGCCTTACTTCAGATGATATAATTACAACTATTAATATACCATGCACAAGTATATATTTATTATACCTTATTGAACTATTTTCTTAATAAATATGCAATACTTATTTTCTAAATATTACTTTAAAAAAAAATTCAAATTTTATTATCACTTTTAAAATAAAATTTTTAAAATACTTGATTTAGATTTCTTTTTAAAATCTTATTCATTTCTGAATTAATTTTACAATGTATTATATGATTCTTTCTCTCTTTATGATATTTTGGACTTTCAATTTTAAAGTTACACAATTCTATACATTCCAGCAAATAAACTATTCTTACATAAACGATAACTTATCTTCAGTTCTATTTTATTCATTATTTCTCTGAAAATATCTTTCTGACCGATGCAGATTCACGAAATAAGGATAGCGAAGATAGATGCATAGGATCAAAATATATCTAGAATATTACTTGTCATAAACCTTAACAATCATGGCACAGTGAATTAAAAGACCCTATAGAGGAGTGACCTTTACCTGTCTACCAACCTCTATTATAGGAACGATGCTAAAGCTATTTCTTCAGCTTTATTATAACATCAAAAATTTAAAAATATGCAAAAAACACTGTCCAAACTATATGTGTTCAGTCATAGGGCTTAGTTAACTATACTGAAATCACACAAAACTAAATATGATCCAAATCCTTTATTTTTCTATTTCTTTAAAAAAAACATCATCTTGGTTTCCTCTCCACTAGTACTTCCAAGTCACTATCCGATCTTATTTCTCAAGATTTTTCTATACTGTACATCGATAAATAAATATCTGCATTTCTAACAATAATAAAATTCATTTATTTTAAAACTATTCCACTGTTCTATAAGAAAATCTTTTACTACTTTCCTCGTATATTTAATCATATATAAACTACTTAAATATCTGAATACTTTATCACATGAAAGTTCAAAAGAATCACACAATTGTTCTGTTAAATTATATTATTAATATACTTTAAATAAATTATTGCATGCATATTCCGAATTACTCCTATCTCATTATATGTTAAAAATGTTGTATAAAATGTGTACATATAATTTAAACTTTCACACTTCATTCTTAATCAATAGATGATCTAAAAAAATACATTATGCATTATAAATAACTATCAAAATTACCAAACGATCTTTATCTTCTCGATCGCATTCCGTAGGCTTCACCATTCCATTGATTCTTGTAGATATAAGACTCACATACATACACTTTATTTTTAAACAATATTTCTATAACTTTATCAAGCTATTATATTTAAATCTCAATATTACTAAATTTATGTTTATATGTTTTCCCTAATCTCACATAGCATTTTATATTTTTAAAATAACTTAGTAAAATATTTAAACTATATTTACTGTACTTCTTTATCAAACTTTCTTGAAAACCGTTCATATTAAAGCTAAAAAAAAATGTTTATTATTTCTTCTTCAGTCACTTAATGTTCAATTTTAAGGTAAAACAATTATTGCTCTGTTTAATAAATATTCATAGATGACAATCCTTGGTTTTTTATCACATTTAATACAATTATTAACTATGATATCAATTAATCCCGTAAAGAAAACCTCTAAATATTTTCTTCTAATATTTTCTGCTAATATTTTCCCGCGTGACTTTTATGATGCATCTTCTAGGTACTTTTATTTAAATATTCAGTAAATTTTTTCTGTCTCCATGGATCCATTTTATTAAGTATATTAGATTTATATTTTTCCAATTTCTCTTAGAGAAAGTTTTTCTGTTCTTTTTTTTCATAAAAACACAATAGCACTTTCATATCATTATTCTATAACTTTTTTCCTTCTTTTTTTTAAAGTTCTGGTAACTATATACTTTGTAATATTTCCTTTAAAAAGACAAACATTCTTTCTCCATTATAACTTTTACATAATTTTTTCCTTATGATAAACGCATCTTAATTTTTCCCATAGAGAAGAATAAAATAACTTCAGAGTAGCCTTATAAAATTGTGCGTCATAATTTTTCCTGACAGCAAATAACTTCTTTTTTTAAGTTTTCCGTATAGCGTCCAAATTATATTCCTCTGAATTACAATAATAAGTTTCTGGTTGAGCATAAATAAAGCTGTATCAAGGCACTTTCCAAATATTTTTCCTTTAACAATATTTTTATATACTGTTTTCTGTAGTATTTCCATTTTCACTGTAAGGTTTTGGCTAAACTTGAATAAAATCACTGGTAAGAAAACTTTTAAAACTTAGCCCTCCATGTAAAGACAGTTCCAAATATTATATGTTAAAAAAACTTTTACAATAAATATAAAATTTTAAAACTATATCACTTTTCTAGCTTACGGTCTTATTCAGCTAAAAAATATGTTACTCCCTCCTTCACTTACACATTACTTTCCCCCGCTTCGTTTAATTCTTATTTTTTGTCTGCTAAATTACCTCTGTTGATTGGTTAATGACTTTTTTAGCGCGAACAAATTTACACATTTTAGTTTTATAATAGATTAAGCCCTTTAAAATAAAGAATTTATGACATCATGTCTTAAATATTATTTAGAATAGTATTTTTAAATTCAATTATAGTTTTATCAAAATTATTTAAACTTTAAAACAATTATTAAAATAATATTTAATATTTCAACTTTTACTTTACGGATCGATAGCAATTATATTTAGTTTCATAATTCACAAACTTTATTATTATTCTAACAAGCGTGTGTGTGAAGGTATATAATATACAGTCACATGATTACTAACTTTAACAGATGATTTTTTAATTTAAGTCTCGGTCTAAATTACCAAAACTGATATATTTTATAAAAATTTGGAAAATAATTTAAAAATGTAGAACCAAATATAATTCTCACCATCCTAAAGTTTATTTTTAAAATATATTAGATTAATTTTGACTGTTAAATATAATTATAATATTACATATCGTTTTTATTTAATTTATTAGTTTTAAAATATTATACTCGAATTATTAATATACTTTTAACTATTTATAGCTGTGTTATTTTATATGGCCAGCTTTTACAACCATAAGCAAGGATATCTTTGATCTTTATTTAACTGTTCCTTTAAAATAATCCATTACACTTTTATATACCAGGTATTTTCAGCCTTAAATTGTACTATAAAATCTAATTATCCTACTATTATTTATATATCATACAAACATATCTTAAAATTTAAAATTTTTTAGTAATTGACCATTCTACCTTATTATGACCTATAGATAAGGGCACAATATATATATATATATATATATATATATATATATATATATATATATATAATTGTGTTGCAAAAAGATATGCATATGGAAATATTTATAAATATAATAAAGAAATCTGCTTAGTAGAATCATAACATTATGATTTATGGACATTCATAGGTTTGATTTATGGCGAGAGCTTTAAGAAGGTGGTGTATGCATGGTGGCATAATTAGGTGATCCAATCTTGAATCCAGAAAGGTGCTTCCAAATTTAAGGATGAAGAATGGCAACCGAATTCTTCCTGCTACTTTGGCAGATTCTGTTCACAAAATGAAGGCAGCAGCTATTAATAATGATAGGCTCCATCTTTCCCAGAGTGACCCAATGTCAATAGCTTTTATAATGAAATAAGTCTCATGGGGGGATTTGCCAGCCATGTTCTTGGACTTGGAATGAATATACGGGATTTGGATTACCACAAATTCTGGGGAATGGAGCACAAAGACATACATATGTGTATTTGAACATGGAGGCCTGTTTGCAAACAATGCTTGGAATGAAAAACATAATATTTTAAAACTAAGGATGAATGACTGATAACCTATATATATATTGGGAATGTACAATGTAAGGTATGATTAGATTACTAAACAGTACAGGAGAGTTTAAATTTATTAATAAAATACACAAACCAATGGAATAGAGTCTCCCCTCCCACATTACTTTAATTTATATATGAACTCCCCACAAGGTTAATGAATATTAGAATTCGGTTATAAGTGCTTTTATATTATAATAAATGTACATTAGATATATACGAGTGGGGTGGTGGTTATTAATTTCAGAATAAAACAGATTTTATTTCATATAACAAATTTGACTTTTTTTGCTTATTATTTAAATTAAAAAAAAAACATTTCTTAGAAAAACAGATTTCTACTCTGTTTTTCTACAATGACATTATGAGGTAATTAATTTGTTTTCCCAAATTCGCAAGCATTCACTAAGATAAAAATAATGAGACTTGTTTTAATTAAAGTTAAATATAGTCACCCCATAAAGTAGAGAGGGGTAAAATAAAAATGACATACTGGAAAATTTGAGGAATTATTGGCATATTTAAATATATAAATATATAAAACACAATAATAAAAGTTATGTAATCAATGTGTGTTTAATAAATTTATAATAATAAAAGTTATAAAATATTATTGCCACATGAAGGTGAAAAAAATATTACACTTATTTAATAGAGGCTCAATGATAAAAGAAAATTAAAGAAAGTTATACAGAGTTATGTACATGCTAATATCAGGTAAGTAAATTACAAATTATTTAAACAAATATTTAATTTCTGGTTGAAGAACCAGCTAATAGAATGATGTCATTTTAAATTACAGTCAGGGTTATGAGAAATAGTTACAGAAGGCTGAACTTAAGAATTTAAATATTAGGCAGCAGCTAGAATTCTTTACCTTGGTAATTAGTAGTGACTTTTTAGTGATTTCAGCATTCATTGGAATTGGTGAACTAGATCTAGTTAGATTCGATCGGTCAGGCAGGTAGCATTTTCATTATTTAGTTTTTAAATACATTAAAGTTCATGGGTTATGGGATCCTGAGTGATGAGTGTGGGAAAGAGCATGTTGAATGGAGATAAAGATGAAAATTTCCACTACTCATGACACATTGAATTGCTACAATGACAAGCGTGGATTATATTTACCATTGATGTTTTATAATTACAAGTCTCTCTCTTGGGATTCAAATCTAGCAGTATTTATACTATTTTCAGTTTCTCTTGGAATGCACTTTAGTTGCTAGATCTGAGGCACTTTATGCACTCAGTCAACTCAAAATTTGCTGACCGGATGTCCCTTTTGTTCATGTAAGTTCTAAAGACAATGCAATCCTGTTAAGAATTTCTCGAATGATTGTTTTAAAATATGATCTAAGATTTTAAAACAAATTTGCAATGGATAAAATTTCCACTAATGGATCTTATATTATTCTATAAAATTATATGTTTTAGATGGACTAATGGGTTTCCAGTAAATTGTCTTAATTACATTTGAGAATATTCCACAAGATTTTTGACTGCCATTACTAAAAAAATAATAAATTATAAATGTAATTTTAAAATAAGATTTTAAAACAAATTGTGATGGATAAAATTTCCACTAATGGATCTTATATTATTCTATAAAATTATCATTTGTTTTAAATGGACTAATGGGGTTCCAGTAAATTGTCTTAATTACATTCAAGAATATTCTACAGGATTGTGTCAGCCTTTTTCTGACTGCCATTACTAAAAAAATAATAAATTATAATTTTAAAATATACATTATTATATTTGCTTTTATACATATTTTAAAAGTAATCTCCCCTCACCTATAATATGTACACATCCATTACGCATGTATATGAATTAAAATAAAATCAAACACTTATTTATTAAAGGTAGTTACATTAAAATATTTCTATATATCTATGTCAGTTATTAATTTAATAGTTAGGTGAAAAAAATATGTTAATAAATACATATATATGCGTAAGGATGGAGTTTGAATATGGTTTGGTGGTGGAAAATTCTGAGTGGGTTGTGACGCTCAATCTGAGTATCAGATCAACTGCTTCAATAATATATATATATAATGAACATCATAAAATAGTGGTTCAGATATCTATGCTAAGCACATATTGAAATTTTTTTCATGTTTCAAATCTTTATCCTGCAGTGAGTTTTTTTTTTTTGGAGAATATGTAAAGAGTAAAGGAAAAATGTAAATTGAAAGCAAAAAAAAAGAAAGATCATCTTAAAGAAAGAGATACATAAGAATCTTTAAGGAATAGCACTCCAAATAGAAAGAGTGAAAAAAAGAATATGAGATAAAGAATATGAGATAATTTTGAGTAACATGTGTAATTGCTGTTGTTGTATTGATAACCCTAGCAATAGTTTAATATTTATTTATATAATTAATCTTGGTAAATTTTATAAGATTAACTTCATTTTATTTTATTTTCTGTGATTATTATATTTTTTGTTTTTACTTTATTATTATTTTTATTGCAGTGTAAATGCTAATGAAATATCAGAAGTATACATACGTATATAAACCTATTGTGATAGAATAAGCAAGTACAAATGCTCAGAGCATCAATTGATTAAAGTGTTTAATGCTGCCAGATTATACTGATACAAATTTATTTCAATTAAATTTATAATTTATATCAGTGTCTATGCAGAATTTATCCATTCATTTTGGATAATCAAAAATGTTATTTAATGAGCTTAAGTAGCCATATGGGACTGAATACAAGCTTGTTAAATTAGGTCATGTGAGGTACGACTTGATTTCTTTGCAATTATTTTTTTTAATATTAAGGCTTTGGTGATTTTATATTGCTAAAGCTATTAATATGTGGTGTATCTGAACTTAGCCCAGTCGCATATGGCTCTTTAAGTTAGAAAGCTGGATTTGTAGACATGTGAATGTCTGAAATTTTCAGATTTTCTACTTAATAGTTAACCATTAGATAATGTGCTGGGTTTGACCTGATATTTTAAATCTAATACTTGAATATCCTAGCACCTCACTGAGGAATCCAGAAGCAAAAAACAGTCTGGGGTTAAGGATATTCTGAAAAGCTTGTTAAGAGTTATTGACCAAGATCATTAGATAACATATATATGTTGTAAGGGTGACTAATAACCAACCAAACCCACCTGTCCTAATTTCTCCAACATCTTAAATCAAACCAAATACATATATACCTACACTAAACATGTATATAAACACGCACAAACATTGCACCAAACAACTATTTTTTTTGATAGATTTTTTTCTCTTTACATCTCTAAAGCAGTAAAAATTAATATATACACACACATCTAATATCACTAACAACAAAGTTCTTAACTGACTAGTAAAACTGACTTAAGCAAAGATTAAGCTAAAAGGATAATGACCTGAGGTCAAACTATTTGCGAGATGACCAAATTTGAAAATAGAAAACAAAAAAACCATTTTAATGAATATTTATAGATAGGCAAACAATGAACAATCAAAGTTAGCATCGGAAAAGAAAAGCCATCATGTGATTTTCACTTTCTCTTTAATAACTGAATAGTCTGCATGAGAAAAAAAAACTTCTCAGGAGTTATGTTTCCTAAATAAAAAGAAACAAGATGGATTCTGATGTTCAACGTTAAGAAAGAAAAAAAAACTTTCATGACCAGAATAAGAACTAATTTTAGTGACTTATGTAGATAATTAACCTGGATGCAGAAGTGATAGTGATAAACTTAGAGAAATAAATTATCAAGAAAGAAAACAAAAGAGTAATTTGAAACCGTCAAAAGTGATTTGATAGTTTTCTCACACCATTTTCTGATGCATAGAAGCTACTATATAAATAATTGTAAACATTAAAGAGGATACTCAATGTGGTTTGGCTATGAAGGAAATACACTGTAGGTGGCTGATATCAACTTCCATGACATTAGAAATGTGATTGTCTGTGCAAAATGTCTACATCATTAAATGACAGTGAACACCAGTCTTCATAAATTTTCTGCCATGTACCCTAAAAAACCAACCGGACAGTGCCTATGATTTACTAGCTTGGAGTGTATACATATCAACTAAGCCAATGGACACATACTTCATGTCTGGAGATTTGGTACCAAAATTCTTTGACTGTTAACAGTGTACCAAAATTCTTTGACTGTTAACAGTGGACAATACTTGCTTGTCTCAAGAATTTTTTTATTGATTTGTATAATTGATTTGTGTAATTTTTTTTATTTCACTATTTGTAATTGTATACCTTTTGATTTATTTTTTTTTATATTAAATTTCATTTTCCAATTTGGTTACTCACACTTTAGAAATGGAGGTGTTCATTTTGAGTATATAGGTGGGAAGGAATTGAAATAAGAAAATGCTTATGATAATAAGTAAAGTTTAAATTTACAAGCCCTTCCAGAAAGAAGTATTACTCTGATCTTCTAAAGTGAAAATAAGAAAATGCTTATGATAATAAGTAAAGTTTAAATTTACAAGCCCTTCCAGAAAGAAGTATTACCCTGATCGTCTAAAGTGATACAAAGTAAGATTTTGACTTACCCAACATTAACTGCACACTTTAGACTTAACAGAATTGTGTTAAATATTAATAGTTTTTACTAAAACTTAGATATAGTTATTGTCTTCTGGATGCATGATTAATCAGCTCAAATGAAGGGATTTTTCCTTTTTCAGTGATTTATTTTGACTAACACATATAGGGTGGGTTATTTATTCAAGAATCAGATAGCAATAATTGTATATTAAATCAAAAGTGATTATAAATAACAGCATTAGTAAGACAGATTCAGGATTGTTGAATTATTGATTTTTTAAGCCAATAAACATCACATAGTAAGTTTTGCCTGTATTAATTTTTTGTTCTACATATTATTTGAAAATTTTTATTTAGTTTTGTACATATGTCATTCTGAATTACATTTTTTTCTTGATTGCCAAGACATGGATTTTTATAATGGGATTTGGGAAGGGGAAATTTATTGCATTAAACTCTCAAAGTGATAGAAAGCCATCCTTGCTATCTCACCATTCTATATATAAATATTATTTCATCATAAATTATTTGTTGTTTAATAAATGTTACAGAGTTGTTAAAATCAATCTGATCTCTATTTGGTCATCTTTGTGCACTTATGCCACTAAGTAAATAAGTTAGTGTATAATATCCACACATCATTAAATGATTATATTGAATATATGTATACATTATTCAACTATATCCAAATAATATTCTTTATGCATGGCACATTTGTTTGTAAGTTAAGTAAATCTATCCCTGAAGAGAGCTGATTGTGAATTCTTGCTGAGTTTGAATATTGTGGTGTTATGGAGCTTGAAGGGGGGATGGGTGAGATGAGGATGAACTAGTCTCAACTGCACCTACATTCTACTAATAAATATTGAGCTAGCATGCTGAAAGTAGGTATAGTCATGACTAAGCATTTCATCACATCATTGTAACATCCTACTCAAAGATCCTAGGTCCAACAGTTGTACAATGCACTCCCTTTTTCTTGGGTGATCCATGGTCACATTATATCTGGCACCCATATCTAGGAGTTTAAAACATAAGTTTCAAAGGATGTCCAGCCATTGAACTGGTTAAAAAAATTTTTTTTAAACATTTTCCTACCCCCTTTAACTTTAAACCTTATATCCATATTGGTCTTACTTACTCTCACATAGGATCAAAATATATTTAATAGCAATGAAAATGAATGATAAAACAATTCTTTTTTGAATTTAAAATGCACATTAAAAGAAAATAACATTAAAAGTGGTGATATATAGTAAATAGAATATCATAACAAATGGATGTCAACCTTTAAATAAATAATTAATAAATCACACTTAATATAGAGAAGTCAGGCAAGCAGATAATAAAATGCATACACATAAAGAAAATAAAAAAAATAAATGGCATGAAGTGGCTAGGAACCCTATAGTGTAATACCTTGACACTTATAAATAAGTATAAGCTTTCTAAATATCCACACAAAAACGAAATAGATGTTACTTAGGAGTAAAACAATGTTTGTGAACAAAACCATAGAGTGCATGGAAGAAGCACAAGATGCTGGTGGTGATAAAAGAGGAAATGATACTCATAGTAATAATGGGAGGGGTCTTTACCAATTCAAACTCATGGGGCATCTATGATGAAGATGGACCTCTCTCCACAGAGAGAGGGGAGAGCCAAATAGCTTCTCAGATGTAAGAAATCCCTACCAATGAAGCTACTCAAGCATCAGGAATTGAAATAGCATAGACAATTCAATATGTGACAGCCATGCAACATATGTTCGAAATGGTGATGTCTAAGATGGATGCCATTAAGGAAGATATGAACATTAACGTAGAAGACTACTAAAAATGTGACAGCCATGCAACATATGTTCTAAATGATGATGGCTAAAATGGATGCCATTAAGGAAGATATGAACAGTAATATAGAAGCAATGACGAACAGTATTAAGGAAAATATGAACAGTATTAATGGAGATATAAACAGTAACATGGAAGCAAAAATGAATAGTATTTAGGAAGGGATGAAAAAAAACACGAACAGAATGGAGACAAGAATAAATGGTAGCAAAGATTGAAATGTAAGTAGCATGGAAACAAAAATAAATGCTAATATGAGTGGTAAGAAGGATGCCATGAGAGAAGATACCAGTAAGTTAGAAAGTATGGCAACTAGAGTTGATGTTAACAAGATAGAAATGGAACTGATGAAAAACATATGTCTCTTGAGAGAAAATTTAAAAAGGAATGTGAATATGGTTGAAGCTTGAATAAAGGCAGAAATTGAGGAAGTTGAAAATAAACTGATCAAGAGCATGAGACAACTATCTCTATGGTTGGAGAATGTTTGGAAAAGGAGTGCTGAAGTGAAACAGGAAATGGAAGGGATGAGGAAAAAATGGGTAAAAGGGTTATAGTGTTGTGAGAAATATACAGGATTTACAGTTGGAATTGCCAGACAGCAAGATACAAAATCAAAAAGGTCCATCAGACCCATGAAACTTTCAGGGAAGGGATGAGAGAAAGCTAAGGAAGGCATAAGAATGAAGTCAAGGTAAAACTTCAAGCCATACATATAAAATTGGATTATCTTTATATTATGCAGGATGCATAAGGTGGAACACACAATGAGGCTGAGGAAATACTAAATCATCATTTGGATCAATGTGGAAACAAGTTGACATCTTTAGAAGCTGTTACAATCACACACCAGACCAAGTTGGAGAAACTTTCTGAAAACACAACCCAGACATGGGGTTGAGTTGATAAAATGGATGAATTCATCAACCAAAAATTCTCAAAGATGAAATCACAGGTGGACCTGAAAACACCAAGTCATGTGGTGTGACAATCCAAAGTTGGTCAAGGGCTTAGAATAATAGGGAGGAGAGGGATAGTAATGAGAGTCACCTGGAAATAGATGTTAAGGCCACACAAAGGGTGAGTAACCATTATACAGAAGCCACTCTCCCACCTTATGTCATGACAGGGGAGGATAATTGCCTCCACAATTTTTATTCAAAAGCTCTCCCAAACATGCACCAAGCTAATACTGATCACCATGTATGTGATGAGCCTGCAAATGGATGCCTCTGAAATGATTAAGATCCACATACACCCAACACAGATAAATGCAATTAATCAATTTGTTAAGTTGAAAGTGTTCGAAGGAGCTTCAAAGGAGCTGCAAATGAAACCCCAATAGAACACCTTCAAAAATTTGTCTGAGGGTGAGAATATAATAATCACCTATGGTCACCTCCAGGAAGATGCCTTGATGTGGCAGGAGTCTCTATTTCAGATTCCATTCACCTTTGATTACTATCAGACATTACTGATCAGGAACTTCAGGAATAGGGACAGGCAGGAGGTTATACTATATCAGATTTTCAGAAAAAGTATAAGTCAGCATCCTTCAGATGACTAGTCATAAAATTGCATACCTTAAATACCTATAATTTTAGTGAAAGTAAGATTGTTAGGATTGTAAAAAGGAATATATCATTAAGAATAGAACAATCACTATCATGCATGAGTGTGAGGAACATGAACAGGTAGCAGAATTATTGGCCAGTATAGACATGAACAACACCAACATGTCTACCAGGACACATGAAAAGAGGAAGAAGGAGATGGCTATAAATGCAATCTTTTATCAGAAGAGGAAGGAAAAGGAAAGCCATGCAAAACAATTCCCCAGATGTATATATATGGTCATCCAAAAGGAACCAGTCTAATTATGGCAAGGCATGAATGTGCCCCTAGTATCCCAGGAAAGTCCCCAAAACCAGAATGAAGTGACCATGAAACCAAATCCCAACAGAAACAAAACTAGTAAGGTACTTGAGGTTAGGTTTCTCACCTCAAGACACCAAAGATACATTGAGGAACATGAAACTGACTCACTATTGAAAATATCATTAACATGATGTGTTCATGGAAGGATAAGTCATCTAATTTCACTTTGTAAAGCTACCCCATAATAGAGGTTTTGTTTGGGGTCTTGCTGGTTAAGGCACTAATAGATTCTGGTAGCCAGATTTCAGTGCTGTCAGACAAATTCTACTAAGATATTCTAACCAAGAACCCTAACATCAAAACTCTACCATTGAAATCCATCCAGGTTAGCATGGCTAAACACAGAAAAGCTGAGTTAGCTCATAAACAAAGCTGGGTTAAGATTGAAGTAGTCCAAATAATCCTCTATCATGTATTTTTGATACTGAATGGTTTAATAAATGCCATCATTCTGGGGGAAGATTTCTTGCACTTGAACACCTGCATTATTGATTTCTCCAATAAAACAATTAGAGATTGTGATAAGGTCTTGAAGATGACATTGCTTCTGAATTATAATCTACTTGAAGCTGACTGTATTGCACCCAGTATCCCAGAAGTACTCTTACACAATAAACTTGCAGAATCCAACTTGATTGAAAGTGATGATGCATTGAAATTGCAATCTGTTATAATAGAATTCAACCCAATTTTCTCAGAGATACCAGGAGTCATAGAGAGATTCAAACAAAGAATTAAATTGGTACATGACCAATTATTTCAATCCAAATCATATCCAATTCTGTACCAATATTGAGAAAAAATATCCAGGTAGATTACTAAAATGCTGGATTGGTGAATCATTTCCAAATGCTCTTCAGCTTGCTGTAATCCATTTGTAACTATGCAGAAGAAATATGGGTTGATGAGATTTTGTTTAGATGCAAGACAACTAAACAAAATTACTGCACCAGGCAGTAACATTCCATCACTCAACTATAAATTATTTGTGATATTTGGAAATAGAAAGGTGTTTTCCACCTTTGATTTGACCTCCAGTTATTGGCAGATTGAACTTTATCCTGAAGATCACCAATACACTGCCTTCTGATACAAAGGTTATATGTACCATGTTTAATATGCCTTTGAATTGATAAATAGTGGTGCCAGTCTGATTAGATGCCTGATATAAGACCCTACCTCCTGAGGTTAAACATATCCAACAATTTATTGAATGATGTAAGCATTGCATATACCACAATCAAAGACTTGCCATGTGGTTTGAAGAATGCTACAAGAAGAGGATCAAAATAAACTTCAAAAAGAGTATCCTAATTTCCAATCAGGTATTTTTCCTAAGTCATATCATTGGTTGCAATGGGATCACCCCATCCAGAGAATATCAGTGCCATTCAAAACTTCCCCAAACCAATTAAAAAAAAGCAAATTAGATCATTTTTAGGCTTATGTTATTTGTACAACCATTTCTATCAAAAGTTCACTGACCACATGGAACCATTGCTAAAACTGATTAGAAAAGATGAGCAATGGAAGTGGACCAAAGAACAAAACTGAGCATTCAGGAATATTAAAACTTGGTTTTTATATAAAACTATGTTAAACCTTCCCTGATTTTAATATATTTATTGTCCAAACAGATAGTAGTGGTTTCAGATTAAGGGTAATGCTATCCCAGATCCAGGAGAACAGATTAATCCTTCTACTTTATTAGCCAGCTCTTGAAGAATCCAGAGATCAATTACATGGTTATTGAGAAGAAAGCACTACCATTAGTGTGGGCCTTCCAAAAGTTTAGACAATGCTACTTGGATCAGAGATGATAATGATCATTGATCATAAAAGCCTTTAATTCCTGAATCACACCTATCTAACCAATAGTCGCCTAGTCAGATGGAGTTTTCTGTTACAGGAATTCAATTACACCATACAATATTGCAAGGGATCCAAGAATGTTATGGCTGATGTGCTTAGTCAAAACCCATGATGGTCAGAACAAAATCATTTATTGGTAGATAATGCCTTCATTATAAATGTCAATATGATGGTTGATAGTAATGTAGAGAATGAGTTGGAGAACCTGATTGAGATGTAAGTTAAGCCCAATCATGAAAATTTTAATAGGGGAGAAAATTTTGAATGTGCCCAAGAATCTTACTCATTTCAAAATAGAACAACAGGTCTTACTATACAGAATTGATCATGATGTCAATGAGTGGAGGGTAGTAATACCAAAACCTTTATGAGACTCACTCATAAATTATGTACACTGTCTGTATGGGCATTATGGTGCCCACAAAACATAGCACACTCTTAAAAATTTGTTTTATTGGCTGAAACTATACAAGGATGTCTTGAGATCATTCCAAGACTGTCTAATTTCTTTGAAAGCCAAGCCAGTAAACCAAAACTTTATTAACTTGATTAAATCAATTCTACCAGAAAGACCAAATGAGATCCTATTGATTGACTATTATCGGCCATTGCCCCCATTTAACAGGCAAAAATACTTATTAGTCATCTACAATTTCTTTTTCAAATATGTCACTGCTTATTTAATATCCCAAGTTAATACTAGACATACAATCAAAGTATTGGACATCCTCCAATTCCTGATAATAGGAAAGCCTAAGACCATTTTAACTGATTATGGTACTCCTTTCCTATCCAAGGAATGGAAGAAATAGGTCAAGAAATTAGGAATCAAGCATGTGCAGACATCCATTAGGAATCTACAGTCAAACCCATGCAAACACGTTATGTGGGAGCTCAGATGTTTGTTTAGAACCTACTTAGAGGGAGAGTATAAGGAGTGGGTGAAGCAGATAAAACATGTGGTCAATTATATCAATTGGAGTATGAATGAATCAACTGGATTTGTGCATATCTGACTGCACCTCCACCAAACTACACTTGTGCTATTCAAAAAGTACAACCCTATAGCCATAAAACTCATGATTAATGAAGAAAAAGATATATTGCAAGCTCAAGAATGACTTACCACAAAGGCAAATTATAGGAACCAAAATGTAAAAAGGTCCACACATTAATTTAAAATTGGAGACGGTGTTGATAAAAACAATCTTAAAACACTAATGAAATTTCAATTTGTAAATATACATATTAAATATGAGCTTAATGAATATTAAATTTAAACGGAAGGAACAACATGAGTAATATATATAAATGACACTCACACCATCAGTTAACAATAAAGAATAAAATGGACCACCTATTCTTTAAGCTGTTGATGGTTATAAGCTTTCATTTATTTACACTGCTGGAAATAAATTTTGGAAATTATGTCTTAGTCTGAATTAGATGTGAAAATAAATCATTTTGAAACTATCATTGGAATATTTAAAGGGAAACATAAATACACATAGCTTAATTTAGATAAAATTTATTCAGAAGTAAATACAATATTAAATAAAATCATACAACACATAACTCAATTTTATAAGCTTGTAAATGAAAACAATGAGCAGTGCTAATTGCTCTAAGAAGTTTTATTGATAAATGCTGCAAGAGAAAGTATTTGAAAATCTCTATCTAAAAATTATCCTCTATCCTCAGACTGGTTTTATGCTTTGGCAATTCTCAGTGAGGCACTAAGGTATTTCACCAGTTTAATATATTAAATTATTAAAGAATGATCAAAAAATTATCTAGCAATAATCATCTCAGCCATGTTCATTTATTGTTAAAATGCTCACCAAAATAAATGCAAAATTGTCAGATCTTTTTTCAATTTAAAAAAAAAAAAAACATTATAAATTTTATTATTTGCAATTTATAGTTGGGAACTTAAACTTTGAGTTGTTCAACCTCACTGTAGATAAAATATTAAGGGGTATGAAAAAAATGGAATTGTTCTCTGGAGGGTGAGCAAGTTTTATTATGTTTCCAAGATGCATCTTATGAGATCTTTCCCCCTCACTTGAAACAATCTGTTAACAATCATCATTTAAGTGATGTCATTGGTGAATGGATCTCTAGAGTGTATGTTGTAGTACATTATCCCATCACTAGATGCCTTTTGTGGGAACCCTCTACATCAATCTGCTGGTCATCATCATGCTACATAGTAAATCTTTTTTATTAAGTGTGACACACTTATTTGCCAATTTTTTCAATGGCTGAAAAGTTACAACATGAAACAGCCTACATGTAATCTGTTCTAGGGCAAACATAAGTTTATTAGTAGTTTATTGAAAATGTCAAATTTACCATGTCCCCCCCCCAAAGCTTGATGAGGGATGTCAAACGTCAATATGATGCTGATTTTTTAAAATATAAAAGCAGCATTGTTTACTCCCAATTCACTTGTAATAATCAAACATTTTATCTACAAGTTCTGAAATGTGTTCATGATGTGATAAAATGAAATCATCCTTATTTGCGGTACCGTGATTAGTGCAAACTTCACCACGACAATACACCAGTGCACAAAACCTTGAGGGTGAAACAATTTTTAATTAAAAACTGCATGATTCAGCTTATCCAGCAGTCATATTCACTCATTCTTGCTCTGGGTGACATTTTTATTTCCCCCAAATAAAAAAAATATCTTTAAAAAAGTTTGTAGACTTGGAAGGAAGTGATAAAGAAAAAAAATGATGGAGGCATTAAAAGACATCACTTTGCAAGATTTTCAGAACTGCTTCAAAAAAATGAAAAATACTTTTCGACCATTGCATTGCATCAAATGGACAGTACTTTGAAGGAGATTTAATTTGTAACACCTATTGTAACACCTGAAAATAAATATATATATTTTTTATTACAAAATTCTTGTTTTTTTTGGGTCCCCTCATACAATAGGGGATCAATCCAGAGTTCAAGTATGCAAAGAAGTTTATATAAAGTACAAAACTAATTAAAAACAGAAAAAATTGAAGTACAGTCTTAAAATCATTTGATTTGTGAAATTGTTTATATATTTTAATTATAATTTTTTGGGTAAGAATCTAAAAGTATGTATATATAAGTTAAATTAATCTTAATTGTTTTTTTAAGTTTATTAGAATTTTCATTTATAAATAGAGGCACAACAGGTTGCCCACATACAGATTAAAAAATTTAAGATACTTGATTATTAATACTTTGAAATTGATTAACTGATTATAAAAAAACTGACATTAATGGAATGCAATTCTGGGTATTTCTTACATAGGCAACATGTAGGATCAAAATTAAACATAAATCCAAAGACAAGGTATTGTTTAAATTTTGAAATTTAGATAGCATTTTAGCAATGGAGGCATTTGGGATTTCAGTGAGGGTCATAATTAGTTTGATACTGCCATAAGAGGTACATGCCAGCAAATTAACAATTAACTGATCAATTAAATCAGCATACTTAGGAACAAAATCTGTAAAGAAAGTTTGTTTGGCATAGAAGTGTGTATACAATAAGTTAACTGTAGCTGTCTTAGATTTAAAAAAAAAATTAATGAATTGATATACATTTTAATTCAGATGAAGGTTAAAAATTGTTTGAGATGGATTAAGTTCAAATCATTTTAAAAATGGGATGGTGAATTATATTGATTGATAACCCATTATAAGAAAAACTCTGAATATATGATTTGACAAATGAGTTCAACTTATTTTTTGTATCATAATTTTAAAATATAAATTAATTTAAATAAAAAAGATTATGCAATGTATAATCGTCCAATAATGATATTTAAAAAGTCATGACTAGATGATATACAATATATAACTGTTAAAAATAAATTTAAAATATTTCAATATATGAAATATATTATTTATTGGATATTTAAACCAAACTACACCATCAATGATAAATGTAAAAACTATATAACTTTTAATTTTAAATTTAAAAATCATTAATACTTTTTAAATATAAAATAATTAAACAAGATTGATCAATGATTACTGGGAAGTCATTGGAAAATCAGAAACCTCCAAACAGAAGAATTTAAATTATAATAAATTTATTGAGATTTTTATAAACAGCACATTTATGACGTATTTTCAGCATTCAATTATTAATCAAAATGTTAATGAAAATACAAGCTGGATTATATTCACACATGTAATATAATACAAAATTATAGAAATATGTTATAAAAGCATACTTTTTAAAATTTAGCTATACTTTAAAAATAATTATGTCTACTATACTAAACTTAAAAGAACTTGAAATCTGGTGATTGAAGAATCGCAATTGACCAATGGCTATTGAAAGCATTATATTAGAAATTAAATTGATCCGGTAAAATGTCTTTTGTAATTTTTTAATCAGTGATAATATATGATTATATATATTTATTTTTTTATCACATTATTTTTAGTTCATATTTTATTTTAATTTTAAATTCTATATTAATCATATAAAACATTTATTTATAACATGGTTAGTACCATCATTGGGAAATATATTGAAAGGAATTATATTGAATATATATATATTAATTTAAAAACAAGAACAGCCTATTTGCTTTATCTTGTATATATATATAAATACAATGACAAGCTAAATTGCTTTATCTTATAATATATATATTTAAAATCGATATCAAAATTCGCAGTAACATTATATAGAAAATCTGGTAATTGACTTGCTGAAAATTTTTCATCTTTCTGTTATAAAATTGAAAGTTGCCACAAAATACATCTGAGATTAAATTCTTTTATTTTCAAAATATAATGTTTCAAATGAAGATATTAAAAGACATCAATTTAAAAAATGGAATAAAGAAAGATCATTTTTCAGAATAAAATAACGACTTTATGTTCAAACACGTAATAGGATAACAATCTAAAAAAAAGTTATATTTAAATTATTTATATGTATAAAATTTTAATGTATAAAAAGACAGTAATTTATATATAACAGTTGTCTAGTTATTTTTAATTACCTTGAGCAGGGAATGTCAGCATAAACTTAACATTTATTATAGTTGCAATTTTTCAAAATGAAGTAAGTAAAAAGGCAGAAGTTACCTTTTTTTTCTTTAACTAAGTCATATTGCATTATTCTTTTTTTTTTAATTATATAGGATTTATTCTAATATAAGCCTTTACTGAATATTCACTGACCAATACTGGATAGTTAGTCAGATTAAATATAGACTGCATATTCCCCCAAAATTCATAAACTTAGTTAAAAATTATTCATTTATAGTACAAAGGATCCCACTGGAAGAACTGTGAAAATCAAGATCTCACCAATTATTTTCCCACTTTTATTCAACCATCTAGTTAAAAGTAGCTGGGTACCTATTTATACAGTGCTATTTGGATGGTTATCTCGACTTACTGTGGATTGTCTAAAACCTGAAAAAATTTCAAATTAAACAGGAACATATTTAAAACTAGATCACATATACAAATTAGATAATAATTATTACCATTATACCACAAGGCTTCATTTGTTGCTAATATATAAATATATGTAATGAAATAAAACTGGAGTTAACTCCATAAAATTTATTATATTGTTGCTCATTATACAAATATAAATTAAGTTGTAGTCAGCCTTAAGTTTTGTCTGCCATTCCTGGTAGCAATATACATATATATATACACCTCAGTCTCGTAAAGACTTAACTTACATTGAAAAATGGGGGATGGGGTCTGTAATTTTCAGAATTCACATAAAAGCAAAGTAACAAAGAAAAATTACTTTAAAATTCGCATTAAAAAAATAAGCAAGTAAAGTATGACTAATAAAAAATTTCAAATATTTGAAAAAAAATAATACGAGACAAACTTATTTTACTTTTTTTATTAACTACAATATTTAATTTTACATTTTTCATACATATTTTAATCATTATTGCTAGCATTCATTTGTAAACTAGAAAGAAATCAGTTTCAATGTGATGTGATGTATTGTAGCTTCTCCTTAAACGAAGTCAAGAATCTCTCAGCAATTATGCCCAGAGAAACCTTTTAGCTACTTTATTTTTATTTGTGATGTGATGTACAACTAGCACCACTTTCAGTCTTATGCTGTATTAATGGTTTTCTGTTTCTATATTTAAAAAATGAGATTGAAATCAAAAGTAAAAGATTATACATTATCATTAGAAAGATTATTTTCAGTTTAAAAAATCTTCGTATTTTATTTTAAAAATCTAAAAGATTATTTATTTCTGTTATATATAAGAAAATATATGTTTTAAAAGTTTAATTTTTTTGAATATTTATTGTAATATTTTTATATGTAAGTATAAATCTATTATTATTATTTACTCATTAGAGTAAATAGGTTATTTACATAGAAGTTAAAATTCTAAATACAGCTTCAGGCCATATTCACGTTAGCTGCTAATATATTGTTATATTTTTAAAGAAAAAAAAAGCATTTCAAGTGAAAATAAGTTATTAATAATTTAAATTTCTTGATATCTAATAAATATAGTGAAATATGAAAGATATTAAGAAGAAACATGAATCGCATAACTTCAAAATCAATTAAAATAATCCGCATAAAACGAGACTCAGGTGTATATATATATATATGCTATTAAAAATAGTAGACATGTAAAATAAATATAATTTAATATTTATTTATATAATTAGTAATGCTTAATCAGAAGATTGTCAGCCTTTGATATGCACTGTTTAATCATGCTAATAATTCACTGATGCTATAGTGAGTATGTAACACATTTTCAAGCCCAAATGCAAGATAGAGACTATTTAAAAGATAAGAATGGCCATCTTATCTTTATATGTAAATGTAATTATATAGGCCAATCTAAAGCATTTCAGAATGAGAGTATGAAGAATTAATCTTCATAATTTTACCTCAGTTACATTAATAATTCATAGTTAAACTCAGCAAAATTTTCTAATTTATGACTGATAAATATTAGATAATATTTGATTTAACAACAATATAATTTACAAGTGCAGTTTTCATTAATAATTATTAATCAGAAGCCACCAATATGCACTATTTAATCATGTTACTAACTTCCCAATGTTATAATGAGTATGAGACACTCTCAAATCAAACACATGATAGAGACTTTTTAAAAGATAATGTAGAAAGATAGTCATTCTTATCTTTCAAAAAATATCTATCTTGTGTCTGGGTTTGAGAGTGCATTACATGAGTTAGTAACATGATTAAATAGTGCATATTGAAGGCTGATTACCTTCTGATGAAGAATTACTAATGAAAACTTGCTGGTAAATTATATTGTTATTAAATTGATAATAAATAATTATACATCAAAATTTATAAAAGTAGCTCCAGTTTATATATATGTAATAATAATAAAAAAAGATAATAAATTATAAAAAATAATAATATAAGTTAACAAAAATATCTTTAATTAAAAAATAAAAAAGTCATAAAAATTCATCTAACTGACTGATTTTTTTTAAGCAACAACAACAAAAAATACATGAATATTATTATCTATTATAGTTAATCAATATTGAATAAAAATGGTGATATTTGAGAATGAGTAGAAAATCAATTCCCAAAATAATAGGGAGGGGAGAAAGCATAAAAGTGAATATATTTATTTAAAAATTAAATAGTTCACTATAGAAAAATGAAAGAGTATACATATATAAATGTTTATCAAAAATATAACATGTAAAATAAATATATTTTATCCAATTTAATAGAATTTAAATATTATCTTAATGTTTTCTGATTCACTTATATATCTAGCAGTAGATAAATAGATTCTGTTGGAAAAAGTAATAGTGCATATAAATTTGTTTAAAAAAAAATTCAAAAATTATAATTAAAAAAATCGCACAAATAAAATTACCAAGTCCAAAAAAAAAATAACCATGGCAAATTAAATTATTCATAATCTTCGTAATATATATAGTTTATATACTTAAAACTTCCATTCTAACACACATCCTTAAAGCATATGAATAAAAACACCTAAAAAAAAAGTTTAATCAAATTATAATAATAAATTTTTATATATATATATTTTTACTTAATCTAGAAATAAAAATATATACACAGAAAGGATATTAATAATAACAAGTCAGATGTCACATGACTTATATATAGCTTGCACTTACAAATATGTAAAATTAAGAGCATGCTAATAGCTCTAAACAAGCTTTTTTTTTTCTTTGTGATAAATACTCCTCACTGAAGAGACCCATAGGTCGAAACCGGTCTGGGGATGGGGACAATCCAAGATAAAAATGATTTGAATGCCTTCTCTTGTAGTAGCATTTATCACAAATAAAAAAAAAAGCTTGTTTAGAGCTATTAGCACGCTCTTAATTTTACAGAAAGGATATGTAAATCAGAAAAAAAAAACAATAACTTTTAATTTATATCAATTGAAAAAACCTTATTTTCTATAAAGGCTTCTATGAATAAAGTAACAAACTGGTATTATAATTTAATGACATATATCACTAATCCCCAAAAATAAATATAAACAAATAAAATAAAAACATCATTAATTGTTGATGACATCATGTTATGATTGAACACCCAAAAGATAAGATGAGTACAATAATTCTGCAAAACAAGCTAAGATTTTTTTAGTCTGCTGTATAAATTTGTCTCTATATTTGGATTAAACTGCTTAGGACATTAAATTAAATAATCGATGGAAAAAAGTATTCAATACTAACTTATCTTCATTGACATCAGTAATCATCCAAATTGGAGATTAATGATGTGCAAGATCCTAAAATTATATTGCCTATTTTGGATTATCTGTATCTCCTAAAGACTGAACTATAAAAGTGCTATGAGATATACTATATAAGGCCCCAATAATAATGTTTAATAAATATTATTTGTTATATGAAAATCTAAAAATGATTGAAAAGATAACAGCATCATATGTAACTATCCTACCAATTGTTATTTAGTGAAGTTTAAAAATGCAGTAGAAAATTTAATTATACAATCTAATTTTATAATACTAATAATAATTTTAACTATTATCCTGAGAATAATTTTTCAACTGTCAACCATTCTATTGATGATAAATCATTTGAAGTGATCAACTCACTATTATGATAGATAAGATAAAAGAAAATGTCACCTAAAAGTTTTGAATTTAATGAGAAAAGAAAAAGCATTTGGGTCACAATGCATAAAAATCACAGTTTGTCATCAACGAAACTCACAAATAATACTATGGAATTGGTACTTTAAATCTTTATGTAATAAAGACACATCACATATTCATATTAATGAATTTTTGATATGTCTTTATAATATAAAAATAGATAATATCTTTTACATTTGTCATTGCTGAAAGTATTCTCAACAATAAGTTTACTCTAGGTTGCTCTTCCATAACTCTATAGATTTGCCTCTGACAGAATTCTTTCTCTTGTTGTTTATCAAATTTTCTTTCCATCATTTCCTTAGTTTTCCTTCCCAATATTTTCTAATTAATTTTCATCTCTGATAATGTTTTTTTTTTCATTTGTCTAACACTACCATAACATTTTAATTGTCTTTCTTCAATAACTGTTATCACATGTTTTTTATTCTAATCATTTTTATGATTTCTTGATTTGTCCTTTTCACCAGTCTTGATCTTCTTAATGATCTCCAATAATCCATTTTTATTTCCAACAATGTCTGTCCATTTTTCTTTATTATTTTCATATCTCTGTTCTATACAGTAGTACATTCTTTACGAAGACTATCATATATATCCTTTTGTTTTTATCAATATATTACTATTTTATAAGAATAATTTGAATATTTCTATTTCCTGTCTCATTTTATTAATTCTTCTACATATTATATATTAATAAGTAATCCGAAATATTGGATCTATGTTATCATGTTCTTTTGTTAACAAATAAATATTTTGTCTTTCCAAAATTTATATTTAAGCTGATGTATTCCTTCATAATTTTTCTCATAATATACTGAATATCCTCCATATCTCGTACTAAATCTATCTTGTAAATAATAAATGGAATAAATATCAATTATTACATAATTTTACGTTCACTCTTTTTACATTTCTTTGTCCATTCTTTCAAATGTCTAATTGCAGAGTTAAAAGTTAAGAAGTAATTTATCTACACATAATTATAATTTTTGTTTCGTTTTTTTATAGGTAATATGTTTTTTACTTTTTATTTTAACAAAACCTATAATTATTAATAATAAAATAACTGTAAAATAATTTTACTTTCTAAATATACAAGTAGAAGTTTTTAAGATTCTAGATGAAAAAGTCTTTTTTTTTTTTTTCTAAATATGATGAAAATTAACGATTGTAGAAATAAACAAAAAAGTTTTAAAACTAATATCAGTTTTTTCCATTTCAAACAATAAATTTTAAGCATGTGTCAAAAAGGTTAATTGTATTTATTTTTATTTTATTTACTAATTTTTAAAAAGTAAACAAATAATGCATAAAATGTAAACAGAACTTTATTAGTACAAAATATTTCTCATACAGTATATAATTTGAAATTGTAAAAAAATATAATTTCTATAAATAGTCTATCCATTATATGATGCATGGAAGTTTGTCATTGAAAAACTGATTTATATTCCCTAATTGATTACTAAAATTGAATTCTGGTTAACTGTCCAAAGTTAATTCTTTCATAAAAAGACTGATAATATAGTCATAATACAAACCACAGCGAGAATTGACAACAATAAGCAGATTCATTCAATTGGCATGTACTCTTATTTTTGTAAATTTCACGACAAAAGTGCTAAGGTTCTCAAACAACAAATTTTGGTCATTCACATTTAAGACAAATTTCTGATTTTTTTCTACTATCTAAAGTCAATTATAAATGAAATAAAATACAAGAAAAAACTACAAAATTATTAAATAGTATAAAGCTAAAAATAATTTAATATTTAATATAATATATTCTAAAGGTCGATGGTAACCATGTTTAAACTCAGACAGATTAACAAATCAATAGATATTATAATAAAGAAATGATACTTAATCAACTTTGAACATAATTTGTCAATTGCTTGTGATATTCTTTACACTATATTTAAAACTAAATCATAAATGTTAATAATGTCTTTACATCATTAAAATCCATAATTACAGCCATCTTCTTATGATTATTATCAGCAAAATTATTGTATTGTAAAGTGGCAGATTCATTTATGGATCCTAACTTCCATGTATTATCATGTGTTTTAATATTTGATCAAGATAAATTACAAGTATATAATCAATTGATGAGCCTATTTCTTTCATAACAAAATAAAATGAACATGAAATACATTTTATTTATTGTTATTCTTTTTCTGCTTATGAGAATATTGTTTATAGTGGTCTGCATGTTAATTTTTATCTTAACTTTGAGAGAAATTCCTTTTCTTCTGCTGAAAATCTTTCAAAGAAATTACCTATTATTTAGAAAGCCATTCTATTACTGAGCTGACTATTTATCAAAAATATATTACAGATGTCAAATATAAGCAGTCAGTTAAGAAATTTGAAGAAATGAATATGAATTTATGCAAATACATAAATGAAAATCAAAGGCAATTACTATTGGTGATACTGACAAAAATATCATATGAATTTTTTATTTCTGTTTTATCCTATTCTAGATAATCTATTAATGAACTTGAGTAATCAATAGGCATCAGATGATAAAATGCTATAAAATTCTATTTCAGCATCAGTTTCAGCTTTGGCTTCATCAGTAAAACCTAAAATTCAAAGTAAAAATTAATTAGTACCTGCAATTTAATAGACACTTTTCATTTATTTATAGTATTCAAATTAATATTCTGAAATTAAAAACAAAAACTTTTGAAACTAAGCTCATTGACTTGCATAATTATATGATCTGACATTAGATCGGTTTTTAAGTATTTTAAATATCTTAGTTTTATAACAATTGTAGACATTTTATACCCTTTATCAGAAATTAATATTATCAATAATATAACTTGATATGCTTACTCATATGCTTCCAAAATCAAAAACAACGTGAGCAATCACTTGATGTTGGTGATATATGAAATCTCCATCTCCAGATCCTCTTCTAGCTATGCATTTATCAGTTAAAACTAGGATTCAAACAAATTACCTTGGATTCAAAACTTAAATGTTGGGATATTAGCTTGAATAGTATAAATAAGTAAAAAATAACTGCCTGATGCATAAATGCATTAGTTACAACTCTGAACATTAATATTCATTGATAAAGTCAAAAACCAGAAACCAAGCTAAAGAAGTGAATTTTATAACAATATAACATCTAGTGTCCATTGATTATTCAAGATTACAGTTAAATGGACCTAGAATAAGTGATAATTATCTTTGATTATGATTGAGTATTAATATTTAATTGTTGCATCTAATTACCATTAACATAATTTGCCTTTAGATCAGTATTTAGAAAATGTTTTATTTATACACTAACTGCAGAAACCTACTCTAGAAATGTCAATGTAAACATAAGTAATAGGTATTAAGTAGTAAAGCCAATCAGTCTCCCAAACATTTTTTTTTCTCTTAAGTTTTATTAGTGAAGACATTGGATTACCTTTATTCTTAAAATCATGATTTGAAAATTTGAGTTGAATTCCTTTGACACTAGATAAACAACTACATATTTTAGTAAAGTTAACCATATTTAATGGCTTTGAAAAATATTTTTCACTTGTCTTACATTTAAAAAAAAGTATTACTTAGGGAATGAAATACATTGCTATTGGAAGCTTATGAGTAATTTGAGAAAATATTGTTCTGATAATATATATTATCAAAAAGTAATTTTTCACTTAATGGACTAGATTGTAATTTTCAAAGATTTTTTTTTTTTTTTGCAGGATTTTCTTTAAAAAAAAAAAATCACAAGGATACAGTAATGTATTATCTAAAATGTAAACATTGGTTTTATGAAAGAATAATAAAAATGATTTATTACTTGGAGGTTAGCGCTGAAAATAAGTGTTCATACTGAGCTATGATTCATGACCTTTGACCTTTAGAGTCCATCATTTTATCACCATATTAAATCACCCAGATCTTTAAAGCAATGGAATTTTAATAATTTTCACATCAGTTATAATAATGCTTAGATAAGCATAGACTAGGTTATTTTTACATTTAAAATATATTGAATCATGCTTTAATAGAATATTAAATAAAATTTCAGAGAAATTCTTTTAGTGATAATGATAACAACTTCATAGTGAAATAAAAGACCAAGATTAAATAACAATTGGAAGAAAAATTGGTTAGTTATACCAGATTAATCTCCTGTGTTCTCCACATTATTGCTAAAATGCTCAAACAATTAACTGATCATTCAATTATTATATTTTACCAGAATAATTTATTTCACTATAAAAATTGAGCAAAAATGTATATAAATTTATTTTTGTTGTAATTAGAAATTCCTCTGATAGTTATAGAACTTAAAAAAAAAACACAGCAAAATATTTTAAAAAAATATTTACTATAAACAGAAAAAGTGTTTTAGTAAATATTTATTTAAAAAACTTTCATTCTGACATAAAAAGATAGATTGATTACTTATAGAATCTTGCACTTGGACTTATACACTAAGACCTACTATCAATTTCAAGATACATTTCTTGTGTATTTATACTAACTTAGATAGTATTCTCATTTCTGGAAGAAGGCCTGGAACTCATTTTTTTTAGAATACTGTTAAGTATCTATCTTACATTTTGTTGGATATTGCAAAATCTTCATCTCTTTATTCTAATTTTAGAAATAGCAAAAATCACAGGAATCTAACACAAGTGAATAGGCAGGATGAAATAATTGGGTTAATTAATTTTTGGCCAGAAAATCTCCAATGTGAATGTACTATGACTTCCATGATAAATGATCCACTTATCAGACCACAGATCTATTTAGCATTTGTAAATAGCATTGTTAATTCACTGTTTGCCCACATTCAATAAATTTTTAATATATTATTCCCTTGTGATTGAGAAAATATACTAGCATGGTATTAAATTGTTAGGATTCTGTTCTTGCACTAAATTTAAGGTGAAAGAATTCCTGAGATTTTCAATGCATGTTTTGATAGTTTGTTGTAGCTATATTGAAAGCTCCAAGTTTTATAATACATAATTATTCTTAGAAATAAGTGTATATTTGAAGAAAGATTAATACTTCAAGTTAGTATTAATTCTATTCATTCATCATGACCCAAGATTCAAATTTTGCACAAATCTTTCACATACCCAATTCTTCATGTAAAATTAGTATATTTCTCAATTAATCAGCAATTTATCAGCTATTAATATCACATTTAGTTATCTATTGGGTCATATCACATCTTATACTCTATTAATATTAATATTGATCATTACTTTTAGTTATACATTTTTGAGATCAACTATCACATTTTTTTTACCCATCTTTGAATAACTTATGTTGAACACCCTAACATTTTAATAATAACTTCATCATATGCCACTTTCAGAACTTATAACATTTCTGTAGTGTTTTTTTCAATTTGCACACAAAATTTGATGTTAATATGCTACTCAAAATTTCAATCACTCATTTTTATGTTTAAAAATGTATCTTCAGTCTTTATTATCTTGCCAGCAACAGACTCTATTAGTTTCAAAGGTATGCATGTATTATTTTAAACATGTTAAAAACATAAATACTGACATGATTTTAGTCCAATTGTATCAAGGATAACATTATGTGACCATTCTGGAAATTAAATTGCCAATCATTTAGAATAGTGACATTTGATACATTACTCTGTTATATAATTTGAATTAGATATATAAACTTTATGGTCAAGAAGTTCATAAAAGCAGCATGTCAAAAATATCTGAAAAGTTTTTATTTGAAAGACTATTTGAATCAAATGAACAATTCTTTTGAAGTAAGAACAACTCCCAAAAGATGTAACTTAAAGAATCATTTTTATAATTATTATATTGCAGGTTGAAGATTTATGCAAACATTTTATAATACTTTTAATCTTTAGCTTCTCTTCTTCACATCACTTAAATCAATTATTTTTATTTTTATTTTTTATCTTACATGAGATCTTTTCAAAAAATAATGAGTGCTATAAAACAAAAAAGAAAAAAAATAGAGAAATAAAATAAAATCCAGCCTATTTGAAGACATTTGGTAATATAATTTTTGAAAAACTGAATATTTATATCAAAATGCAAAGAACTGGTTGATAAAGAATTTTATGTGTACATATGAAAAAAATAAATTTAATAGCATTTGGGAATATATTTGAAATGAAGAATATAAGAATTGGTGAGAAAAGATTACTATGAACAAGGGATTAGAGAAACAAATTTAAAAAACCACACTGATCATTATATAGTGTGCATAAAATTACTCAGTTTACTAAAACCCACATTATGACTGATTGAAGAGTTGTGGATTGGAGTAGTTTGAAGTCTGTTCATTAAAGTATGAAGATTGGCCATCTTAATATAAAACTGAGCACTGATTGTATATATGGGTGGAGATAGTAATCTGGACCAACTGATGATTGCTGGTTTAGCATGAAATATGTATATTGGTGATTATTTATCTTTCCAACATGTGTGTGATCAGGTGGGTCAGCAATATGAGATGGTATGGAGAGTTGAGGGTCATGTAAAAGTCTGAGTTCAAATCCCCTATATATTATTATATATGTGCAGGTGTGTATAAACCTGTACAATGTATTAAATCAGTTTATGTAGTATTTAATTAGTATTTTGCTGCATATTATATAACATGATTGCATCTTTATTTTCATGAATCTTAGTTTAAATATTAAAAATGTAATCTTAATATTAACACCACATGATCACCATTTCTTATGCTTGCTGATAACTGTTATTAAAACAGGCAACTCTATACATATTGTCACTCAATGCAAGCCAGAGTAATCAATGGATGCCAGAGGCTTACACATAAAATCCCCATCTAGTGTTTACTCATCCAATATCCCCAGATTAGTTTTTGGCTTGTGGTCTTTGTCAGTGAGGAGCATTGGATCTGAAAGCACTGCACTTAGGTGGCTACTGGAGGGTTGCACATTAGATCCTAAGATCTAGGTGCAGTGTTCTCAGATTCAAGGCTCCTCACTGAACTGTATTAAAACAGGCAAAACTCTCTATACATATTGCCACTCAATGCAAGCCAGAGTTATCAATGGATGCCAGAAGGCTTACACATAAAATCCCCATCTAGTGCACACTCATCCAATATCCCCAGACTTGTTTTTGGCTTGTGGTCTTTGTCACTGAGGAGCATTGGATCTGAAAGCACTGCACCTAGGTGGCTGCTGGAGGGTTGCACATTTGATACTAAGATTTAGGTGCAGTGCTCTCAGGTTCAAGGCTCCTCACTGACAAACGCCACAAGCCAGAAACTAGTCTGAAGATATTGGATGAGTAGGCACTAGATAAAGATTTTATGCGCAAGCCTTCTGGCATCCATTGATTACTCTGGCTTGCATTGAGTGGCAATAAGTATAGAGAGTTTTGCCTGTTTTAATCTCAATATTATTATGACTTTTTTTATTTTCGTCTTTGTGGATTATATTGCAGAATTTGTTGATATTTATTAACCATTACCTCATTTAAAACACACATACACTCAAACAATCCCATTAATTATTACTAACATCATATTTATTTATGGCAAATGATGTCTGTAGTTTTTTTAAAAAATATATTTGGGTTATTTAAAATATATCTTACTTTTTAATAATGAGAGACCGTAATTATTTCAAAAAGAAATTTTATTATTCTAATTGTATTTACTAATGTTATTATATATTTATGCAAAAGTATTATTTCTTCACATTAATTATGTAAATTGTTATTCTTCATTATAAATAATTAAGTTGGCAAAATTAGTAGATGTGCTTTATTTATAATTAATAAAATACATTGTATGCATGTACGTTTGTGAGTAAAAACAATAGTAATTTAAAAATTTCCTTTCTACTTAGAAATATTAACCAAATAAGTATATATTTTCAGAACCTCAATTCTTTACTATCAGACATTTTTGAAATAACAACAACAAAAAGAAAAATATCGGATATGTTTCTTTAATTATAAAAAAAAGATATTGTCTCTAAAAATATTCATATTTATTTGAATTAAAGCATATTTATTATTATTTAAAATTACTTAGTAAGTTGTCAACTAAAATAATAAATGTTTGTTGTTTAAAATAATCAAAAGTCGAATATTTTTTAAAACCATATTTAGATTACTATTTTAAAAAAATATAAACTTTTTTTTTAAAAAAGACTTTATCTTAAACACTTCTTAAAAAAAAACCCTCTTGTTTAATATAGGGCTGAACTAGTCATTGGCCATTCCTTGTATATATGTCACTATCAGTTATAGTAGCATTTATAATTAAAATTTATTAACAGCATATAATAACTAATATATTGATAACACTGTTATAAATAAATTATCATTATAACAATGTTTATGTCAAAAAGCACATTACGAATAGTTATAAAACATATTTTTCTTCTCGAAATATTGTTTTCTGTTTAGATTATCATATTAACGGTATACGATGCTATTATTGATATTTATAAATGTATACTTAGTAGTTAAAATTTTTGTGCCAAATTTATATTTTAAACTTTTTGAATAATACCACCATATCAAGATAAGAAACTTTATAATAAATTTGTTACTTTATTTTTGAAACTGATGTAGATTTATTTGACTTATAATAAACACATACTTTAAACCAAGGGTGGACAAATAGTGGCCCAAGAGGCACATGTGGCCCGCTAAGAGTTTTTATGCTACCCACCAAGACAATCAGAAAAGTTTGCCTTAAACTGAGATTTCCTTCCCATGCATGAACAAAGATTTGTCTTGTATTTTCCACTAGGATGGCCATGTCTATATACATGTGCATTGTAGATACAATGTGCAGTGCTTTACCAATTGATTTGGTTAATTTCAGTTTGTCTTTGCATTAGCAAATATATATATTTCCAACTTTAGTGAAACGATGAACTCTTCGAAAAAATGTAAAATCGGTGATGAATGTTGTATGTTTAATAAAGAATGGACAAACAAATATTTCTTTTGTATTACAGGGAATAAAGCAGTGTGTTTATTGTGTCATGAAAAAAATGTGCAGCCCTCCACTAACCTTCGCATCCACAAAGTGGCCCCCAATGCGACTCTCCACCAACCTCTGTGGCCCCCAAGCCAAAACAATTACCCACCCCTGTTTTAAACACATTAGTTTCAGTAGCTAATATTTCTTTGTAACATGATTTTTCAGTATATATTCCATTGTACTAATGTGTTCTAATGGTTATTAGAATGTTAAAGCCTATGTATGGTATTTAATTTTTTATTAATTGCCCATTTCAGAGGAAAAACTTTTTCATTAGCTTTTCTTCAAAGAGCACCAGTAAAAAAGGCTTCGCAAAACAGGTGATAAGTCTTAGCATTCTCCATTCATTTTATCCTTTTGTTTGGTGGAATGATTATGGTTTGGCCAATAAAAAAATTCTAAGTTTGTTTAAAACTAGAATTTCTTTTTTATCTAATCTGGATTTAAATCTCAAAGTCTGCTACACACACTTGTATATATATATATAATGCATAGTCTGCTACACACACTTGTATATATATATATAATGCATAGAAATATAATGTAAAATGTAATATTGTACAATTTGTAATAAACATCATGATTTCATACTTTTATATTAAATCTAACAGTCTATTTTGTTTCAAGACCGAAATTTCAGTGATAAATTTCATTTAGTCAACTGTAATCACTTAAAATTACTATAAAAGAAAATGGATTTATAATTTATATGTTATTTTATTATATGCATTATATGGTTTCAATAAATATAAATAATTGAATATGCATATAAATTCATTCATTTTTAAACTTTCTGACAAATAAAATTGTAAGATATATAAAATCCAAACAAAAGTAACCATAATTGTTCTGAAAGATATGATTAAATACCATTAGTATGCATTAACAATTCATTCAGCTTTTGATATTTATAAAAAGCTTTTATTTGCTAAAGTTGCTGAAAATTCAGATGGAAATTTGCATATTAGCCAAAATTAACTATGGCATTTAACATTTTAAAATTACAATTGTTCACAAAGAGAATAGAGATTTTATCTCATTTTTAATACACCATATAACAGTGATCAAATATCAGTTTGTAAATATAAATATTAAATAAGCATAGTTTAATGTATATAAAATTCAAATGGGAAAAACCCACACTCTTTTGTAAGCTATGAATAAATGATATTTTTATGTATTAGTAAACAATAAAGAATAGAATGAATTCATCTATTTTTTAACCTCTCAGTCTTTATAAGCATTCATATGCTATATTGTTAGAGATTCAGAATAAAATATTACATATTTTCAGGTTAAATATGCCATTAGTCATTTTGAAATTACAGTTATTCAAATAAAGGATAGAGACTGAATTTTTATTTAATAACAAATGAATCGGAATCTCATTTTTAGCAATATATAAAAATGTTATTTGTTTATAGCTTCAAAAGAGTGTGTTTGGATTTCATATACATTAAACTATGCTTATTTTATATTTATGTTTGTAAACTGATAGGAATAGTTAAAAATGAGATTCAATATCTAAGCTCTATATAAAAAAATTGTAATTTCAAAATGATTAATGCCATATTTAAATCAGGCTAATATATAATTTTTATTCTGAATTTACAGTCATGCTAGCAAATTAATGTTTATAAATAAAAAAATAAAAAATAGCTAGATTCATCATATTTTACTGATGTGTAAGAATAACTTATAGGGAATATGCATTAAGGAATGCACTTATTTGATATTCATGTTGCGTATTTATTATCCATTTTTAAATTGATTATTCTATAGTTTTGAATTCAATCATCAAATAAGATTTGTCATTAAAATATAGTTTTAATAATATTATCCATTACTGATTACACAAAATTATATTATTATATTAATAATTTATGTTTCAATTTCTTATCTTTCATCCTTGCTGCAAACAAAAAGTTTTCCTTTATTTTAGCATTATTAATTATAGTTATAATTTTGTTCTATATGCATTTTTTTGCTTTTACATTATTAAACATTTGCTGAAATTTATTTTTCTTCTTAGATTTAATCTGTTTGTAAATAGACAATTTTCTAAATATTTTTTCATATAAATATCTGCAACAATATCGACATGATTGTTTTTCTGCATCCTATATAAAATGAAATGCAATAAAGTAGTTAAAGATTATCAAGTATGAACTGACCTTATTATAATATATAAAACTATTTGATAAGAAGATCAGTACGTTTGATATTTTCCATTGTTTCATTTTATATTATAATATGTAAATGTTATAAGACAGTATCTAAAAAGCTGAAATAATAAAACAACATGTAAAAGATCAATAAATAGATTAAGAATAAAGCAAGGCTTATATAATAGCCTTTTTTAATTTTAAAATAAAAATAAACATTACAATCATTCATTTCAATTTAACTAACTTAATATTTTAAATAGAAATACTAAAAATATAAAATATTATGCATAAAATAAAGATATGATTATAGAAATCTAAGATATTTATCATTCACTAAAATAAACTAAAATGATAGTAAGATGAAAACTATATAAGACAAGTGAATTTTTATCATTAGATTCTTTTTTAAAAAAAATTATTATAATGATAATAATATAAGTATGTGAAGTTTCTGTCTAAGAGAGATGTTGATGTAGTAATATACTATAACATAGCATGTGATCATCAGTGCTTGCAATTCTCTTAATCCTTTAACAACTCAGTAAATCAATATCACATTTTAACATTCATATATAGAATTGTAGAAAAGAGTCATAATTAAGTGTATATACACGTGTGTAATAACATTAATGATATATATTTATATTGGCATAAATCTTTATATATACAGTAACCAATCAAAAGATTAAATGAACTATTCAATCCTGTAAAACAAACAATTTCCACCAAATGCTTCAAGACAATTGCTCAGCATCTTATAACTAATAAAAATCCCCTTGTTTGGCACCAAATTGTAATCACTCGAAAGATTAAATCACCTACTCTAACCTATAAAATGAACAATTGTCACCAAATGCTTCAAAACAATCACTTGGTACCTTATAGCCAGTCAAAAGCCAACATGTTTGGCAAACCAAATTGTAAACAATAAAAAGATTAAACAATATTATTGTATAAGCTAACCTCAGTGGGTTTCAAACATATCATATGCCACAATACTAAGAGAAAAGGGGTAAATAATAGGAATAATTATCATTAAAATAAAAGGCGATATTAATAACTTAAGAGCAGAATTCTCATACTCTTATAAAAGCAAAGACTCTTATTATTGGAAAGATATGTCATTAAAGGTTACACTAAAATTCTTCTTTTCATAACATCTATGACTACTACACTTCTTATCAATCTTTTAATCATCTTATTACTATGATCAGTAGAAACATTTAATTTATAAAATATGGCCATGTTTTTTTAAATATTTGCCACAATGATATCTTATTTGAAACAGTTTCATCTTTAGCAATAATAATTTTTTTAATAAAATAGTTTATAAATAAATTGGATATCTCAAGGTAAATATGATGACATTTAATTATGATAAAATAAATTCTCTTTTAACTTTTATGGATTATTTAGCAAAGAATGAAACTCTAGTGACAAGAACAGTGAGATATACTCTTATCCCTAAGATAATGTCTGACACAATTATGATAATAATAACAGTAATATTTTGAATAAACATGGCAAACTCTTAATAGAATAAAAATAAGCAAGTAGGATAACATTTTGATATTAACAGTGGATAAGGGAATTCACTGTCATTCTAAATATCACATTAATAAACTTACTTTAAGTATTTCTAAACTTAAATAAAGTCATTTCATTATCTGAACTTATTATAGAATAATAGCATAATCTAATAAATATGGACAAATAATTTAAAATCATCATAGTGATCTTTAATAAACAAACAAAATGGACTAAAGTGATCTTGAATGATAAATATGCAATTATGATTTTTTATTCAATAAAATCCTCTTTTTCTTAGAGGTAATTCTAATATCTTAGATGCGATTTTAATAAAGTGACTCTTATTTCAAAATTTTAATATCAATATACTCTTAATTCATAAAGATTTAAAGTAATTTATAATACTCCTATGATTTTTATTAGAATTCTGAATAATGAATGGATGATGTAAAAAGATGACTATAAGAAAATTTAATTAACAATATTTATTTTCACATTAAAAAAAAAATAAACAACAAATCTGATATATCTCCTAATGTCATTAGGTAAAAACTTCTACAGATCAGTTGTCTTTTTTTTTAAATATCAGAAAAATACAGCTTATAATTTTATTATGCAAAAATAAAATAAAAATTAAAAATTAAAAAAAATATTAATATGGCTTGTCCATAAAATTTTCTATAAATTTGAATATGACTGAGTGTCCCTTATGATTAGTTAATACAATTTAAAATTGTAAGCTTACCAATTCAGTGATGAGATGGCTAATAAAGAAGATTATATTTTTATTTTCTGTGAAAACATAACTCAAAATTTTGAATCTTCATTATTTATTCAGTTTACTTCCTAAGTACCACCAAAGCATAACTGCAGTACTTACACTTCAACAATATAATTTGAGATTTCTAGCTAACAAACAAAATATTGTTTTAGGAATAGAAGACACGTATGTTAATTTGTCTAGCATTAGACCATCGGCTGAAATTAGATCTATCTTGAATCTTGGACCTAAATTTGCAGGAGGAGGATGGAATCAACCCAAAATGGAAATAATAGCAGACACAGAAGCAGCTTTAATAAATTATCCTATGAGAGATAATGTTATTTATAAGATTAATAGGATCATTAGTGATAAGAAATTGAATACTGAAAATAATGGCTGGAACAATAAAGTTAAGAATGCAAAAAAGTTCTTTAATGGAAATAAAATTATTTGTCTTAAAGAGGACAAAGGCAATCGCTTCGTAATAATGATGAAGAAGAATATAAAGAAAAGATGAGAATACAAATTCAAAAATTAGGCTTTGAGTTGTCAGCTGAAGTTAATAATAGAATGAACAGAGAAAAATTTATCTCTTTAATCCTACGCAAGCATAAAAATAAAGGAATAAATCAAGTTGAATATTATAGAATATATCCATCTGCCACATCACAACCACGGATGTTTGCAAATGCTAAAATGCATAAACAAGGGACTCCATTAAGACTAATGCTTGACTTTGGAGGTGTACATTATGCAAACACAGCAAAATTAATAAATTCATGGTTAATAGACTTAATAGGATTTGGCAAATATACTATAAAATCTTCTTTCGAGTTTGTGGACTTAATTAAAAATGCAGCCATCGATGACAGTTTCAATATAGCAGCCATAGATATATCTGAACTCTATGGATCAATTAATAGAAAAGGTTCAATCAGGATAATTAAAGAAGAGCTTCAAAATAATCACTGTCCTGAACAGAAGATAGAATTTATCATTGACTTCATGAAATGGTTAGATGAGAATATATTTGCGACATTTGAAAATAGGTGGTATAGGATGAATAATGGATGGCCGATGGGACTGCCCATGAGTGGCATTGTATCTAGTGTTGTAATCGGTTATTTTGAAAACCAGATTATATCGAAGTTCCGGAACAAACACATGGAATAATTTATTGTAGGTATGTAGATGACATTTTCATCGCAGCACCTAAACTAATAATAAAAGCCATTCAGGATGAACTGCAGGCACATACCAACTTGATATTTAACTGCACTGAAGAGAGTGAGCTTAATACAATTAATTATTTGGACCTAATAATAAAAAGAACGCACAGATACATTAATTACAACATGAAAGTAAAACCATTAAACATTAGAGGATACATCCATACTAAATCGAAAACCCCGAGAGCCCTCAAATTACCAGGGCTTTCTGCCTTTTTGTTCAGGAATTACAATTTATGCAAATATGAAGAAGAATAAATATTAACCAATATGTTAATGATCTTATGAAGGTTGGTTATGATTTAGTAACCATCAACAAAAGAATCAAAACATTTTATGAAAACATAACCAAACCTAGAGGGACAAAAACAACACATATGTCTGCCATACATTCCTAATATTGCAAGAAAACTAGTCAAAAAATTGCAGAATGAATTCACAGTAGGTTTTCGAACCCTTCCTAACACCAATAGAATTTTGAACAATTCTAAGGACAAAATTGACCTACAATCAACACCACATGTGGTGTACAAGTTGGCATGCCCTCAGGCAAACTACGGTGCAGTATACTATGGTGAGACTCGGGTCACGATAAACAATAGAGTGGCTCAGCACAAATACTTATACAAAAGAGTATTAAGAAGAAATGAAGGCAGCTCAGTATTAGTGGACCACCAAAAAGAGGCTAATCATGAATTTGAACCTGCAAATACTAGAATAATTGCAACTGAAAGAAATGACATCAAAAGGAAGGTTAAAGAAGCATGGTATATATATCAAGAGATTTGAAAGCAATAAACAGGAGAGATACATGCTTTTCCATTTCAAAGAGATGGACAATATAAATAAGCTTGCATGGATTTGCATAAATTACTATGTTAGAAGACTATGAATATGAGTTGTAAGCTCTGAAAGTGCTTAGCCTTAAGAAATATTAATATAATCATTGAATTTAATTTCACTATATACGTTAAGCGTATTTAATATTACTCAAATAAAATAGGAGTGTAACAAAAGGTAAGGGTAATATTCCTCAATACCTCATGAAAAACATATCAATTGCCAGGATAAAGTTATGATAAGGTATTACTCATGGCTTTATACAGAATACACTACCAATAAAATAAATCTACATTTGAATGACAAAGTAAAGTCAAAGTAAAAGTTTTATGGCATAAACTTACAAATAAATGAACTTACTTTTGAGGACAACAAAGAAATGAACTAGGATTTAATGTCTAGTCATGAAATAATGAGAATGAACCACCAGGGAATAATAATAACTGGATTTGCAATAAACAAACACTACATGCTTTAGTATAATAAAGTGCAATAAAATAGATTTGAAAATATCATAACAACACAGAGAGAACCTAAGCTCAATCTCCAAAACTATACTAGAATGATAAACATTCTTAGAAAATAAGAGGGAGACTAAGTTACCATCTCTTAAATAGAATAAATAACAGATGCATAACAATGATAAATAATTAATGGCTAAATCTAGCTTAGTAAAATTAGGAAATAAAATAAACAATAAAAATATACATCTACTTATATTTCATTTAGCATACTTATATACCTGTAAATAAATAATTCATAAGAAGGGTACAGATAACATTTTCAAAATATATTATCAAATAATACTTTGAGAATTTTACAGAACTATTTATAAAAATGAAATACAGAATTATACCCAAATGACATGCATTTAAAAATAATAATGACATTATTAGAAAAAATCATAAATATCAAAACTTAACTTTAAACCATTTTACCATTTATAAAGTTAAATAAAACTTTTTTGTTTCCAACCATTAAGCAGAATATTGTTAATAAAGTAAATAAAAATTCTGTAAACAATGAAGATATACAGCACACAAAAACAATATAATTATGTAGTATGAATAATACTTTACAATTATACTTTAGTAGAAAATAATTAAAACAATACTAGCAGAAATGTGTAGATATGGCCATTCATTTTAAGAAATGTTCCATGTAATAAGCAATAACAATATTTATTTCACATAATAAATTAGTCATTTATCTTTTTATCGTTGAAAGCATTTTATTGAATAATAATAATAATTAGCAGGAGAAGTAATTCTTAAATATCACTTTAAATATTATTAGAGTAGTTTTTAGAACAACGACAATGATGTGTATGTGAGAGAGAGCAGGCTTTCATTATTAATGAAGAAAAATTCATATTACACTTTACTGAAGATAATAATAATATTAAGAATGTTTATATTTCCATTTATAATTCATAAATACTATATTGAAATATTTAATTATATATTATAAAACTTCTGGAATAATATAAGACAATTGTTATCTTTCCACAGAGCCAAGAAAATATATTTCTTTCCTCAACATGAAATAGGCATAATATGTTAAAATTCCTTTTGTGCCACTATTGAATAATAAGGAACAGCATAAATTAATGTATATACATATAATTTAAATAAGTCAAGTGTTTTTCTTGTCAAAATATGTATAATTTTATGTGACATTTAAACAATATTCTCATCATGACAGGCAAGTTATTATTATTAGTAATTTAAAGTTCTTTATTCAAAATGAACATTGTTTTAGAAAGATGAATATCTTTAAGAAAAACATTATAAAGCAATTAAATAATTTTAAAGTGCTATGGAGAAATTTTAAAAAATGTTAAACTTGAATGTCGAATAAACTTTAATAAGAATGAAAATTAGTAATAATTATTACATAGTCAAAGCAATGCCAATGCTGTCTTTTAAAGTTCCATAAAGCATGAAATTTAAATACTATAAATTTAAACATCATATAATAATTACTTAACTTTACCATAATGTTTACTGCAACATAAATCCTGTTCACTCAAAGTCTTGAATTTAGAAATTGTGCCTAGATAAAGTTAGTTTCCTAGCAAACCATTAATTTTACTAAGAAAAATAAAATTATTTAAAAAAAATTAAACTTATTAAATTAAAACTATTCCAGTAACAATGAATAAAAACATGAATGCAACATCCATTGTGGGTGCCAGTGTCGGTTTCTCTTATTTATGTCCTAAATCAGTTGATTACTTTACGATTTCTAATATTGATATTTTAATTTCACCCACTTTATTTTATTGGTTTGAATCCAATGTCTTACCAACTCTAAGGAGAAATTCTAAAAATAATCTCATTACATATTTAGTTTTCTAAAATCAATTAATTTACATCTAGACAGACAAATTAATTATTACATTTCCTGTTAAAATAAATTATTTGTAAAATCAAATATTATACTAAAAATAAAAATACATTACAAAATGAAAATTACATTATTCCAAATAAAAACATTACTATATAATATTTAACATATTTATTTTTAGTTTATTTAAGTATTTGGAGCATTTAAAATTGTCTTTTAAAAAAACATATTTAAAAAACATTTTAAACAAAGAAGTGTTAACGAATTTAATCACTTTACACTCATTCATCCATATACTCATGCATTCACTCTTTTAATTTCTAGTTTTTAAAATTATCAACTTTATTATGACTTCTAAAATATCACATGATCACCATTCTTTATACTTACACAAGCTGTTTACACAGAGGCAAAACATTGATGAAAGCCACAAGTTAAAAATTAGTCTGGGAATATAGAATGAGCAGGCACTAGATAGGAATTTTATGCACAAACTTTCCAGCATCCATTGATTACTCTGGCTTGCACTGAGTGGCAATGCTATATAGAGAGTTTTGTCTCTGTGTAAATCTAAAATATTTAATTATAGTATTTTAAATTACAATTGAAATTAAATTAAAGCATTTTAACATTTAATTTAAATATTAACAAACCTAAATGTAAGGGTTTGAACTTAGTTTTCATTTTTAATACCAATATCAAACTTCAAAATACTTTAGTAATTAAATTATGATTATTATTTTAATCTTATTGGTTTACAAACTACATTAACTAATACATCAAGTTCACAAATACTTAAGATTTAAGTACTTCAAAATTATAAAGAACTATTTATAGGACTAAAATATCATAACTAGGCTTCTAAAATCACTTTAAATTTACAAAAATTGCAGAAAATATTTATACACTGACTTATCACGTAAATAAATATAGCATCTTTAAACAAGAACAAAGTTTATTCATTCTATATATATATATTTTTAGACATTAGGCTGAAATATAATTCAACATTTAGCTTCTAGAAAAACTAAAGGCCACAATATATAACATATAAATAAATAAATAATAATTATGGTAAGACAAAATAAGGATTAAGTAAATTTATTAATCTGCTAAGCCAAACTTTTGATATTTGTCAAAGCATGACTGAGAGAGAGCTCACAGTCGTGCTATGACAAAGATACTCTGTATCAAAAACCTGGCTTTGTAGATTAATAAATTTATTTTATGGGTATTTTGTCTTACCATAATTATTATTTACTTATTTATATATTAATATTGCCCAATGGCATAATATTTATATAATTCAACTTATTCTGTTAAAAGTATTTTCGACTATATTCTTTTTAGTATCTGTCAACTATATAATGATATAACATTGAATGATCCAAATAAGACATTATTTTATAATTCCCATAATTCTATTCTCCCACAATTCTGTTATTTTAATGTTTGATGATTCATTAACATTTGGCGATTTCTCGAAATTAATATAGCTTCTCTTATTTTTCGTTACAAGTTTTATTTTAACAGAATAAGTTGAATTATATGAATATTACTGTATTTAATGTATATCAAGTTGAATTATATATATATTTTGAAGGGATGGAGGCATCAAAATTAATATTAAATATATATATATGTGTGTGTGTGTTATTGTAATTAAATATTAATAAATACAGTAACATAAATATATATAAAGTATAATTTTAAAAACTTTTATCCACCTAGGAGCACTTTTGACTAGCTTTGTAGTCTTTGTCAACTAACACTAATTCTTTTTTAAGGTATCTTTAAACACACTTTCAAAGTCTGCCTTTCCACAATTCATTAATTTTAATGTTTACTGCCTGTCTATTTATTAAGTCATGCTTACATTTATATATTAACATGGCTTCTTTTATTTTCCTATTATTATTGTTTCTTTCATTTTGTAATATTTTCACATTATTATAACTCAAATTGAAACCATATATACATAATCTATTATGATCATAAAAAACCGATGTTAAAACATTATCATTTCCATTACAATTTTGTCTAGTTTTTTTGAACTTTTTTTAACAACTGCAAGTGTTCTTTAGTTCTTTTCTCCAATGTACATCTTGATTTCTCTCTATATATGCTACCACATTTACATCTCCATTTATATATGATGCAATTTTGATTTACGAGTGAGGTTTTAGCTTTTGAATTATTTATTATAGTATTTAATCTAGAAGGTACATAAAAGGAAATATATAAAAATATATGTGAGATTGTATTTTATCTACCTCTTAGATTAAATAAAATAATAAATAATTGAAAAGCTAAAACCTCATTTGTAAATCCAAATTGAATCATATATAAATGGAGAAATAAATGTGGTAGTGATATATAGGGAATCAGGATGTACATTAAAGAAAAGAACTAAAGAATGCTTGCAGTTATAAAAAAGAGTTAAAAAACTAAATAAAATTGTAATGGAAATGATGTTTCAATGGCAGTTTTTTATGATCATAATAAATTATGTATATGTGGTTTTAATTTTGACTATAATAATGTGAAAATATTACAAATTGAAAGAAATAATAATAAAAAGAAACTAAAGGAAGCTATATTAATATATGTGTAAACACAACTTACTAAAGAGACAGATGGCAAATGTTAAAATTAATGAATTGTGTGAAGGAAAGCATATTTGAAAATATCTTTTAAAAATGTGTTAGTTGACAAAGATTATGAAGCTAATCAAAAGTGCTCTTAGGTGGATAAAAGTTTTTAAAGTAGTACTTTATATATATATTTATGTTAATGTACTTATTAATATTTAATTACAAAATTATGTATATAGCTTTGAAGAAATGTAGATATTGAATAAGAATATCATTATATATATGTATATAATGCAGAAAACCTCAGGTACATTAATGATATATATATATATATATATATATATATATTATGGTTATCATTTTCAATCATTATTAGTTCATTGCAGAATGAATATTTCTTCAAGTTTAATCCAGTTTCCCCATTCTTCTGTATTTGTTCTCTATATCACACCAGCAAATTTCCTTATTTCAACTATTTTCTATATGTGATCTTCTTTTAGCTCTTTTACAATCTCTTAGAATCCAGTTTAGAACTTCAACTCTCCATTTATTATCAGCTCTTTTAAAAATATGACCATCCCATTTCCATTTAGGACTTTTAATTTTTTCAATGATATCAGCAATACTTGTTTTTTCTTAACCATGCATTTTGTTTTTGATCCCTTCCTTCATATTTTGTAGACCTATAAAATCCATAATGTATTTTCATTCTCATATGTTTTATTTATTATTATTTGTTATTTTGTAATTCAATTGTTACTAATTTTCTTATTTTCTGAGCCAACAGAATATCTGGTAAAATTAAAGTATAGACAGAAATCATGCTAGGTAGTAATAAAACTAAATATTATTAAAAACTACCTTTTCTGTGTGTATTTTCATTTTACCAGATATTTGTTACTTTATAATTATTAATATTTTTCTTTGTTTAAATTTATTTCTGATTTAAAATTGATTTCTCTGTGTGATATACAGCAGATATTTATTTATGGTTATCTATATATGAGTGGGACATCATGCAATTTCTTGTATTACATTGCATGTATAGTTAAGAGAATGCATTATTGCACTATAAAGAGGTGGATAGATAACTCTTTTGTAATAAAGATGGTAAGTAAAAGTATAATTTGTTTCTTTATTTCCAGTAAATCAGTCTGATATTGTGAGTTCTTTTGGCCAAACAACATAGAATTTAAGTGCCAAATAGTAATGATTTAAGAAATATAACCATTTGCCATTAAGGATGACTATTTTACCATTATAGTATATTCTTAAGTAAATGGTATCTGGTTTAGTCAATATCATTAGCCAAAAATATCTTTCATTTTCATGGTTGGCTGGTTGGGGAGGAATAATTCCTGTTACAATATATGATAAAACAGTTATGTTAACATTAAACAGTTTTTGTTTATATGTATTGTGAATTGTTGGCTGAGTAATTTAAGCATAAACCATTCAAATGCTATTAAATTTTCAAAATACAAATCATAGGAGCAAGAAAATCAAATCATACATCATGTGACTTAACTTAATAAGGTTGTTAAACCACTAAACATCACATGATCACCATCTCTATACTAGCACATAATTGTTGTATGGAGAGTTTTGCCTTTGTTAATAAGGTTGTATTACAAATCTGATATAATGAGCATGCAAATAGCCAGTAGCTCAACATTGGTTTGGGGATAGGGATAGTTCTAGATCGAGATTTTAAATGCTTTTTCTTGCAGCATTTATTGGAAAAGCTTGTTTAGAGCCATTAGCACATTCATTATATTACAAATTATATTACATTTATCCATTACTACATTGATGAAGAATTCACCAATCTGGGTAGGACACATTATAACCTCAAATTAATTCTTATATATGTATATCAAAATGAGCATAATGTTCTATAATTGCAAAAAAGGATAATAATTATATATTGTAGATGAAAGTTTTTAAATATTTCACTGTAAAAGCAAGCCTCTGCAGCAGCCTTCTTCTCCACGGGGTTACAAGTATAAAAGATTTGATCACTGTTATCATTATTAAATTTATTTACATGTAATATATACACAAATGCTCATTAGCATAATGATTAGTATAAATAATTCACAGCTTTAAAAGCACATTTATTTTATATTTTCAACAGTAAATTTTCAATGATTTTTTAAAATTATATTTTAAACTTGAATTTATTTTTCTATCACTCTAACATATGAATATTTCACTACTTCTATCTAATAATCCCTCTTATTCATTAAGTCTACATTTCCTAGTTTGCATATTTGACAGACTTATTTAAATAGTTAATACGATAAATGAATGTATTCAGTTCTCAAAATTACTATATATATATATATTAGTTAGTTTGCAGTTATTATTCTATGAGTTTTTTATGTTAATATATGAAATTAGGATATCATTATATTAATTACATTTAAATAAATGATGGTCGTATCTAACAATTTATTGTGAAATGTTTTAATTTTATTTTAAAAGTTGAAAAGATATTTTATTATTTTGAGTTTAGGATTTTATTCATTTTTTATGAATAACATGATTCAAGACACATTGACTACTTACTAATAAAATATTATTTTTTATTACTGACAAAATCAGTAACAATCTTGATAATAAATTATTGATTTGCAGCAAGCTTTAATAAGTTTTATTATCGATTTACAATAGAAGCACGATCAGATAATAAGAATGCAATATTTCTCTATACGGAAATCAATTAATAAAATATATGTTCGTTACTAAAAATAAAACCAGATTAGTTACTTATATAATTTCATTCTTCAGCAATATATATCTATATTTTAAAGTTGTTGTTTTTTAAATATAAAAATATCATAAATAGATATATGCTAAACGTATTCTGAATTATTTGAAATTTAACTTTTAGGCTTTACATGTTTTAGCAAAGCTACAATAACAATAATCCTCTCTATTACTCTTTTCAAAAACTATCTGCGCGAGCATGAATAATCAATTATTGGACACTAAATGGTTGTACCAATGAATACTCTAAGCAAGTTTCTGGTGTTGGATATTGTCAATGAGGAGCATTGAATGGCATATAACATTCAGCATTCACTTTTATTTATTATACAAGCTAATAACTTGAACATTTTAAATAATGTTGCGAATCCACTACTTTAAGATAACTATATAACTGTATAGATTTGACTCTAAATCAGCAACTATATATTTAAATAATTCTTTGTCCTAAAATTATATACATTATTAAAATATCACATAACAACTAATATATATTTAACAGTGCATTAATTGCAGTAACTTTCTTAATCCATCTACTTTAAAGTTAACTGTGAATACAAAGCGATAAAACCAATAAAATCCTCAGATTAGTGTCTAGCTAATGAGCAAGGCAACACTACGTTTATCAATCACATAATGACAAATATTTTAAACTCTAAGAGTTTGAACTCAAGTGAATTTGTTTATACAATTCTGAATTATGTATTCAGTTTTATGCTAACTGCATATATAATTATTAATCTATGTAATTAGATTATATGGCTATGCAAGTGAGATAACTTAGATTTAAAATCTTAAGATATTTGGAACTTTCAAATCAATATCTTTAATAATATTAAGTAAATAATTTATATTATTCATATTAATGACTCAAAAGTTTCAAACATCTTAAGAAGTTTAACTCAAGCATCTAACTTAAATTTAATCACAATTGTAATGTCTTTCAGATATTATTTACTATGGATTATCACCCATCTTTCTGAAACAGGTATAATATGATCCATCTTTATGAAATAGGTGCTATAGCCAAACTGACCACATAAATAATATGGATTAACATTAGTCATATGCAAATGCAATCGTGACAAGCATTCATTATATGTAACAGTATTTAAGAAAAGTTTTGACAGCATTAATTTTAAACTTCATTTCTAGAGAATCATGATTCAAATTATTATGCTTATATAGCAATACTAATATCTCCTAGGCTGAAAAAGACATATCAAAATAGCTCAGAGAAAATAATTAATGAAACAAAATAAAACATGAGAAATAATTCTGGGATAAATATATTTATATAAATGATAAATATTGTATAAGGGCAGGAATAATGTATTTCTAACAACTAAAATAATATAAGAATGGGGAGGCTGTTGTAAATTTACTATTGCCCTTTTCATATTCCAAAACATAACAAACTAGCTAAAATATTATAAGTGAAATTAATATATAAAATAGCATATGTACCCCTTTTACATTTGTTTTGGTAACAGGCATCTAGCGATGAATGGTTTTGTGGATAGTGTATTTGTTTTAATATTTATGATTATTGGAATTATTGATTTTAATATATTCAACGATTAAAAATTCATTATTTTGTAGTGTGTGAAAGCTCGAAGTGTCATTATTTTGTAGTGTGTGAAACTTTCTTAGATTTTATAGATAGAATTATTGAAAATTGAAAATTTCCTTCTATATATCTTGATATAGTTAAACTATGATGTAATCAGGTAAGTACCAATTAAAAATGACATTGCAAGCTGAAAATCATATTATCCAATGATATTATTTTTATCTGATTCATCCTTAGACCAAAAGTGGACACATATATAATCTAGAGTAATCAGAATCAATATTATTTCAACTTACAATGACAGTCTTTATTTGGTTGTTTACCTAGTTTCTTCTTAGCTGAAATATATATAAACAAACTTCAACTGTGAAGGAGAAAGGATTATTCACTTTACTTGCCAATAATGATTTGTTGAGGATTTGAATAGTTTTCTATTATTGTTATGCTTTTTAGCTAAAAAATAATATCACTTATTGATTAATATTGTTAAATTGGCTATGAAATCGCTACTTGAAAAAAAATATTTGAAGTTTTATCTGGCTTGCATTAGAATTTAAGCATATGGGATGGTAGGTGGATGCATAATCATTACAATGAAAGCCTGTTATATATATATATATATATATATATATATATATATATATATATATATATATATATATATATATATATATATATATATATATATATATATATATATAGTGTATCAGTAACAGCTGATTGCATCATACTAAAAAAAATGAAATAACCTGAAATTTAATTTTTTTTTTATTAATGACCTAAAATTATGTTTAAAAGCACTTGCAGATATAATTTGAAAGTTTTGAGATATTTAATATTCTTCTTTAGTGAGTATTTAAGGATAGAAAGGGGGATGGCTTGTCACACAAATTGTCAGTTTAGTTTAGGTTGATTCAAATTTGTTTTATTTGTCTGCAGAACAGTGATTGATATGTGTGTAGCCTAATTTCCTGGTTTATTTGCTTTAATACTTCAATCCATAGGGTAAATAGTGCAATATGTATGATTCATCATCATAGAAACTTTCATTTTAATTGGACTGATTTAGTATCTGTAATACAGCATTTATGGATGTGCATGTATGCTTATACGATCTTTCAACTTCATTTTTCATTCATGTACTTCATTATACTACCAGATATCATGATTCACAGCAAAATATTTAATTTCCTAATCAATAGCTTGGATAACCAGCTTAAACAAATTTAAAATGAATTGATGGAACAATGGACCAGTGAATTGTCAACAGACAAATACACTATCAGATATTTTATTTTCTAAAATAATCATTAGTTTTTATTTTGTTCCAGAATATTTTATTTTTGGTTCAATTTAATTTAATATTTTTTTTTAAAGACAAAATAATTTTTCTTTCTTTTTTTCTTTTTCAAGAGAGAAAAGTTCTTGCATATTTGTAACTAATTAGCTCAGTACAATGGAAGGAGCAACATTTTTTTCCAGAGTTGAACTTTTGAATTGGTGGAAGAACAGATGCTTGGGTAATAATATGATATAAAAGAGTGTTCTTTTACAAAAAGTTGGCTTTTCTGATTTCAACAATTCTCTCTCCATAAAAGGTTTTTATTAGTACAATTTTGCTTCTACAAGTTGGTTCTTCCATAGTTCAAGCTTAAAAGTAAAAATTCTCTTAACTTTCTGGATAAAAACAGCTCAGAAATTCTACCGAGAAAAATAAAAATTGAAATGCAGACGTAAATCTCTTCGGAAACAAGGTATATCTTCCCTGCTACTAATTGACTGATTTAAATTCTAAAATCATCATTTGAGATGTGTATGGGTGCCTATATTATAAATTTGCTTTGCTTAACTTTAATTTCTAATATTGAAGAAATAATTGAAATGCGTGTTTATATGTCAAATCTACTTTACTAAATTTTATCTCTAATGTTAACAAAATAATTGAAACATGTGTCTACAATATAAGTTTGATTTATCTAGATTTAATCCCTAACACTAAAGAAATAACTGGAATGTGAATTTTATTGTTATGCTGGAAAATTTTTGCTGAACTTTTTCATAAAACACTTCAGAGACTCTTTATTGATAATTTTTACTAGCTATAAAGGAATGAAGTTTAAACAGAAGGATGTGTGTGGATAACCTATTATAATATACTTTATTATTATTATTGACAAAAATATATACCTAACAGTTTGTATCTGGAAATAAAAAACTAAATGTGTGACATATAATTAATGAATTATTAACATCTCTAAATGTGCTGATAAATAAACAGGTAGAAGAGATAGAAAAGCATGAAACTGGACATGAATTTCTTTTATTTTATTATTCTCATTTATATTTTATTATTAAAATACATTATTAATAAACTCATGTGAATTTAAATGGATTTTATGAACTAAGTAGTTATTTGCCTTATAAATGACTTGAAATTTTAGAATAAATTTTTTAACAAGTGTAAAGAATTAATTAGTAAATTATTGCACAACTTATGTCATAATAAATAATTATTTGCCATTCTAAAATGTTTCATATGTGATATTGCTAGCAATTTCATTAGCTGTTGCTAAAAACTTTGAAATGCTTTTAAATCAGATCCAATTAATATTATTTATCTCCCTGCAGGAAATTGCTATGTGTTTATCCATATTCATGATTATACAAATGATGATCATCATTTTCATACATGACCAAGATGTGTCACCTACATACTATAAATGAACTTTTCATTCCAGCTAAGAAAAAAAGAGAGTGTTAATGATTATTATTATTTTGTTAGCATTTGATAGATAGGTAAATTAATTATTTGTCTTATGATTTTTATTATTATTTCTCTCTTCAAGAATGTCTTGTAAAGGTATAATATGGAGAAATATTATACTGGGTAATTAGTGGTTGTTTTAATATATTTTATTGTGTACATATGCAATGTGGTAGTAGAAATATGTTTACTATTTACGAGCCAACAACTCATTTTTGAGAAGGAATAATTACATAAAATTTATTGTTTATCTTTGCATTTTTTCAAGAAGTTATGGGGTTTATTTCTTAATAATTATTTTGCTCCAAATTTAAAGATTTGTTGGTTATCCGAAACCAGACTTTTTACTTTCATTTATGGGCTAATGTCAAATATAGTAAAGAGTTATTTTGTCTTTGCTTATCCAGTAATATTATACTCATCAGAAATGAGGGATTTATTCATCATTTCCTTTATAACTTATTAATTAATGTCACTACAGTATTTCTTTATTGAATGTGATTTGGAATTGTTTATGCCTTATTATGCTTATATACCTGTCTGTTGTTTGATCCAGTTATGTAATTATTGAATTGAAAGTAGAAATAATTTCCATCAGTTTTGGATGAAATGTGACAAAAAGAAGTGGAAAGATTAAGTTTAAGAATGAATTTATTATTATTTTTTATGCTTAGATTGAAATGTATTTAGTGGCTATGCAGAAGAAAATTGTTTGTGTTATATATTGTATTGTCAGGAATTGAGAGAACTCTCCCTTAATTTATTTGAGTATTTGCCATGAATGGATTATATATTGTATTGCCAGGGATTGAGAGAACACTTCCTTAGTTTGTTGAAATATTTATCAGAAGTGGATTATATTTTCCTGATTAAGTAGTTGTATTTTATGATAATTATAGCATGTGGAATCAAGTAGGGTGTTTCCTTGTTTTTTGGTGATGAGATGATGTCCACACCAGTTTTTTAAGCCTCAGAATTAGGCCAAGAAGTCACTGTGTTTTGGTTATTTAAAGGAAAAGTTAAGAAAGTCTTTTCATCCCTCATGTATTTATGTGAAATGCTTTCCCATCATTTATTCATAGCCAAGTGTAAGATAGTTTGCTGATAAGAAAATAAAATAAAGGTAGAATTGATTTTTCTCACAGAACAGCTGAAGTAGAATTAGTCTTAAAGATTGGTTGGCCATGGCTTCATCTGTATTATGACATTATATTTCTTGATTTCATAAGTAAACCGATTGGATTTAGCTATGTTAATTATTTTATAGCAGATAGCATAATTTAGATGCATGCATAAAATATTATCAATTTGGAAGGTATGGAGAAAATCCATCATTGATTTGTAATTCTTTAATCATTGTTTCAAATCATATCATATTAATTATTTAGGTTTTATACCATCAACTTTCAGAATGTTTCATCCTCATTTTGAATGAGCAAGCAAAAGAAAAGAAATTGTAGCCATTTAATAGAATTATTCATTTGATTTATGAAGGATAGCTTGACTTCTTACCCTAAGATTTAAACCCCTCTCATATTATTTTCATGTGCATTTGAAGTAAAAATGCCAAGAACTTTAGTTTCATATTTTATAAATTTTATGCCAGTGTTTAATAGAGTTTGATTGATAGCTTGAATGTATTGGAAATAAAATACAAAAAGTAATTTTATATTTAATTATTCTGGTGTGATGTTTAAATAGTTTTTTTTTCCCATAAGCATATCAGAATTGACTGGTAATGTATGTGTATTTAAAGCAAAATACCAAGATGTTAATTTCATACTTAGTTCCCTTAGTGTAGTATGTAATGTTTTTTTCATAGGTCTATCAGAATTGGCTGATAGCTTGAGTATGTTTCATAAGTAAAATACCAAGAAGTTTAGTTTCACATTTTATTATTTTAGTGCTAGTATTATAATGTTTCTTTTCATAGGCTTATCAGAAGGGACTGATAGCTGGCATATGTTGAAATGAATTACAGAAAGTTTATTTTTATGATATTTATTTTCATGTAGACTATTTAATCATTGATGTTAGAATTATTCCCAAACATGTATATGTGTAAATTAGAAAACCAAATGTTTATTTAATTATCTTGCAGTAAATGTTTTATTTATTTAAAAACTTTGTCCAGAATTCTTCTTTGACATGCATTCGTGTGCTATGTTTCCACACATGCACACACACTTACATATCCAATATATATGATTGCACTATTCCATAATTTAATGATGAACATGACCAGATCTGATGATGTTGCTTTTCTTGATCCAAACACTATATGAAATGCTTGATTATTTAATGATTCTCTGAAAATTTTATTACTCAGTTATTACTTAAATGATGAATTGAAATCAAAATGCACCCTATTTCTTTTATTATCTAACTACTACCATTTTATTAGGATAATGCTTAATTTATGTCAGTACTTTTAGGATAGTAATTAGTAGTTGTTGGAAAGTATAGATTTAAAATTAAGCCATGCAATAAATTAATTCCCTGAGATATTCTCTTATTATTTAGATTAGACATTAATTCAGTTACTTAGTTTAAATTACTGTACAATTAAAATTTAAGTAATGTTATATTTTATGTTGTATTTAATTCTAACTTACCATACAGCAGAGTTAATCAGTAGTACAACTTTACGTTTATTATTTTAATTTTATCACACAGTAGAGGTTGTTCAATGCATGTGGATGATGGGAGGAGATGATGTATAGACTATAACTTGTAAATTTAAATGGTAGAATTTTACCAATTTCAATTATTTATTTATTTTAAAACTTAATAGATGTTTTGTTCCTATTAATCATAATGTTTCCTCCCATATCTAGTATACATTTTACACCTTATAGATCTCTGTAGCCCCCAACTGAGCTAAGCTAAGGTAGGACAGCATTTTAAGAGTCTTATTAATAATTTTAAAGCAAGATCAGACTAGTAGTTTATTCTATGATCAATAGAATTGGCACCCATGGGTATTTGTTGTTAAGAAAGGTAGGAGAGGTGTTGGGAGAGGGTTACAATATATATATATATATATATATATATATATATATATATAAAATAATATTACAAATGGATGTCTTTATTTCATCAAAATAATATACGTAAATTTATAAATAATTATTAGAAAATACAGTACTTAAAAGTTTATAAAAAATATATCTATAAACATCATTTAGGAGCGCTTTCAACTATCCTTGTAGTTTTTGTCAACTAATACTTTTAAAAAGTCAACTTTCCCATAATTCCATAATGTGAACTTTCCATAATTCCATGATTTTAATGTTTTCTGCCTGCCTATTGATTAAATCTTGCTTGTATTTATATATTAACATCCCATCCTTAATTTTTCTTTTATTATTATTTCTTTCAGTTTCCAATATTTTTACGTTACTATAATTAAAATCAACATCATATTTATATGATTTATTATGGTCATAAAAGATGGAAGCTGATAAATTATCATTATTTTTATAATTTTGTTTTGCATTTTGAACTCTTTTTAATAATAACAAGTACTCTTTTGTTCTTTTTTCCAATGTGCATTTCAACTCACTTATATATCCATTGCTACACCTACACATCCATTTGTAAATGACATAATTTTTATTTGTCAATAAGGTTTTATCTTTTGAATTATTTATTAATTTATTTAATGTAGGTGGTGCATAAAATGCAATATCACATATACCTTTATAAATTTTCTTAATGAAACTTGCCTGTTGATTCGAAATATATGGTATTGATATCCAAATTTTTTTATCAGAAGAATTAACTTTATTATTAATATTATATTTATATTTAGAATTAAATTTTTTAATAGTATAATAAACATAATCATAACTATATCCAATGTTTAGCAATTCATTATAATAAATTTCAATATTTTTGGTTTTATCTGATGAATATTTACAAAGATTATCATTTCTAAATGCTTTAAATCTGCCATTTTATGTGACATTGGTATTTTTGATTTATATGGTATATATCCTCTTTTTTCTCTTGGTTTAATAATCATATAGTAATCCAGTTTATCTTTGTTTCTAGTTATCTTGAGATCTAAAAATTGAACACTCATTGAATTTTCATCTGTTTTAAACCATTTTAAGACCTTTATATTATTTAATTCATTAAACAAATCATTAATAGCATTTGGCTTTCCACAAACAAAAACATCATCAACATATCAATTGAAATGACAATCTTTGTAAATATTCATCGAATAAAAACAAAAATATTGAAATTTATTATAATGAATTGTTAAATGTTGGATATAGTTATGATTATTTTTATTCTACTATTAAAAATTTTAATTATAAATATAAAAATAATATTAATAATAATGTTAATTTTTCTGATAAAAAAATTTGGATGTCAATAGCATATATTTCGAATCAACAGGCAAGTTTCATTAAGAAAATTTATAAAGGTATATGTGATATTGCATTTTACGCACCACCTACATTAAATAAATTAATAAATAATTCAAAAAATAAAACCTTGTTGACAAATAAAAATTGTATCATTTACAAATGGACATGTAGGTGTGGCAGTGTATATATAGGTGAGTTGAGGTGCACATTGGAAAAATAACAAAAGAGCACTTGTTATTATTAAAAAAGGTTCAAAATACAAAACAAATTTATAAATATAATGATAATTTATCAGCTTCTGTCTTTTATGACCATAATAAATCATGTATTTATGGTTTTGATTTTAATTATAGTAGTGTAAAAATATTGGAAACTGAAAGAAATAATAATAAAAGAAAAATTAAGGAAGCAATGTTAATATATAAATACAAGCAAGATTTAATCAATAGACAGGCAGCAAATGTTAAGATCACGAAATTATGGGAAAGTTGATCTTTTAAAAGTATTAGTTGACAAAAACTACAAGGATAGTTGAAAGCGCTCCTAAATGATGTTTATAGATATATTTTTTATAAACTTTTAAGTACTGTATTTTCTAATATTTATTTATAAATTTACATGTATATAGAGGGGGGGGGGGATGAAAAGATTTTAATGATTTTTTTATAAATATGTTAAATTATGAATTATATGTAAAAAAAGTTAAAACTCAAAATTAAGAAATTTCAATATGATGCTATTATATGTCTCCTAATGCATGTGCATATCTATAGTACTGATTCAACTATATTTTTTTAATCATGATAACAAACCCAGTCAGAGAATATATCAATCAGCTCACAAAGTAAGAATAAAAATGTTATGATATTCTTGAAAAGTTTATGAAAAGAAGTCATTAGATGCCAAATTGGATGAATAAAAAAATCATTAGAAAAGTTATAGATTTGCATCCTATTTAAACACTATGGCAATTGAGTTTTCACTAACAGCATAATGATAAAAATATGGTGAGATCCCATACAATGAAGAACAAAGTTATTCTGACCATCCACAACAATCTGTCTACATGTTTATATTCTCAACCACAGTTAATGTGATGGGGAAAAATGAACTGTACATTTTTCATACACCTTTGTATAGAACATGTTTAGCTAAAATGAATTATACTCTTTCTTAATATAAGCTTAAGTATATTATTGAACTCTTTTTCAATTTCCAGTAGGTCTTGTAAAAACAATAAAAGCAAATTAACATGAATTTTGATTTACCAACTTTTAGGAATGAGTTATCAGATTTATTCATATAATAAAATTTTTAGTTCAGTTCTATAAAAATATAAATTATTTTAAGTTAGGATTTTTCAGACTATATTTGTCCTCCACTCTATCTCAAGTAACAGATACACATGACTACATGCAAAAATGATAGCTGATTCCCAATATACATATTTCATGTCGAACCAGCACTCACGAGTTAGGCCAGATCATAATCTTCCACACATATATTCAATCAGTACTTGTTTTGTATTAAGATAACAATTTCTTAAACTTTAATGGACAGGTTTCAATCTTTTCAGCCTTCCAACTATTCAATTGTCCATTTCATTGAAAAACCAACAATGAAATACTCAAAGTATTATAGTCATACCCATGTAGACATTATATCAATCTAATCCCTCAGATTATTATGCATCCATATATATTAATAGGAGAAGGATGACCTGAACTTATTGTAGTCATACCCATGTATACATTATGTCAATGTAACCCTTCATAGTATCAGATCATTACATATCCATATATATTAATAGGAGATGGATAGGCTGAATTTTATATATTTTCTGGCAATCTGTAATTTTAATTTGCTTATATGAATGTAAATTCATTTCTTATATATGTAAATAGAGGGATTTGAATTTAGGATTTGTCAGTCTATATTCATTCTCCACTCTATCTCAACTAACTGATACACATGACTACATGTGAAAAAGATAGATGATCCTGATATATATATATATATATATATATATATATATATATATATATATATATATATATATATATATATATATATATAATATATATATATATAATACAAAACAAGCATTTATCAGTTTGGCCAGCTCATAATCTCCCACACATATATTCAATCAGTGCTTGGTTTATATTAAGATAGCAATTCCTTAAACTTTAATGGTCAAATTTCAATCTTTTTAACCTTCCAACTATTCACCTGTCCATTTCATTGAAAAACCTATTTACAAATATAAGAAATGAATTTAAAGTACATTCAGTATAAGCAAATTACATATTACCATCATAGTATAAGTTCAGCCCATTCCTCTCCTATTAATATATATGGATACCTAATGGTCCAATAAAGTGAGGGATTAGATTGACATAATGTGTACATGGATAAGGCTAGAATATAAAATCCAATAAGTGCTTTGAGGGTTCACTGTCAGTTTTTCAATGAAATGGATGGTTGAGTAGTTGGAAGTATGAAAAAATTGAAACCTGTTCATTAAAGTTTAAGGAATTATTATCTTAATATAAACTGAGCACTGATTGTATATATGTGCGGGAGATTATGATCTGGTCCAATTAATGAGTGCTGGTTTTGCATGAAATAGTATACTGGAGATTATCTATCTTTTTCATATGTATGCGGTCATGTGGATCGATTATTTGATTTAGAATGGAGGATGAATATAGACTGAAAAATCCTAAGTTTAAATCTTTCTACTTAAATATATAAGAAATAAATTTAGAATACATTCTACTTACATAAATAAAAAATGAATTTAGAGGACATTCAGTATAAGCAAATTATAAATTGTTTTATATAGTATGTGTGAGATAATCTGTATATAATCATATCAGTTCTTTTTATATAGAGGGAAAAGTACATTGGATATATAATCTTAATGCATTTTTGATGCAGAATATTCTTTTTAAAGGCAAATATACTCAATATAAAAAAGGAATTGCTAAATTTCTACATTTAATTGTACATTTCTCAAAATGAACTCAACTAATCAATATTAAATTTTCAGTTCATTACTGAGCCAACATTATTATTGAATCATGCTTCTTTTATCATGTTTGCAGTCATAGTGTTTACTGTAAATCTCTGATAGTCTTGAAAATATGATCAAATTTCTTTTCTTGAGCAAGTATCTTTTCATGTTCTGTTTTGGCTTTGTTATAAATATACGTATGTTTTCTCTCGATTCACCTTAGTAAATATATAGGAGCATGTTGATTCTTATGGACATTTTCTGGATCGGTTTTATCATTATAATCATTTATTAATTGTTTTTAATCTGACCTGGAAATAAAAATTTATATTCTAATCTTTTCATATGTATTTTTAAAATGTGTATAGATATAAATGAATGAATGAGCGTAAAAAAATATTCCCTCGCTTATATAATACTGATTACAATAAAAATTGAATCTTTATTAAGGAGTTAATCAATACTTTTATCAAAAAATATTTTAATTGTATCAAGTTTTTACAGGATTTTATAAAAAGATATATTTCGTTTGAACGAACGAAATTGTTTAGATAAATAAAGAGAAACATATAAAATCAATTTTAATATCTGGATTCGTGATAAGTTTAAGCTAGAAATAACTTTCGTGAACGGTATTAAAAGACATAAAGCAAATTAATATTTAAAACATTTAAGACTACTAAAAATAAAAGTAAAAAATGAGGACATATTTCTAACATTATTTTAAATATTAATTTTCAAACTTTGGTTTTACAACTATAATAATTTTATAAAAAGTATTATTATAAGTTGCAATTTCTATGATTATTATTAATTAATCTGTTTTTTAAAATCTTATTTTAAAATGTTTTATATTAAATAATTTAATATGAATAATCATTGTAAACATTAGAATTAGTAGTAATAATAAAAACGTATTGTCATTTGTGTGTATATATATATATCAATATTATTTTGGTGTTTTAGATATATATTATGTCCATCTCGTAAAGATTTGGTGATAAAATGGTTAGCATAATTAACTGCCTCGCCTACAATTTGGATTCAATTTTAAATGGATTTTGAAATATTTTTTTAGATAGTTGAAGAATTCTGAGCAAGTTTAGGATTTTTTTTGCTCAGGTTAGTGACCCATAGCCAATCTAATTAGCTATCAAATCTGTAGTTAGTACATAAGCAGTTAACAGTTCTTAGCTTAAGATAAAAATAATATTATTCTTACACTTTAAGTCAAAACAGTTTTAAAAATTGGAAAAATATATTAATGGCTAACTATTATGCTTGCTTGTCAACCAATCACGTTTTTTTTTATAGGCCAAACTATCTAATCTCTCGAATAATTATATATCACTGCTATCAATTTATTTATGTGAATTATATAAACTTATTTTATAAATGTAACATTTTTAACTAAAAGTTATTTATGACAAAAATCTTTAATGTATATATAAATGATTATTAATAATCTTTTATTAGATTAGAAATTATTACATTTCTTTAATTTGTTTCTAAAAATATAAGATTGGTCACCTAAGTAGAAGAAAATAAATGGTTAAAACAAAAACTCTCCTAACAATTTATAAAATAATAATAGTTAAATTTCTTATTTAACAAGATTTAAAGTTTATATTTAAAGTTTAAAGATATGTAATAATGTGCATCTAATAAAAGATTATCAACAACCATTCATATATTTATTGAAGGATTGACATTATTAATAGTCATAATTAAAAGTGACAGCATTTTAATTTTGCATAATTAATTTCACATAATTAAAAGGACCTAAACTCAGATTTTCAAGCTCCCTATAGCTATCCATTTCATCTTATACCACTGATACACAAGACCACGTACATGTGAAAAAGATAAATGATATCCAATATGCATATTTTGTGCTGAACCAGCACTCATCACTTGGTCCAGATCACTATTCCCCCCCCCCACATATATATAATCAGTGCTCAGTTCATATTAAGACAACAAATCTTCAAACTTTAATAAACAAGCTTCAATTTTCTTCACACTCCAGTACTTGTCATCCATTTCATTGAAAATCTGATGATGGAACACTCAAAGTCCTTCAATAAAATGGCTGGCTGAAGAGTTAGAGGGTGGTGAAGATTGAAGCTTGTCCATTAAAGTTTGAAGATTTGCCATCTTAATATAATCTAAGCCTGATTGTATTTATGTGTGGGATATGGTGATCTGGACCAACTGGTGAGTGTTGGTTCAGCACAAAATACATCTATTGGAAATTATTTATCTTTTTCACATGTATGTGATCATGTGTATCAGTTGTATAAGATGAAATGGATAGCTATATGGAGCTAAAAAGTCTGAGTTCATGTCCTTTTAATTATATTAAGTTTAATATAGACAATATACACATATTTAAATATTATAATTTACTTAAATGAATATATAACAGTGATATATGAGTATTGGAAAAATTAGGTTTCTTGCCTTAGATGAAAAAATCTAATTAGTTAAAAAAACATATAAAAAGTCATTAATATATTTTTTCAACCTGCAACTGCTGTGCTTTAAAAATGCAAAGAAGGTAATTTGTGATTTTAGAAATAGTAGAAAATGATGAATATGTATAATGTATTTATATAGTTTAGTGCTTAGAAAGTCATGTCGTATTTCAGCTGAATAGTGATTTGAGTTTGATTTTTACATTGTTCACTTGAAAATTGATCATGTTACTATTACTTCTAAGTCCACTACTTTATCACTCTGACTAAACTTTACAGTACAAACAAGGCAATCTACATAATTTTTTTTTAACAATTCTGATTTGTAAAAACAATAGCAAACTCTCCATATGCTAATATTAGCCAGTATAAACCTTAGTAATCAATAGATGCAAGAAGCTTTGTGCATAAAATCCCTATCTAGTATTTACTTGTCCAATATCCTCAAACTAGTTTCTAACTTGTGGCTTTTATCAATGAGGAACCTTGGATCTGAAAGCACTGCACCTAGATCTTAGAATCTAATGCAACCCTCCACAAATCACATTTTACCTATTTAGTTAACTATAAAGCTATGAGCCCAAGATGAAAACACAATAATGTTTTCCATCCAAGATCTTTCACTAGAAACTAGTCTGAGTATATAGGATGAGTAGGCATTAAATAGTGATTTTGTGCACAAACTTTTTTGCATCTATTGATTATTAAAGCTTGCACTAGATGGTACTATTGTATGGAGAGTTTTCTATTGTTTTAACAGCTTGTGAAGCATAAAAAATATTGATCATGTGATGTTTTAGTAGTTTTTTAATTCTGATTTATAACAACAGTATTTCTTCTTTCTATACTTTAAAGCCATTTGTTGCAAGCTTAAGTTATCAAAAATCATCCGATGATAATGCAATTTTTATTCTCACATCCAGATCAATTTCTGACTCATAGTTATCTAATGAACAAGAATTTAAAATATTTATAAATTTTGCTTGTTGAATGCAATCAAATTATTACTTAAAATATATTTGATTATTTATTTATTCATAGCTAACAGCCAAAAATTATCAAACAATTGTTTAAATAAATGTGATGAAAAGCTATAATATCCTTCAAATAGCACACAACAGAGCAAAGACTTTTTCAAAAGTATTTAACAATGAAGAAAAAGGCAGTATTTACCAGGCTTTTGAGTGATAATCTAAATGGTTTCCCATCCTTATTTTATCTTCTAGGTAAAAATAACTAAATATTCCTGCAGAACATTATTAGATGCTTAGCTGGATTATCAATGGGCTAGTCATTTAAAAGAAAAAAAACTAAACTTGTTGAAAATTGTTCTGGCTTATTTGATCCATATTCAAATTGAGGTCATGAACATTGTAGACCAATGCTTCTCAAATTCCCCTGGAATATCTAAAACCATTTGCAGTCCCTGAACGACAAAAGATACATATGTTACTATTATATAATTTTATTGTGGTTATATTTTGTTTATTTAAATAATTTTTTTATTTATAATTTCATTATAATACAAAATATTAATAGAATTACAAGTATAAAAATCATAAAATATGAAATGCGAAACTTAATATAATTAGAATAAAAATTAAATAATGTAACAAAATATCAATATCAGATGAAATATTTGGCACAGAAATTTTTTGGACCCCCCCCTAATATTTCCATTGGTATGTCTATTTTAAATAAGTAATAGCGATAAAAATGCAGTTTAGCAAAGATATGTGGATTTGAATGCAACCAGAAATATTTAACGCTGTGTTTACCAATGAAAGATATTTTTTGTCATTAGATCCAAAATTCTGACAAATTCTTATTACAAAATTCTGATTCAAGATTGAATCTGTTCTCAAATCAGTTCTATTGGGATGACCACATAATGTTGGAGCAAATGTCATTCTTTTCCAGTCATATTCTTTATTTTCATTTAAATTAGGAAAATATTTTTCAAAAAAGATCAAATTTATAATGTGATTAGTTATTAATCTTTTACTTTCTGCTGATAATAAGATATTATTTTCTTCAAGAAATTCATAGAGATAAATTTTGTATTACTCTTAAAATCTTTTAATCATGCAGAAGATTTATTTTAAAATGCTTACAATTTTGTGTTTAAGGTACTTTGAGAACATTCAATTACTTTTTTGATAATTCCCATCAGGTAGAAAAGTAGACATTTCAATTTTGAACAGAAAAATGAAATAGCAATGAGAGATTTTTACTAAGTAGAACAATTCACAATTCATATTTTAATATTAAAGCTCATTTTAGAACATTACCCTGTGAAAACCATCTTATTTCTGTGTGATATAATATAAATTCATAAATAGAGTTCATCTCTTGGCTTAAAATTCGAAAAAGTCTTGAATTAGTGGCATTACTTCTTATATAATTACCTCTTGTGAAAACTTCTGATAACACTTTGCTAAGCACTTCTTCCACATGTCAAAATAATAGGTTTTCTCTGTGGATAATGAAGTTAATACGTCTTGTATTTAGACAAACCTTTTTACACGTATAAATCCTGCAATCATATCTGCAACTTTGTAATTACAAACCCAGTGCAGTTTTGCTATTCAATCTCATTTTCTATATAAAAAAATCACCTTTTCAAATATATTTCTTCCTTCAGTTGAAATTGGACAGATTTCTACAAAGTAGCAGGTCTTCATGAATTTGCAAAATGTACAGGTACCTGACAAAAATCTTTAAATTAATTTTGTCAGTTAAGTTTGTATTAGAAATATATGATAATAACATAGATATAATATTGTCAGCAATGTTATTTTTTTTGTGTGTGTGTCATTGAATACAGGCTTTTTTAAAAAAAAAGTTTTGATAGTTTGGAACCATGAATAGTTTCCTATTACTGCTAGTAAAAGAGATCTTTGCTGAAAAGAACTGATTTCAGCAATTAATAAAGCAATTTTTAAAAAAAGGTTTTACTAATTTGTCATTTAGTTTAATATACTTTGAAAAAAATGTAGTTTGCCATTTTAATTCTTCAACCTTTCATTCAAAATATAAAATTGTTTTACTCTTAAATTCACTAAATACAGTAGCTAACTAGTGACTAAATTTTCCAAATCTCATATAATCATTTGATAACTGTTTCTAGCAAATTATTTACATAGGCTTATGAAGATCATTGTATAAAGCTCAAACCTGTACTCCAAGAAAGAACCATCATATTTATGAAATTTTTCACATGATATTTTCTATTTTTTTGCAATTTTGTATTGAAAATGTGGACAGTTCTGTTTGATTCTAGTAAAATAAAAGATACTGTTCCTTGTGGCTTGGATTCTTTGGCACATTAATTACCTTTGACTGATTGATTACAAATATGTTATGTTTTATTAGCCATTTATTAATCTCGGGATTAAATTTTTAATAAGATTAATCTAATAAACATCACAAGTGAGATTATTCTCAAGTGTTTATAGAGTTGATTTATATGAATTATAAAGTAAGCAGCTAGATTATTAGGTTGAACTATGTAGTGCATGTAATTATATATATATAAGGTCTATTATAAATAATAAATAAGTAGATTAAATATAATACATATCAAAAATATTTGATGACAAAAGACATACAAAATTACTTGCAGTACATACTAAACAGTTCAATTTTAATGAAAACTAATATAAAACTTTTAAAGACAAAATAAAAATACAAATATAACCTAATAAAAATTCATAAAACATTGACTTATCCATCTGTTACAGTTGTTCAGAATTCTTCTGGGAATTGATTTTTGTATCATAATGAAAATTAAAACTATCTAAAGGTAAAAACAAACATTAAAAAAAAAACAAATTACTTTTACTTGGAAAATTTTGTTGCAAGGCAGTAATTAGTTTACTAATTCAGCTGTTTAGAAAGGCTTAGAAACATCTTTCACACATATCACTTAATGATATTCAACATAATATTTATGCTAAAAGACAATATTACAGCTTTTTCATTCAGTAAAAAAAAATTACTTGACTCTGTTTTAACTCTGTTGTCTGCCAATTTAATTTTCCTTATGATTTTTTAATAATAAAAACAAACATAAGCTAATAAAAAATTATCTTATTTTTGATTTCTTGCTTGGAAATTTTTTTCATGGTGGTTATCAGCTTTCTATGTCAACTTTTCAGAAAGGTTCTGAAATGCCTTGTGCATGTGTGATTAATGATATTCATCATAACATTTTTGTTCATGGACAATTTTATGGTTTTCTTACTTGGATTTTTTTTTTGTCATAACAATGTTAAACAGTTTTCTAACTCATATTAGCAAACTTATGACTAAAAATATATGTATACAGCATAATATCTAAAAAATAATATTAATTATAAGTATATTTTCATTGTTAAAGGTAACTTAAGCCTTACATAAAAAGTCATTCCCATTTAATGTTTGATGACACTTATTATATCAAGCTTAATTTAGTAAAAAAAAGTGTAATCATAAAATATTAATAAACTTATTCATAAATATATTATAACATGCTATGAAAAATACGTTAATTATATTTTAACATAATGTAGTTCAAATTTCTTCGGCTTTTAGAATAATTGTTATTTTTTATAAGTAATCATTATTCTGATTATTTTTGACCAGATTCCATTTACTTCTTAGTAATTTCATAAACTTTATTTATAATTTTAATTTTAAATAATCCCCCAAAAAGAAATAGTTTAATTAACTTCATAAAAATGAAAAAAATGGGACTGATTTTTACAAATTATGACTAAATATAACTCCAGCAAATAAAATAATGCAATAATGCTTTAGTATTATTTATATATGTTTACAAAGATATTGAAATTTAAAATATCATAATAAATTTTTAAATATTTCGTATCTGCATTCTTAAATAAATAGTTCAATAGCTGAGTAAAGACTTGGTATTTCTCTGCATAATTTAGTTTAGTATTCCAGAGCTAAAGATTTCTTGTTGAAGAAAGTAATAACAAAATTTCAATTGATAAAATGAATAGAAATTCACACGACTTCCTGAATAACTAACCTATGTTTATTCATTTATAATAAACATAAAGATCAGCTTGGTGGGTTTTTAGACTTAGTTGATAAGAGTCAATTTTTTTGTAAATTTCTAATTCATTTTCAGCAATCACTGTGTTTCATAAAAAAAGAAAAGTTTATAAAAAAATGTCCTCAATATTTCAATAGTTTGAATGTTTATAGACCCATAATATAATATTGGATACATCTCAATATTTATATTACACAAAGAGTCTAAATGCTTAAAATTCAGTATAAATTACTCCTTTGATCATTTACTTATTATAGGATTTAAAATTTAATTTCGATGATTGTTTTCCATTGAACAAATAATTTTGTAGAAATTATAAAAGACAAATTGTTTATATCTGATTTAATAATTTTTATATAATATTTTAATTCTGTATAAAAATGTGGTTAATCTATAATTCATGTTCAATTTCTACACAGTCTTCTTTAATGTATATATATATTACAAAGTCAAAAACAAAATTTTGTTAACTACAGTAATATATCTAGTAGTATTTTAGTATAATTCTAATAAAAAATAGTTATAATTTAATAGTAATATCATAATAAATTAATAAATAGATAAGCTAGAGAATAAGATAAAAATAAAAAGCCAAAACAAACAAGCAAAGAATTACCTGAACCTTAGCTTACATAGTGCTTTCAAGGAGCAAATTATTTATATTTACTATGTTTCTTCTCCTATTATAAACTTGAATAATCAGTATATAGTAATCTATCCATAACTGCCAACTAAGTTTTAGCTTATGGTTGTTGTCAGTAAGAAATATTGGGCCTGAATCTAGTGCAGCAGAATTTTTTTAATCTAATGATCTTTCATCATCTTTTACGTTTTCTTGTATTATTAAGTTACCAGCCTGAAATGACAGAAATTCCATATTTATATATTTTGATGTTCTCAGCAGGCTGATTTTGCTCCTGGAATGCATAATTTAAGCTGAGAATCTGATGATGTTTTCTTGTTTTCATACCAATCCTGGCAAAATGATAGCAGTATCTTATAATTATTAAAAAGTTTATTAGAAGCCCAAGATATATCAGTATTCAATCTATATTAGTGCTGATGCTAGGCTGATTATCGAAATTGAACTTAGTGCACTCCCCTCAAACAAATTAACTTAGCTTAATTTTTTTGTCGTGATTTACAATAAAAACCTGAATAAGGGCATTTGCATAATTTATGTTCTCATTTTTTTAATTGTAACTTTTGAAGTGTCTCTTTGTTCATTACAACATATAAAGAATATGTCACATCAAAAGAAGTTTTGGCTTCTTTGATAAAATTATGAAATGCCCAGGTATGTTTTTTAACGAGTGCTTCTTTCGCAGCTTTACATTTGAAATTTTGTGAATCAGATAATTTTTTTGTTTTTTTTCATGTTGTATAATTAGAACTAAAAAGTATTTAATTTTTATTAAAATGTATTTTTTTAATAAACATTTTATTATAAAATGTTTCTAATTAATGAATTTAATATATTAAAATTTTATCAGTTTCCATCGATTTATTTGTAACTAAAATATAACTTCCAATTTTTGTTTAATGCATAATAAAATAATTTACAAATTACCTTTTTTCTATTTAATTAATTTTTTTAAAGTGATAGTTTTTTTTTTAAATTTTATCCTCCTTAATAAATGCACATATCTGTATACTAGAATATAATAAAATTATTTGCCCAGACATGCAAGTATACTCACTGTAAACACATAAATCTGTCTACACATAGTAAAACCTACTCAGTGTTCTTATTCAATTAACTTATTGTAATTTATAGTAATATTTCTATCTAAAGCTCAACTGTTGTTAAACATAGCTATCCTTTTATGTCCAACTTTGCTACTTTTGAACAAAGTTTTCTGTAAAATCAGTCAATAATTTCTACACTTATAGAGATCTTTATAAACAAAGTCTGATCATCAATAAATGTTGATAACATATTTATGTACTTTATGATCAAACAGTAATTGACCTCCTTTCCTTTAGTAGTGTCTGCATCAGTGCAGACCTTACAGATCTGGGTAACACTGGTCCTATATATAATTGTGCAACCAAATTGGCTTGGATTCAAATTATTTAGATAGTTTGAGTTTCAGACTGATAACTTTAGTACAAAAAGATGACTGCTGGATCCCAAACCTCTCATCATTAAAGGCTGTAAGTCAAAACTAGTCTGGGGATATTATCAGGACAGCCCTGAGTAATGATTTAAAAAGCCCTACTATCTACCTTCTTTTGGTAATCAAATCTACAATAGATGAAAGAACTGGATAACATAGTTTATCCATTGATAATTTAGATTAACAATTTTTATTATCTGTACACTAATGTCAAAATATTAAAAATATGAATTGTTCAAAATACCAAAAATTTGTCTAATAACTAGGATCATTATTTTAAAAATATAAGTAAAAATAAAAACAAAGTATCTTATTGCAAAGAAAAAGTCTTTCCAGTATCATTTCAGAGAGAAATAGTGAAGAAGAAATCATAATTCATTAAGCTAATAAATGATTTGTTCTAATTATTTAGCTAATAATCTTAAAATATTCCTTTGTAATAAATATTTGGTTAGCTATGGATTGATTACCTCAAAATAATCTTGTTTATTTGAAAAATTTTCTAACTGAAAAAACTTTCAAGTTCCATCTGAATTTCAATTACTGAGTTAGTTGTTGGAATGGCAGAAAGATAGGATAACCATAATATTCTTTCAGAGATATAAGTATAAAAGGATAATTTCTAATATATAAATAATAACACATTACTTAAAAAAAAGAAATGATAATATTATCAATTAATTTGCTGTGTTTATTGTCATTTCTACAAAAAAAAAAATAGTAGATGGATGGAGGAGTAAAGTAATTTTTATTATCAGTCGGTGCCCTGAAATTTAATTGCTGTTATTAAAAGTGTTACAATTACTTTTTTTTTTAAAAATATCAAATTCTTTTTTTATTGATTTGATTTAACTTAAATAAATAGATTGGTCTTTACTAAATGAATAATTACTTATATCATCGATATCTGTGGTGATGTCAAAAGACTTCTCAAAAAATCTCTTTACTGGTTAATACATTTGAATTGAAGGTGTCAGAAATTTTGGAATTACCTATTAAAAAAGAAAAAATGGTATTTAACTGAGAAAATTTAATAAATTAACTTGATTATTGTAAATAATTTAAGTTAAAATTAGAACATTCTGTTGAACCACACAAGCTATTTCAAAATATTCTTAAAAGTAAAAGCAAATATGATGATCTCACAATTTGATCTCCATCAATAACAAAGGATGCATCATTTGTTTTTGTTTTTACAGTTAGTACACACTCATCTGATTAACATTCACAGTTGCCATATATTTATAAGAACAACCAGTGACTCAATTTCCAACCAATACTGGATGACTTGCTGATTTGGCAGCAATTCACCTATCTAGAAGATCTTAAGCCTATTTATGACCTAAACTTTTTTTGTACAATCATTTAATTTATGGTAATTTGTTCATTATACTGCCATTTGTAAAGTCAGAAGTAAATTTGTAAATATAATTAAAAATTTAAGAATTTATTGATGTGTTTTTTTATGAAAGAAATTATACGTCTCTATTTTTGTTTTGCTAATGTTATATATAAGTCATAATATTTTTGTATCATATTCTTATGAGAATTTGCTTAAATTTAAAATAATTATGTTTGGAATAATAATATAAAATCGAAATTTTCTATATTTGAATAGAATTTTTTAAAGTAATTATGATTTTTTTTTTTATTGATGAGAAAAAAAAAATAAAGAAATCGAAGACAGAATTAGTGACGCCTTTTTTAATTTTTAAAAAATAAAATCAATTCAAAGAAAGTTTATATAGTATAATAGATAAATGATTTAGAAAACTAATAAACAATTAAATGATGGTACATGAAATGAAGATATCAATATATCTTTATATTTAAAAAAATTAGTAAAACAACAAGTGTAGCTTATAGCAAAAATATGTAAATTAATTAAAAAAATAGCATATATTGGGGAAAAAATGGTCTCAAAAACAAAATAATCTAGGATTTATAGTAAATATACTAAATACATAATATCAAGAAGATCAGAAATTGAGAGAGATAAAAAAATATAATAAATAAGCAAATAAAAAGTATAAAAGATAAGATGTAGAAAAAGGAACACAATTAAAAAATGTTATAAAAAATAGCAAATTGGGGGAGAAAAAGAGCAATATTAACTCAGAAATATATAAAAACATATATATATATGTTTGCTTTTATGGGAAATGGTCCAAATCAGGTGGCTGCCACTAACTGCCTAAATGATACATTGCAGTGCTATTTTCTAATCTTTTCATAATTTATGCACTTAACTGGTTTTTTTTCATCATCAGAATCAGTTTTTCCAAATCAGCAGTAGTTAGTCTATGAAATCTTTGCTATGTTTGAACAATAGAATGTTCTTATTGTTGCCACCTATGATGGATAGCAAAAATTTAAAAAAAGATGTAAAACTTTAAATAAAAAAACATAAAAAAATGTTTCATTCTTACAAAAAGAAAGTACATGCTTGATAATGCAAGAGTTGCATTTTCTAAAAGATGTGACATAAAAAAATATTTCATTCGGTATTCTAATACAAAGTTTGTTTTGCAAACTTTGAAATTAGAAACGAAAATGAATTGATGAGCCAAATCCCAATATAATTAAACATAAAACATTTTTATCAGATCAATTTTGCATTTTTTTTTTTAAAAAAATACTATCTTTTTAAAAAAGTTGCTAAGTTGTTGGCAAAATAAATGATATACACATATATGTAACTGATTAAATAATAAAATAAATCATACTGCTGGCTTCTGAGTCAGCTTTAATAGCTACAAAAATAAAAATGAACAAACAGCAATAAAGACAATTCAGTTGTCAGAAGAGAAGAGATATTGAATCATAGTTGAAAAACTATATACAACAATATGTATTTTTTGTTTATAATTAGACGAATCCATTTCAATTAACTGTAATCATGAAGGTGATTGGAAATAAGTCTTCTATAAAAAAATAATTTTTAAAAAACTCTGCACTTAAAAAAATAAATGAAAATATTTGTTTAATCTTCAAAAAATATAAAATAAAAATAATTTACTATTAGAAATATTGCCATAATTTATCATGTTACGAAAGAAGATCCCCGATTTTTAATGTGTATTATTCACTAAAGGTAATATTTTTTCAATGAGAATATAGTATTATAAATTACAAATTCTGTGGTAGATGTGTTTCTGAACATTTAATTACTTTTGCAAAAACAGAAAATTTAATAACTGGAAATTCTAGTTCCATGCTGCAATAAATTAACCAAGTTAAACAATGGCAAGTATGTTAGTGGTGTTTTTTTTTTTAGTTAATCAGATGTGAAATCAATAACTAAATGTAAATATTTTAAGTACTTATATTTTTCATGCAAAATTTTTAATTACTAAATTTACTTAAGGTGTATATACCTTAAGCTTACAACTCTTCACTCTCTTAAAATTAAGTTAACGTGTTCTTTATCTTAAACCTGTCACTTGAGATGCTCTTATCAACATAAAGACTCCTAAATTTTGGTCCAGATGTACTTGGGGAGTTAAAAATAAATATTGCTACCATGCTCACAATTTGGATTCAAACTGAATCAAATTTAGATTTTTTTTTTTTTCTTTCAGATTATTAGTAGATGTAGGATTTTTCTTTCAGAAATTAAAATTAGCCAATTATTGTTCAGTAATTAGTTATATAGATACTTTTAGATGGAGAATAAAACGAGTCAAACATATATTCTTAAACACTTATCATCCAACAGTCAGCCTAACAAGAAAAACTTCTTCACCATAAGAGTTGGGATTCGTTTTAAAGAGATATTTTCTTAACAAATGATTATTTGAAAGTTATTTATCTATTTTAAATGATAATAGAACAAGTAAGAAAGAGATATAGAAACCATGGCTAAATTATTTTCAAAAGTGACTTAATTTTTAGATAAAAAAATAATAAAATATTTTGGAATCTCATACTGGATAGAAGAGAGATAAGGCAAAGGAGATCAAAGTTTTTGAAATAAGTAAAGAAAGATTTATTATTGACAAAATCAGCAACAAAAAACAAACAAACAAACAAATTAAATTAATAAATGAGAATTATAAAATAGACTATGAATAGAATTGTATAACAAATGATTTTTAAAAAAATTAGATTGTTAAAGAGATTAGTAATAATAATTTTAAAAGTTGGAGAATAGAGCCAAATAGAGAAATTGATTTGTGATGAAGGAATATAACATAAATAGCAAGGTTGAAAATATAAATTTTAAATTTGAGAAAGTAAATAAAATAAGTCAATTGGAATCAGAAATTTAAATAATATATATATTTATCTATTATCAAATTTGATAGAAAATTATAAAGCTATTAAAAATAAAGACCTTAGTCATGCAAATAAGAAATAACAGTAGCAACTTTCTCCATACAATATTATCATTTAGTGCAAGTCATAATAATAAATGGATACTAGAAAGTTAGTGCATCAAGATCTTTATCTAGTGTTCACTCATCCAAAATCCTCTTACTAGTTTCTAGCTTATGACTTTTATCAGTGAAGAACATTGGATCTGAAAACACCACACTTAAACCTTTTGATCTAATACATCTCTCCAGTGACTAGTAGAAACTAGTTTGGGGATTTTGAATAAGTAGGTACAAGATAGAAATTTTGACACACTAATTTTCTAGCATCTATTAATCACTATTGTTCTGCACTAAGTGAAAATATTATATGGAAAAGGTTAAGCAGAAGAAGTGGTGATTATATAATGTTATAATGATCAAATAAGAAATAAAATAATTGTTTTCATTACAACTTCATATTTACCCTATCTAAATAAAACATTTGACTGCTTCATTTTAAAAATGAAATAGATTTTTGCTGATCTCTGCTTGACTGTGCTATAACTATGCTAAATATCATCCTTTCCCTCTTTATAACTCATATATTTTAGACTCCTTAAAGAAATTCCTTATGAATGTGCTCTCAATGTTGTTGATTGGATCCTTTACACTTTTTAGTGAATCATCATAAAATTTCACTTTATATAATGCCTTACATCATGAGAAATTATGAATTTCCTTGACCTTTTTAATTGTGGGCAAATATCTTTATCTTCAAGTACTTTAATTTTTTGTGAAGTGATGATATTATTCAATCTTCAAATTACTACTACTAACAATAATCAAATAATTTGTTGTTGTTCATAAGAAGTTTAAGCATTGGATGTGAAAGAGTTGGGCCATGATTCATGAATTTGAACTTTAGAGTTTTGCCACTGCACTAAACCATGTAAGGTAGGTTTCTAGTGAATGAGATAAACATCAATAATATCTATATCTTAATATATTTGTTTATAATTCATATTATTTTTAGAAAATAATGAATAAAGTACTAGTACAAAGACCTTGATTTAGTTTGTGCCTTTGTCTTTTATCTCTTATTTTATAATTTATTATTATTTAATTTTAATTTTACTTTGTTTTCTTAATGTTTCTATCACTCCAGAGAAATTTTTTATACTGGTTTAAGACTTCTTCAGTATCGTGAGATTCATGATAGTTTCTGAGGATGAAAGTTAGATAGTATGGCCTTAAAGTAATTTTTTAAAAAATCTTGTTATAGTTAATTTACTTATGGTATCTATAATTTATTTGCTGAGTCTAATTTTTTTATATTATAAATCAACTATTCTTTAAAAAAAAACAAAAACAATAATAATCAGATTTTTCAATTCTATTTCTATTATCCTTAGTGTTTCTAAGCAAAACAATACCATAAAACATTATTTCGATTTTCCATACATTTTCTAATATTGAGTGATTGGTTTTCATAAAGAATTTAACAATGCTATCATATCAACTAATACTTTATGGGAAAGCTGACATTTTTTTTTCATATGTCATAGCATCGTCCGGGATGCGAACCCACAACTGTCTGCAACCAACTACTTGCTTGCAAGGCCGCTGCAATGACCTCTTGGCTAACAATGCTTGACAGGAAAGCTGACATTTTAAAAGTATTAGTTGACAAAAAGTACAAAGATAGTTGAAAGCGCTTCTAAGTGACGGTTATAGATATATTTTTATAAACTTTTAAATACTGTATTTTCTAATATTTATTTAATATCAATACTTATGCGCTTATAACGCTCGTTAAAGAAGTTATATGCTATTATTTATAAATTTATATATATATACATTAATCTTGAATATTATATAATATTAATTGCTGGGATAGTTTATATATATATTTACACCCATAAATACCCACTTTAACAAAAACAATTAGAAATAAATAAGTCTAATTTACCTGAATTGAACCCAATCAAAGATTGATGATGAAGGATCTTACCCAGACAATAATAATATTTCCTGCTTATCATAGTTTATTCATATAAATATCCTCAACTAATATGTATATCAGTCTAATTATATATAAAGCTAAGCGTCTTGAACTCTCAGGACATTTTTATTTGTTTGAGTTGGTACCATTAACAAAACTTATCTGGCACTACCAGAAACTCAGGTTCAAATTTTCTTTCATAATGGGGTAATCCCATAAGCACTGAACAATAGCTTGGGACATAAAAATTCAAACACAATATTGCACTACTTAGTTTAAATATTTTATTGAATTAATGAAGTGCAAAAATGAGAATTAAACATAGATAAAATTCAACAATATTTTTATTTATGCAATAGTAATAACCTAAATCTGCCCTTAAAATAAATGAACATTGATTGCCAAAATGGGGAATATGACCATAAATAAAGCATAATAAAAAATAATTTTACTATTATGTAATGGTTTTTAATAATTATTACTTTATTTATTTACTACTATAAACTAAAATATTTCTCTATTCTTCTCTTCAGATGTCTGATCAATATTTTAATTATAACATAACAAAAAAAAAAAAACTAGTAATGAAATAAAATTCCATAAAAATGAAAAATATAAACAAAATGTATACAATATCATCCTTAACTGAATATAATTTCATAGACAAATATGTAATGCATTTTTAAGTAAAATAATATTAAATATAATAATCTACCTTTAACTAATTAATGTTAGTTCATGAACATATGACAATAATTTTTTTGCATTATGTGACACATATAGATAAATTGGTCTAACTAATTTTCTCTGGTAGGGTAACTTTCCAATTTTCAAAATTGTTCCAATCTGTTTATACATGATCAAATAGATTTTATGCTTAGTTTTTCTGACTTTAGGTTGGCACACTAGTAGTTAGATCTACTTTTTATACTGTTTTTCTGCTTTTAGGCTGGCAAACAACTGCTTATGTCTATTTATGATTAGTCTTTCTGATTTCAGACTAGTCAACTTCCATATGTTTTCTTTTTTCATAATCTATCAATATGTAGAATTTTGGAAAGACTCATCAATTGTTATTTCAATCTATGGACATACACATTTTTCAAATGACCATGAATGTCATTTTATTTTCAAATTAGGGCTGGATTTTTTATACTTTATTCTTCTTTGGAGTCAGATACTAGGGTAGAGATGGACACCTGTTGAGGAGCATTAGCAATTCATATTAGATTAACACAAATAGTTTGCTTAGTCATTGTGAAATTATTTTGTCACAATCTTGATAATATTCTCCTACTGAAAAATGTATAGCTTGCTATATATTAACTTCATGATGAATAGTAAGAAGCTTGGTTCATCTGCTAGCAAAATATGTTCTATCTTAAATCAATTATCACATCACTTTTATAACTAATTACACTTTAAGCTGTTACCTTCCAAAATCACTTTATTAATTTTAAATCAATCTTTAATAACATGTTTCTTGATAAACAATAATTTAAAAAAAAATTAAAACCAAGAAAAAGTGAGACAAAATGAAGAGAAATCTTTCTATAAATTTGAATTTGTTTAGTAACAAACAAATGTTTAATATTAATTTTATTAACTTTGATAATCTTTTGTTTAATTTTTTTAATTCTCCCAACTCTGCTTTATTTCTTTTGTAATAAGCAATATTTCGATCCATTTCAGCTTCTCTTTATTACAATTATAAATTATTTTTATTAACTTTTTTTTAAAATAAAGAGACATAAAATACTTAAAAATAGAGCATGTATTGACACATTCGATTGTTATCATGGGAATGCAATTAACTCCTTCTCCAAGCTTATTCATTATTAAAATACTTTATACACCTGGGTCTCATTTTATGCAATAGATAGGTTCCTCAGAAAACACGCACAAATGAAATTGCACAAAAATAGACCTAACTTACATTGAAAAAGGGGGGATGTGGTCTGTGATTTTTCAAAATTCATGTAAAAGCAAAGCACCAACATAAAATTACTTTAAAATTTGCGCAAAAAAAAAAGGAAATAAAATATGACTAATAAAAAATTTCAAATTTGAAAAAAATTGATACAAGACAAACTTTTTTTAACTATAATATTTAATTTTATTCAAAATAATATATTTTTATGTATAATTTACTGTACCATAATTTACATTTTTTTTATACACGTTTTAATTATTATCGATAAACAAGTTCGTTTGCAAACTGGTAAAAAAATCAGATTCTTCTCAAGAGGAAATACAACTAGCACCAACTTCACTCTCATGTTGTGTTAATGATTTTCTGGTGACAACGTAATTAGTAATTAATCTTTGTGATGATGATTTTATTAATTGTTTATGAAGCTCGCGATATCCAGACATACAACCATTTAGCTCTCGTTGGAATTTAAGAGCACGTTAATGATTAGTGTCATTAATAAGAAAATAATAATTGATTATGTTCTTTTTTAAAAAGCAAAAACAGAATGTGATTTAAAATGCAAAATTAACACGCACAATGTTTAAACAAATTTACATTATAATCTTGTAATATTTAATGTGTGTATACATAAAATGTGGAAATCATGATTTTAATTTCATTATTGCATAAAATCTTACTATTATTAAAGCACTAAAAATATTGAAATTACTAAGATGAAAATCGAATTCCAATAATGTGCTATTACTTTCAATATAACGTAAGTGCGCAAAATTTATTATTTAAAGTAATAGCGCATTTTTGGAGGACGACTTTCGGTGAAACATGAATCGCGTAACTTCAAAATCGTGTTAAATAAGTCCGCATAAAAAGAGACCCAGGTGTATTTATAGTTAACTATGAAAGGCTACAATATATATATACACAAACATTAAAAACAACTAAAAAATAATAAGTATACTTGCCTTAAATTGCTTGTTTAATTTTTCTATTTTATTGCAATAACTCTATTTAATTATATGGTCAATGCTCTAATAAATTCAATGATTATTTCTGAAAAAAGGAGTGCCAGTCTTTTAATTTTTAAATTAAAATTTATTTGTTTACTAAAACTGAAATTAAAAATTTCAATGAGTACAAGTTGGTCAGGATTAACTTTTGAGCATGTTAGTATTTTTAACTATAGATAGTAAAATCAATATTGATTAAATTTTTAGCAGTTTGGATGCTTTAAAAAAGGAGATATTTATGTTGAAGAGATAAAAAAATCACTTTTGCTATTTGCTTATGATATTTTGCCATTGGTTTCATTATGAATTAAAATATTAAAATTTATTTTTTATTAATTTTTATTTTTTTTATATAACATACTTTTAAGTCTAATTGAAGCTGTAAATGTGGGGGAGAATGATGATGGCTACTGAAGATCCTATAAAAGTTATGCCATCCAAAATAATCACTCCACTCATGCCAAGTAATTGTTGTTGAATTATCAAATTTTTGACTATAACTTATAAAGAATAATTTCAAATTAATATTATCATCTATAAATCAAAAATGATTTATACGAACATTCTTGATTTTGAAATCTGTCCCACTCCACCATTATACTGTGTAACACTAATATTTTATACACACACTTTTGCAAAAGAGTATTTTTATTTCCATTTCAGAACTTTTGGTATTTTAATTCTTCTAGAATCAATTCTTTTTTGTAACTTTATTTTATAGTTGTAGTATTATAACTTTATTTAATACCTTGTGCAGTTAACATCAGTTGCAGATTGATGGTCTTGATAGCCCCAAGTTTCTGGATTAAAGCTCAACCGGTTAATTATTGTACTTCAGTATCACATAAACAGTTAACTATTTGATTGTTGTCCAACATATTAATAATGTATTAAAGTTTATGATATATAGTGGAGCTGGAAATTATATTATATCTAATTACATAACTTTAATTATATGCTATCCAAAGAAATATATAAACAAGCAAGCTAAAATGTAAATATATAAAAATCATTAAAATTCACAAATTTTATGATATTCAACAGCTATTTTTCTTTCTCTGAGCACTATATATGATTCTATATATTAAAAAAAAAATTTCAGTTTATTATTTTTCTAAATTTGATATGCTATATTGAGCATAATGCTAAAAGTTTCACAAAATTTTTGAATTTTCTAAAGTTGATATTGATTTAAAAGCCTCAAAATAATCAGATACTTATTTTTTCAATAACAAGAATATTTCTAATAGAAAAAAAGTTATTGAAAAAAATAAAATGCCTTGATCATATTTAATAGCTACAAAAGTTAGCCATTTCACTATTTATTTTAAAAATAAAAACACAGCAATCAGTTTTTCTTTCTTATTCTTCTCAATAAAATATATAAATGACTTCAATTTGTTATTAATAATTATTATCATTTTTAAAATTTTGTTTGTATTGTAATCATGATTTATACACATACTATACATATAAAAAGCATCTGTTATATATATGTAAGAGTTGAAATATACTGTAGACTTGCAGTTCAATAATAATGCACATTCTATTCTAATGAATGTTTATCAACAAAATGTGAATTATTATACTCTATATACATTGAACATGATGGAGACTTGAATAAAAATGTCGAGGTAATCATAGCTCCATTTATAGTTTTAATATTGAGACATTATGATAAATTATATTAATAAGATGACAAACAATGGTAAACTAACACTGTCAATAATCAAATCATATCATTTGATTATAATACTTTTTTATTTTGCATAATAACTTTATCTATTTTCTCACAGAAAATTAATATATATACATCCAATATCCACAACAGAATATGGACAGATTTTATATTGTTTTTTAATTGGTTTTAATTAACTTGTAATCTAAATATCTATTATATTCTAGAGTCTTCCAATCATGTTTTTATTATTGTCATAATATTTTCTCAAATATGCTTAGCAATTTTTCATCTCTTTTATTATTTTTTCATCCAAAATCTTTAACATTTTTACCCTTATATATTTCATATATATACTGTTATTTATAAAACTTTTGTTTATCTTTTTTTCTATTATTTTTCTAATTTTTTAATAAAAAATTTTTAATACTAAATTACTATACTGATTATTAGGCATCATAATGTAATAAAAATAAGATGGGGTAGAGGGATTTTTGTAAAATTTTACCTTTACCCCTATATAACCCATCTGATAAAAAAATTGTTGATCAGTTACATTATTCATGATATTTTTCTTCATAATTATATCTATATTATTACTTGTATTCTGTTCTTTTAATACTAAGATTTTTTTTTAAAAAAGATCACATCATCTCCTTTCCCCAGAACAAACCCACACACACATACTTCCAATTTATGGTATTAAGGTTTACAATAGCTTTGATTAACTCTCTACTATTTCTGTTAATCTTAAAATTATGCCTCATTGAAATAATTATTAACAACAGAACCTAGAATGATTTGTAGAATATATTGTAGCTAATCCAATACCATTATTTTTTTTTTATTCATTATCAATTCTCTGCAGGATTAAAATCTCTCCAAGATTAATTCTTTTTTTTCTTTTCAAACCATTGTTTTTCTTATTCACATCCCTCCAAAAAAGTTTTTTCTAGATCTTCTGTAGTTCCTTGGATTTCCAGTTTACTTTTCTGGGAATATAACCAGTCTAACTCTACTTTATCTTCTTAATTCTCTAGGTAATATCAACGACACTTGTTTTTTACATTTGTATACTTATCTTTTGATCCATCTTTGTTATGTTTTATATGCATCTCTTCATACTTGGGTATATGAGCTGAAGTTTTATTTGTAAATCAGTTCAACTCCTTAGTTTACATTTCATTATTAATATGAAATTATTTTGATCAAATATTCTATCCAAATTTAATTTTATGATTTTTTTCCATTATGTTTTTATTTATATTAATAATCTAACCAAAATATTTATAGTTATTTACTTTTTCTAATTTATTATCATCAATTTTTATTTATTTTGTTGAAAAGCCATTGAACATTTCTTTAGTTTCTATCTTCAGCTTTACCTTTTTTTGCTTTTAATAGACCTTGTTACATTTTTTAAAGCTCTGGAGTGATGAAATCAACATATCATGTCCAAAATCTAGATGACCAAAGAGATTTCCATTTAGTTTTATTTATTTAGTTTCCCAAATTTTTCATACAAAATTGCCATAAAAAGTTTTGGAAAAGTGGAATTGTCTTAGCATTTTTTTTTAAAGATTTATCATGTAGTTTAACCATTTCTGAAATGAAGCAAATGACTTTTTGCAATCTATAAATCCAAAGCAAAAAGAAACAAAACAATTCACATTAAAAGTTCTTTTTTTATAAGTCCTTACAATTGTTGAATGAGATATATTGTGCTCTAATAAGTTTTAATCCAGTTTGCTCTTTCAGTTGATTTGACCCCAAAGTTTTCTGAAAATATGTTGCAATGATTATAGTAAAAATCTTGCATGAAACTCAGAAAACTGATATACCTTTTAGTGTCTTCGTTTTCAGTTTTCTAAAACATCAATGTTACAACTGCATTTTAATCATCTGGTAATTTTTATCTTTAGATATTTAATGTAAAATTTTGCCAACAATTTTTCTAGTTTGTTTGTTGTTGTTTTTTAAATATCTAACATAATTTCTTTATAGAGTCACTTGCATATTTTATTTCTTTATTTAAAATACTTTGATTTTCACAAGATATAATTCTAAGTGGAGAGTTTACTTTGTTTTCTTATTCTTTATTGTATGCAGTTTTTATAGAATTCTTCCACATATTTCATGATTTTGTTCCTCTTTTTAATCATAGTTTCATCTTTTCTTTTTATTGGTGAAACAATTTTCTTTCAAATACTAAGATGTTTTATATTTTGACACCCCCCCCCCCATAGCTTCATTATTAGTGGTAACTAATTGAGTCTTTAAAAATTCATTATAGTTTTTTCACAAAAATAGAAATTTCTAATGAAGGAATAGTGACTTAAACAATAAAAATGTTTGCGTATTATAACGATTGTTGTTTCAATGTTTAAACTGTGCTATAAAACAACAGCCACAAAAAACCTTTTACTTTCAAAATTATAAATAAATTATTTTATATTATTAAATTTCTAAGCTTTTTCTAAACAAGTATAAAAAAATCGTCTTTAGAAAAAAGATTTAATCGATTTCAAATGATAATGTTTACAAAAATAAGTTGTTAATACCGATCTGTCATGTGAAAAGGATTGAATATAAATACAAAACAATAATGAATTCTTTATTGACTTATATGTACATTTATTTAACATAATTTTAATAATAATTGATCAATATTTTTTATAACAAGTATCATAACAAACATAATTATAATAACATGAATACATCGTTAAAAAATATTCAAGTTATTATCTACTTAGTTTAATGATATTTTTAAATGGTAATGAGACGATACTAATTTGCTTATCGTCCATTGATTCGCAAACTAATTCCAGCTTTAAAAATGGTTGCGTTTATTAATAATAAACTTCTTCTGCATGCCATTGTTAACCCTTAACGGAACAAAATATAGAGTGATAATATAAAAAATGCTCTTTCATTCTCGTTTTATGATTACTTATATACTTATTAATTATTATATGGAATGTATTAATGTAGAACACTCATTAAAATTTATAATATAATTCTAATATTGTGATTACAAATGTAATAAAAAGTTATAAAGATCATATATTATCGTAACAATTTTAAAATGTTATGTTTTAATGTTTATCAAAATTATTATAAATTCTGATTGTTGTTTATTTGCAGTTTGCTGCTTTGTTACGTTTGCCAGATAAAATGTCATATAAGGAAAAAATGGATAGAGTAGAACACTTGATTGAGATACTTGACCTTAAGAAATGCCTCAATACACGTAAGTTGACAGATTATTAAAATAAAATATTAATATTAGCACACATGCACACACGTATATATAGCATATATGCTTAGTCATTAATGTCCATCTTAAAAAATTGATATTTATTGTAGCAAAATTTAAAAATGTTCATTATACTTTATATGATTTTTTGGTTCCTTGAATAAAATGATAAAAATTTTAGTTTACATTTCCCTGAAATATTCGTTTGAAATTTATTATCTATATTAAATGTAATTATTTTAAATTATAATAATTATACAAATAAATAATAGTATATAATTTATACAGAAGTTCTTTCAATTATATAGGTTGTGATTTAGGGATCCAGAAAAACAAAACACCACAACAAATAATATGTACTAATTTTTTGATGTTTATTGCAAATTGAATTATATAAAAAAAATTTAAGACATCCTAGTTGAGAATAATTAAAGAATGTTAGAAATTAAAAACACATAAATTATAAAAACTGTTCCCATCTGTTAATTTGACTGTTTTTTACTTTCTAACAAAGCTACAAGTAGAAGATTTGTAGTCAAATATTTTCCTCATTTTATTCTAAAGTAAGAAAATGTACACATCTTTACACATTCTGGAAAAATATATTGTACATTCATAAAAATTTGGTTTCAAATTAATTTGTTTAAACCCTAACACACTGATGATATTAATGCATCTTTATCACATCAAAAATAATTTCCATACTAACAGCTGCCATTTTCTTACAGTTATACTTGGATTTAAACATAGAAGTAAAATATTTGAAGTACATGTAGAAATGGCATGGAATGACATTGTATTCATTGACAGTTTTACATAATATTCAGACTTTATTATTTGATTACCCTGTAATCAGGGCCCAAAATAAAAACAAACTATTACATAATTAAGTTTTATAATAAGTGCAAATCTGTGGAAGGATTTGTATATATATATTTGAGTATAGCCTTTCAATCTTGAAAGTGGCATCCCATACTTTTTTTAAAATACAAAAAATCTTTATTAGATGACTCCCTAGCTAACTGAGATAGGATGAGATTACAGATAGATGATGAATATGAAAATGAAGTCATTACCATTAATGAAATTAATTGCAATTTGCTTACAAATAAAATAATATTTTATTTGATCATCATTATTGTTTTATGACTATATAGGATAAATTCTCAAAATATCTTATTTTTCAAAATGCCTCATTACATTTTGGCATACCAATGTGAAGACTTGAATCTAAATAAATATATTTAGTTATTTCTGCTTTTTAATCAATCTTTCTCTCGTTATAATATATATATATATTGTGTATAGAATTAATTTCTTAAAATCAGATCAAAATAGAACAAGTTGTTACAAATATTTAAAAAAACTCTAAATGCATAGATAAAAAAATATTCTTTTGAAAATAAGCAGTAAATATTTTCCCTCAATCATCTTTCTCATAGGTAACGTGTTTTTGAGAGTTGTTAACTATGATTGTTTGCTGTTATTTTCAAAATTGTCATAACCATGTCTCATGGGTATATTAGCAAGATAAATGAGATTTCTTCAAAATATTAGATGATCATCTCCAAAATTTATAGCAATTCCATTATTTCAAAAATAACAGAAAAGCGACTAACTGACAAATATATGTCAATCATTGATCTCATTGCCTGACACTGTGCATATAGGCCAGCAACACCTGAAGAAGAGTGGAGAATAATACTACTCAAAATATTGTGTAATTACTTACCTGTGTTGTCTATTTGTGTGTTATTACTAACAAGTTTGTTTGTATTTGGAAAATTTAAATAAAGATTAAAATTTTCTATACATTTAACATCACTCATAGATGATGGAAATAGTCCAACATATCACATCTAATAATATATCATCAGATAAATTAAAAGATCATCTTTATGAATAATTTTTTTCCTATATCTATGATGAAAATCTTTTTTAAAGAACTTGTGACAATGTAATCTATTTGTTCTAGCTATGAAAATTTTTTCTCATTAAAGATTTTATTGCAATACGTTTCTGCAATTTGTTAAAAAAATTTGAGCACTGAAGTACAATAATTCTTCTTTTTTAGACTTAGAATTATGGCTTGCAAGAAAAATAAAGGGAATCACTTTTGAAAATAATGTGTTATATATAAGTTTTTACTTCAAATTCAGGTTTTTGCAAATCAAATTCAGGTTTATGTAAGTCAAATTCAGGTTTTTTTACTTCAAATTTAGATTTTTGCAAATCAAATTCAGTTTTTTATAAATCAAATTTAGTTTTTTGTAAATTTTATTAATAAAAACAGTGAAAAAATTTTAACAATTTTTAACAAAAATAAAATTGAAACAAGATTAATGCAGCAGTTCTTCTGCAACAGCTAATGGAAAACTCATCGACATTTATATAAAAGACATATTTTGCAGGTTCATCCGTGTTAAAAATTTAAATATTTATATACCGACGTTTCAACTTGATCACTCAAGTCATCTACTGGGTGATAAAAGGTAGAAAGATGGTGTAGAGGCACTACAATCACTGATTTGAAAAAAAAAAGTTAAAGTTCCACCAATAGCAAAAATGTTAAATTAAGAATGTTTTTTTAAAAAATCTTTCCAAATAGGAAGAAGTTTTCTTGTATCATCTTGCTTATTGATACAATCTGGCCTTTTAAGTATCTCAATGGCTTCTCTGATTTTGCACTGGTAGAGATTATCACATCTGCATATTATCCTGGTACTAGAAAAATCAATTTTATGACCTGAATCTATAGCACTCTCAAATTCAGGTCATAAAATTGATTTTTCTAGTGCCAGGATCATATCCAGATGTGATAATCTCTACCAGTGCAAAATCAGAGAAGCCATTGAGATACTTAAAAGGCCAGATTGTATCAATAAGTGAGATAATACATGAAAACTTCTTCCTATTTGGAAAGATTTTTTTAAAAAAACATTCTTAATTTAACATTTTTGCTATTGGTGGAACTTTAACATTTTTTTCAAAGCAGTGATTGTAAGAGAAAGCTAAAAGCTTATCAAAGCTAAATAACATCTTGAAAAAAATTATAATCTTTAATTAGTGACCATTAAAAGTATGCAAAGTGCAGTCTGTCTCCAGAAACACTAAGTTCTCGTGAGTTACTCATATTTCACAGATGGTGGCAAGAGGAATTGAACCAAAACCTCAGAGCTATAATAATAAACAATCACATGTATCGGGAAATTAGGATAATTCATTCACATTTTCCAACAATAAAAATCTTTATTACAAAGTCTTACTAAATTTATATATGATACAAAATTTGTATTGGTATACTGACCTCATTGAAAAAATTAAAAGACTGAAGTGGAGTTGGGCTGGACATATTGCTAGAAAAGATGATAATAGATGGACAATTGAAATCTTAAACCGGATTCCAAGAGATTGTAAAAGACCCAGAAAGAGGCCATATGTGAGATGGATGAATGAAATAAGAAAGTGTGCAGGGGTGATGTGGAGAAGAGAAGCTAAAAATTGGAGATGGATTGAACTTGGAGAGACCTTCATCCTGCAGTGGATTGATAATGGTTGATGATGATGATAATAAATTTTATAAAAATAATTAATTATATTTTCATATCTATATTGATTTGCATCTGTTTATATAAGCTAACTTTTAAAATGTTTTGGACAATCAACCTCTTTGAAGGCTTATACAGAGGCAAAACTCTCCATACAGTAGTGCCACTCAGCAAAAGCCAGAGTAATAAATGGATGAAGGAAAGTTTGTTCATAAAATTACTATCTAGCGCCTACTCATCCAATATCCCCAGACTAGTTTTAGCTTATGGATTTCATCAGTGAGGAGCTTGTGTAGCCATAAAGAATGGTGATCATGTGATGCTTCCTTGAAGACTATTAGATCTATATTGTGCTATTTTCTGAAGCTCATAACTTAAGAAATATAAATACAGCTAGAATAAAAAATAATGAAAAAATCAATTTATGATAAAATCTTTCACTTTTTGATTAATGAAGCAATAACTTCTGATGTCTGCAAAGATATAAATTTTGTTGAAAATAATAGACACGATAGCTTTTCATATAATAAGTTAATAATAGTAATCATTAAACATCTCAAAACAGGTTATTAAACTGTGGTCATTTAAAGCCAATAAATAATGGAGAATATACAGAAATTTATAAAAAAAAATTATTTGAGAAAATTAAAAAAATCCTGAAAAGTTATTTATTATAAAATTGGAATTCAGAATTGAGAAAAAAAATTTTCAATGGTTGTTTCGGAGGTATAAAAAGAATTACTGACTATGAATAAATTTATTGAGTCAAAAAAAGTTGACTTATTCTTTCAAATGTTTCTAGTTTAATATTTAAATTTACTTTGCTTCCATTGGATTTATTGTACCCAATAACATATGTATAACTTGGCTAAGAAATAAACACGTGACAATCATAATACTATTGCATTCAGATTTTCAATTGGATGGACGGTTGAAGAGTTGGAGTGTGTAGTAGATTGGAGACAGTCCATTAAAGTATGAAGATTGTCTATCTTAATAAATATTTGAGCACTTATAGTATATATGTGTGGGAGATGATAATCTGGACCAACTGATGATTGCTGGTTTAGCATGAAATACGTATATTGGTGATTATTTATCTTTTCAGCATATATGTGCTTGAGTGTATCAGTGTTATTAGATAGAGTGGAGAGTGGTGGGTCATGTGAAAGTCTGTGCTCATATACCCTATATTACATATATAGACACATAGTATATATTAAGCCTGTGTTTCACTTATTACTATTGCATTAAGTAAATGGAAAAAGTTGTATAAATCACCTGTCAATAGAAAAATATCTTAAATAATTTTAGTAAATAGTTTATATTTTTGATTTTGTTTACCACCACTTATTCTGCCCTTGTTTAAGATTATATAAATGTAATAATAAAATATCACCAGAAGTCAATTATTTCCACTTATTATGAGATTTTAATATTAAAGAATTAATGGATTTAAGACATTATACATGCATAATTGGTGTTAAAAATTTCATACTTCAAAATCAAACTAGTTTTAATCAAGGTATGTAAATGAAAAATTCTGATTATTGCTTTTATATGAATGTTAAGTATCCAAATCATGTAATGAATGCAGGTTTATTAGATATATGTATAATAAGAAAGATTGGTCTATAACATTTTTCACAGAGCAATAGCTCAAGATTTATAACAAACTAGAGATGTGTAGGGCAAATCTGAAAAAGTTGATTGCGTACAAAGATTTTTTAAACACACTATTTAATTAATTACATATACATTTCTATGTTATTTGCAGTATCACATTTCTGTTCATTAAGTATTTTAGTAGCATTGCATGTTATCTATAGTTTTATGAATACATTAATATTAAAGAATTCATGGTGCATTAAAAAATCAAACTGGTGATAGTTCAGATATATCACTATTGTTTCCATGTGTATGTTTAGATGCTTCAAGTTTCTATCTCAGATACAGGTTCATTACATAAAATAAATTTTAGTGTAAGATATTGGTCTGGGACATTTCAATCAGGTTTTATTACAAATTTTAGATAAATGTGCCACAAATGTTAAATTTTTGATTGATTATATATAAATATATAATAGTTTTATTTTATAAAAGAAATAAATATATTTCTTCTAATTCAATTCTGCCAACAAATGTATGTTTGAATAATCTATAGATTTTAAATAGCAATGCATAATACATCCCTATCCACTGCTGTTCTGTTTATATCCCAGATTAGATTCTGTCTTATGGATTTCTACAGCACTAGATTAAGATCCAAAACTTCATCCCGGAATATTGCTGGTAGCAATGAATATGGATTTATTAATCACTACCATCGTGCATTTATTGATTACTCAAATTGGAATAGGAGAGAGATTTACTACTTAAATGTTATCTATGCTGCATTGGTTTTATAACATCATACACTTACATCTAGCATTAAATAAAATGTAATATTTTCTAATCTATATTAAATATAAATTGTCAATTTGAAAAATTATATATATATATTCTGACCTTGCCCTCGTGCATCTTCACTTCTAGATAATATATGATATAAAATAAAACGGGTTCTATCTCAGTTAATAATTAATAATTAAAATATTCAGCATTAAAATTAAAATATTTCATTAGCTCAGATTTAAACTACGAATAAGGTTCAGTTTATAAAAATAAATTAAATAAATATTTAATATTTTCATGAGACTTGAAGTGAAAATACAGGTGACAAGATAGATTACATTGAGCCAATATCCTACAGGATACTACCTCAATGGCATAAGAACACTATCCCCCCTTATTACTATTTCAAATAACAAATTCATAGTATTCTTACGACTTTAGTAACTTCTACTCACTAAGATTAAACTAATAATTAAATCTTAATCTTCTATTTAATAATAATCTAGCTCAAATAAAATAATCTCAGGTTCATAAAGTTTATTCTAAGTTAATTTAAAAATACGGTAGTAAAATATGAGAAGGGATTTTATGTCATAATCTACTACACTGAAACTAATAATAATAAATAACAGTAATAATATTCTTCATTGTTTAACTAATTCTGTATATCTTTTTTTTACTATAATTTTATTACCATAATAAAATAATGAAATAATATAATATGATCTTATATCTTCATGTAATGATATAATAAATACGTGGTAGCTTTTTAATAATCTGACAAACAAAATATGTGTGGCAACTGATAGCATATAATTTAATATAATATTGTGATAACTGATTTATGACCAATAAAATAATGTAAGATTATGATTATTTAATTATAATGAATACCAATAAAATATTTAAAATTCTTAAAATAATTCTCTATTTATCTTTTGTGCAAAATTATATATTTGTTTCAATTATTATGCATATATCGTGTTTTCATGCAGCGATGTGGAGAAATAAATAACTCGGACACAAAATTTTTGAAATAACAAAATTTTACAAAGTTTATTACTAACAATAAATAAATAAACAATTTATTTACACTATTTACAGTGGATATCCTTAACTTTTTTACTTTACAGTTTGATCTACCGGGTTATAAAAAAAAATAATTTATATTTCAATTACATCTTTATTTAGATTTAGGACAAAATTTTAAAAAAAATGTTACTATTTGGTTTCTCATTATGGTTAACTTATTACAAATAAATTTATCTACTTTATTAGCAACAGCATTTTATCCTTAATATTATTAAACTATCTTATTTTAAAAATTCATATTTAGAAAAACATTCCATAGAAAAACAAAATTTTATAATGAGTATGGATTTCTCAAAATATTTAAAAATTTCATCTTGCAAAGTCAAAGATGTTACACAAAATATTATCCAAAATTCAGTACTAGATTTTAGTATTTATCACACAATGTTTACTAATCATAATATATTCTTCTTTAAGCCTTACTTTAGTATGATATAAGTGTAATCATCAATATATTTCTGTTAATCAATAAACAAAAAAATATACTATGCATATTGTTTACATAATTTACTTTGTACTATTGTATTTTAAAAATATGCAATACTTATTTTTCTCTTAAAAAAAAATAATACTAAAGCTTTTAAAATTATTATCACTTTAAAGAAAATATCTTTGTTTAGATACCCTATTTAAAAAAAATTTTATATTTCATTTCCGAAATAAAATTCAAAATATATTCTATGATTCTTTCTTTCCTTAGGATACTTTGGATCTTCAATTTTAAGTTATAATATTCTGCTCCTTATAAGCAAATAAACTAATCTTATACAAAAACGATAGCATAACCTAAGTTCTAAATTATTTATCATTTCTCTTAAACATATCTTACTGAACGATGCAGTTACATGAAATAAAGATAGCGAAAACAGATGCATAGGATTAAGGAAGAAAGCTAGAGTATTACTCTTAACATATCTCAAAATCATGGTACAGTGCGAAGAGGTATGGCATTTACTTGCCTAATATCCTCTAGTACAGGGACGATGTTAAAGCTATTTCTTTAGCTTTATTAGAACATCAAATATTTAAAGAAATATAAACACTGTCCAATAAAATGTGTGTCATAGGGCTATGTTAACTATGCTGATATTCACATAAAGACTAAATATTATTTCCATTCCTTATAACATCCTATTTTTTAAAACAAATACATCATCTTGGTTTCCTGCTAACTATAGTACTTCCAAGCCACTATCTCAACATTATTTCTCAAGATTTTTCTACATCTTACATCGATAAATAACTATCTGCATTTACAAAACAATAAATAAAATTCATTAATAGTTAAACAATCTAGCTGTTCTACAAGAAAAGTCTGCTTACTTCATTATTTTATATGTCTAATCATATACAATCTACTTAGACAATATTTGAATATCCAATAACATGAAAATTTTAAAAGAACCACATAATTATTTGTTATGTTGGATTATATCACTAATAAAAAATAATAATAATAATCTCGTATGCATATTTTCAAATCAATCCTATCTCATAATGTTTTTTAAAATGTTGTATGAAATGTGGTACATATAAGTAAAAAAAAACTTTTATACTTCATTCTTACTATCCATAGATGATCTAAAGAAAACACACAAAAAAATATACATTATAAAATTATTAATAGTTATTATTATTACCAATAACCTTTATCTAGTCATTGTGTTCAGTAGGCTTCCTTTATCCACTTGAGCATTGCAGATATAAAAAAAATTCACACCCATACACTTTATATTAAAATATTTTTAGCTAAATTATTAGATTGTTATATTATAAAATTTTAATATTAATAAATTAATGTTTTTATGTTTTTCCTAATCTTATATAAAAAATTTAGATTTAAACTAGGTTAACAAAATAAAATGAATCAAAACTATATTTACATATTTTCTTGACAATAGTTCCTGATAAGTCCAAAATGTTTATTATTTTCTCTAGAGTTTTTAAAAATGTTCTCCTCTAAGCACGTTAAAGTTTAAAATAAAAATAATTATTAATCCATTTAGTAAAATTTATAGAAAATAATCCTTGGTTTTAGTATTTAAGACGATAATTATTAAATCATAATATTAATTAATCTCATGAAGCTTCTTAATCTTCTCTACCAATATTCTCTGTGTATCTGATGCATCAATCCATCTAATTTAACTTTAAAAATATTCGATAAACTTTTAAGTACTATTTGTATTTCCATGGATCCATTTTTTTATTCATCTATGTGTTCACTTTTTATCTATGTTTCCTTCTTGATACATTTAAACTTTCATTTGGTATTTTTTATAAATCTCTTTTAATAATAAAAAACTTCAAGTACTTTTAAACAAATCTTTTCTAAATACATTTTTAAATAATTCTAAGAACGGATATTTTAATATCAAAAAACGTTTCTGTTACATATTTTCCTGGGTTCTTTATTTAATTCTTGAAAAATATTTTTTAAAAAAATGTTACCTTCAGAAAGTATCTAACATTTTACTCCTTTGAATATCATATTATATAAAATAATTCATGCAATATATAAATATCTTATTACCATTTAAAAATAAATCTTGGATAAACTTATAAATAATACGTTTCAATACAATTTTTTTTTTTAGACTCCGTATAATGTCCAAGCTGTGGTTTTTATGTACCAGAACAGTTGTCTGGTGAAGTATTAATAAAGCTGTATCAATAAATATTTCAAATATTTTTTCAGTATTACAATTTATATCCATTTTATTTCGTAGTATATCCATTTTTTATTGCGTAATTTAGGTTAAACTTTTAGATAAAATACGACTGGTAAGTACTTTAAAAAATTAGAAAATCATCTCCACAAAGTTTCTAAATATATAATTTTTTCTAAAACTTTCTTTTGCAAAACACTTTAAAATTATCAATTAGTTTTTGCAAAATAAACGATAAGAAAGTACAAAAAAAAATTGACTTTCTCCGGTTTCAATACATTATCTCCCCCTATGCCTGTGCAATTTATATTTATAGTCTGTAAGAATACCTATTCCTATTGGTTAATTCTTACTTTAGCTTAAGAACAAATTTACATATTTCCAATTTCAAGTAGAATTGAATTTCAAAATTAGAAATTGTGACATAATGAACTTAAAATATTATTTAAAATATTACTTTTAAATAAATTATTATTTTATTAAAACTATTTAAACATTTAAAATAACTTTTAAAATAACTTTAATAACCTATTCCATTTATCTATTCAATTTATCTATTTTTATTTAAATAAAATATTTAATTTTTATTATATCTGTATTCGTCTTTATTACATTACTTAAAACATTACATCATTTAAATATGCAATAACGACAGTTAACTTAATATTTATTATTATTTGCTTTTATGATAGGCAATAATTCCATCTAATTCTATAATATAACTTTTAAAATATTTTAAACTTTGTTATTATTTCAAACAAGCGTGTGTGTGAGAGTATACATTAAAAGTCACATGATTAATAACTTTGACAGACGATTTTTAATCTATTTCTCTGCCTAGATTTATAAAATTGATACACTTATTATATTATATAAAATAATTATAAAAAATTTGGAAGAGCAATTTAGAAAATATAGAATTAAATACAATTCTCACCATCATAAAGTTTATTTTTTAAATGTACAATATTAATTTTTGCTTATTAAATATGACTATAAATTTAAACATAGCATTTATTAAATTATCAGTTTTAAACCATTAAAATCGAATTTATTAAATATACTTTTAATATTTATAGCTGTGTTATTTAATATGGCCAGCTTTTACAACCATATGAAACAATATTTTAAACTTTACTTAACTATTTTTAAATGATTTTATATACTACGTATTTTCTTTAGCTTTAAATTGTACTTTAAAAATATAATCGACAAACTATAATTAATGTATTAAAAGAACATATTCTAAAATTAAAATTTTTAGTAATTGACTGTTATGAATTATTACTGACCTACAGAAAAGGGCACAATATATATATATATATATATATATATATGTATATATATATATATATATATATATATATATATACATTGTTGTGTGCCATGCTCAGGTTCTTGACAGGCTCCACAGGTGGCAGATAGTGGGTGGAATGACCTTTAGGCATAAAGGCCAACTGTGAATAACAAATAAACATTGCTTGTCTACGTGCTCTTGCTGCTTTGTAAGATAAGATTTTGATTCATCAAAGATGAAATCCTGTTTCTGATACAAATAACCTTTTCTATCACTTTCTTTTCTTCCTTCAGTCACTTAAGTTATTATGGGGCCCCGTGTCATAAGCTTTTCATGCCATCAGACATCTCCTTATGCCAACTTTTACAATAGAATTGTATATTTAGACAACAATATCTCTATCTATTAACTACACACACCACATATCTAACTCCAATTCCATTTTACTTTTTTTAATTGAAGCTCTAGAAAGCAGTGTGGGGACAGGTTTAGAAAGATGACAGTTCTTAATTATGATTTTTGCAGTATAATTATTAATAAGTTAATTTGAAATTTGGATTTAAGTGAGACAGAAGTTTCATCTGGCAAATATTGTATATTTAGAAGGATCAATTTAGGAATCCTTTGCCTATCACAGAAATGGAAGTGCCTAGAAAATATGGTCCAAAAAGATTGTTGCACACAGTCTGGCTAAGTTATGAGTTTGGCAGATTATTTATTATACAGTTGAAATAATCACAATAGTAATAATAATATCAGCAATAATGGTAAAACAGGAGGCTGTGGTTGTGCTAAAGGTGAATATTATAGATCTATTTTTTTTTCTAAATATAGATATGGGGAATGTGTAAGCTTTACTTGATATAAACTCTTCAAGACCAGAACAGAGGACTGCTCTGATAAATTAGAAGCTATCAAGATTTAAGATTTATATACCTGCTATTAGAGAAACTTATCACCCAAAGATAGTAAGTTTAATTGAACATATTGATGGATGTAAGTTTTTTTGGAAAGGTGAATCAGTCAGTGAAAGAAAAATTAATGGTTAGATTTGCAATAATATCTAATTTAGTATTTTTTATTGTTGGGATTCCTTATTATATCAATAAAAGACTAATGATGCTAAAACTAATTTTGTATAATGATTAGATTTAGGTGTTAAGAGCTTTTTTTCCTTGTTGGATAACAATAAAAATAATAATAATAATAATAATAATAATAATAATAATAATAATAATAATAATAATAATAATAATAATAATAATAATAATAATAATAATAATAATAATAATAATAATAATAATAATAATAATAATAATAATAATAATAATAATAATAATAATAATAATAATAATAATAATAATAATAATAATAATAATAATAATAATAATAATAATAATAATAATAATAATAATAATAATAATAATAATAATAATAATAATAATAATAATAATAATAATAATAATAATAATAATAATAATAATAATAATAATAATAATAAAAGACTAAATTTTTCATCTTGGAGCCTTTAATGCATGTGTTGGTATAAATAGGAGACATTACAAAAAGGTATTGCACATCATATGAATTGACTATCATAAACCACTTTGTTTAGACAGAAAAACCATTATAAAAACATTGATGCATCTATGCTTACAACAATGACAATTCAACAGATAACACTATAACTGGGAGTCAGAATATAGGAAAAGTTCAAATTACCTGAGCAGTTACAATCACAAATTGTTGAATAGGTCATAAATTAGTGTACTCCAAGATTAAAATGTTAGTTGCATTAAAAAGTAGATATTCTAATCATATCTGTAAAAAAGCTGATGTTTATTCTTTAGAAAAATCTACTATGCATATTTAATTTCAATAATTATTAAACACTAAAATTGCTAATTTGAATCTTTAGAACTTGAAGCATGAAATTCTCTTAAAGAATGTGTTATGGATACAAAAAATCTATTCTTGAGTTCACTAAAAAAAAATCATTACTGATTTTGTATAATAATCTCTTTGTTAGTGATTTGATTAAAATAAAGGATATAACATTTTCTGCTTGACAAAATAATGGATTAAATGTGGAACTTTTTAATCAATGTAGAGATATGAAGACAGAAGAAAATGACTGACCAAAAGGCTTAAAAATTATTGATAAATTAAAACTGCAAAAAAGATACATGCCCTTTATGATCATTTCTATATCTTTTTTTATGCATTGGAAGCAACATATGGACCTGGGAAATAAAATCATAAATCTTTAAAATCTAGTAGAGGCACTCTCTTATATGATGGCATTGATATTTTGAATAGATGAAGTATTTTGTCACCTTTTGAACAGTGATACAAGAATTCAGATGACAACTTTTAATGATGTATCCATTTTATTATGTACTGATTTAGACTTGGGCAAATATAATCAACTTAGTAAAGTAAACACAGATTTTTATAATATTAAAAATGCCATGGCTGCAGGTTTTGATAAAATACTTGGAGAAATTTTAAAAATAATAGTGATATGTTAACTTCAAAAATATTGAATTTTTTAAAAATTATATGGATTTATGAAATGGTGCAATCTAATTTTAAGAATGCTTTTATTGTTTCAATTTGTAAAAACAAAAGGAATAGACAAGATTTCAGGAATTATCATAGGATATCGTCATTATTCATTACAGCAAAGGTATTTTTAAGAATTTTGTTGAATAGGTTGTTTCCAATTATAAAGAGTCAATATAGTTTTAGAAAATTAAAAAGCACTATAGACTTTTCTATTGCCAGGAAAATGCAAGAAAAATATCAGGAACGAAAGGACTGATTTATATTTTTTATTGATTTTTAGTTAATAGAACTGCACCTATGAGATTGTTTGAGATTTAGTGATTGTTTGAAATTTGTTAATTGCTTACCATAATTTATTTATGTTGTATAGCATTTATATGATGCAATGAGAGGAAAATGTTATTACTATAAGTGGCAAATCTAAAGCAGTTTAAATGAAAACTAATGTTAAACAAGATTGTATATTTGCTCCAATATTATGTTTAATTTTTATGATAGTAGTCTTTTGAATTGTTTATAGGTGATTTAATCAAATAGGGATTAAGATAAGATACAGATTTGATGAATAAAATTTTTAATTTGAATTGATTAAAGAAAAACAAACTTTTTTCTTGGATTTACAGTGTGTTTGTGATTGTGTTATTTTTGCAAGTTTAAAAAATGATTTACAAAATATGCTTAATATTTTGAATGGAACATGTAAAGACTTTGGCTTAATGTCCAAAAAAAAAAAACTCAAGTTTTTAAAACACATGTTCTTTATCAGCCAGTAATGGGAGAAAATTCTTCAACAACTTAAAATATTCATCAATTTGAGAATGTAAACCAGTTTAAATATCTTAGTAGTTTTATAAATAAAAAGATGGATATCGATGTTGAGGTACAACACAGACTGTAATATGTATATGTTTCCAATGTCTTTAAAATATTAAAAGATAGTGAAATAACTATTGCAATTAGGTTAGCTGATATTTTTATCTAATTTATCATATGGAAATGATACTTGGAAAGGCATTGGAAAAGTTTCATTTAAGAATGCTCCATAAAATTTTAAAAATACAATGGCAAGATCATACAAACAATCAAATGTTCTGTAACTTTCTGAATGTGATACTATAGAATCCATTATTGTAAAATCATATCTTCAATCTTCATTGGATTGGACATGTTAAATGATTGAGCAATGCAAGACTTTCTAAAAGTTGTTTTATGACGAACATGAGCAATATTTTTAGGGAAGAACTAGATTCCATTTATGTTGTAAGGATTACCTCTAAGGAATTCTACAAAAAGTGCAACATTAATTGTTTCCATTGAGAAGACGTGGCAGAGAATAAAATTAGACATGATTTTGAAGGTTTTCAGCAAAAGAAGTTTTCTGATGAAGAAATTAATAACAACTTAACAAATATCAAGTAAACAAGAAAATGAACTACTATGTTCTATGTGTTGACATATTTATAGTTCACAGAATGGTTTTTATAATCATTATAAAACTCATTTTTGATAAGATTTTTACTTCTTTTTTCACTTCTTTTTTTATTTATTTTTGTGGCTGGAATGGTCATACTCTTTTACCAATCACCATTTATTATTATTAAATATCTTTTTAATATTCTTTATATCAGTGCATGATACTTTCCATTTTTAAACCTTATTTCTTTTTCTATTCATTTCCAATGATTTTATAATTCTAGAAATTATATTCAATTTTCTAATTTTAAATTCTTAAACCCTATTTTCTAAACTGCTATAATGTGTATATATATATATATATATATATATATATATATATATATATATATATATATATATATATATATATATATATATATATATATATATATATATATATATATTTCATCATATGTTCTTAAAACATATGACCAAAGATATGTGAAAAAGATAAATAAAATGAATTTGGGTGATTGTGTCCTTCTTGAGTTTTTAATCAGATATATGAATAAAGGATTTTTTATTGGTTCTTGATTAAGATAAGTTGAAAAAAATAAATGAAGTCCTACCCTAAAACTGTTGGCATTGAATAATACTTTGATGCTTGAATATTACTTGCTTACATGAGCAACTGATTATCTTATAATATATAGATGGTTATAACAATGACATATAATACTAAATCATCCATGCACTTTACTATTGTTAATGCTTTATTTATCACTCTCTTTTACAGTTTATAGTTTCGATTGCCCCAGCAATCTTCTTCAAAGCTTTTATATCTCTTATCATCAACTATTAAACTGTAAACTGTAAAACTGCTAAACTGTAAATTGTAAACTGTAAAAGGGGGTGATAAATAAAACATTGTGTAACAGTAGTAGGGATGATTTAGTATTATATGATATACATTTGGCAATGCAATAAGAAAGAATAGTTATAACAATGACCCAAGCCTCAAATGCAATATACTTAGATTTTATTTTAGAATTTCATAGCAAATTTATAATTATTCCAGATAGCTGGAAAGTTAGCAGTACAGCTTTCTATTCAATATTGGTTAATAAATGATTACTATATTTAGCTATATTTAACTCATGAGTAAAAGAAGTTTCATACAATCTGGATTTGCCAGAGGAAAAAGAAACATAGCTACTAATATGAATTAATCTACACAACTGATAATTGTTTTCATACTTTTAACAGCTTGAAGTGCACAGGTTACTTTTATTTATATATGAATATATGTAATGATATCTATATTTCTTCAAAATTATATACATAATCTTGTAATTAAATATTAATAAATACAATAGCATAAATATATATAAAGTACAACTTTAAAAACTTTTATCCACCTAGGAGCGGTTTCGAGTAGCTTTGTAGTTTTTGTCTACTAACACTTTCAAATACACTTTCAAAGTCTAACCCCCCCACAATCCATTGGTTTTTATGTTTGTTGCCTGTCCATTTATTAAGTCATGCTTACATTTATATATTAATATAGCTTCCTTTATTTTCCTTTTATTATTGTTTCTTTCAATTTGTAATATTTTCACATTATTATAATTCAAATTAAAAACATATATACATAATCTATTATGATAACAAAAAAACGATGTTGAAACACTATCATTTCCATTACAATTTTGTTTAGTTTTTCTTTTAAGAGTTTAAAAAGCTAAACAAAATTGTAATGGAAATGATGTTTCAACATCGGTTTTTTATGAATTATAATAGATTATGTATATATGTTTTTAATTTGAATTATAATAACGTGAAAATATTACAAATTGAAAGAAACAATAATAAAAGGAAAATAAATGAAGCTATATTAATATGTAAATGTAAGAATGACTTAATAAACAGACAGGTAGCAAATGTAAAAATTAATGAATTGTGGGAAGGTTAGACTTTGAAAGTATGCTTGAAAGTGTTAGTTGACAAAGACTATAAAGCTAGTTGAAAGTGCACCTAGGTGGATAAAAATTTTTAAAGTTGTACTTTATATATATTTATGTTACTGTATTTATTAATATTTAATTACAAGATTATACATACGAATGTATATATAAATAAAGTAATCCGTGCTTATATATCTTGAGTAATGACAATTATATATAATATTTTACATACTGATTTTTTTCTTTGCAGGGATTGGTAATAACATTAACCGAGGCTTGTCTGGAGGAGAAATGAAAAGAGCTAACATTGCATGTGAGCTCATAACAGATCCGATGTTAATGCTATTAGATGTAATGTTTTATTTTTATATAAAAATATTTTATTTAATTAAAGAGAAAACTAAATAATTTTATTACTTTTAAATATTTTAGTTATAGTCAAATTGCAATAAAATTAATTTTATACTTATTATAAGACAACCATTTAAAGCAGCTGTTTTATTGTCAATGACAATAAATGCAAATTTATATAGAATTTAAACTACAAAAGTGGTCCTATGAATGAAGACACATCTTATACATATGTGTCAAAACTGTGCTTTTTTAAACTCATGATAGTTCTTTTACTATTCATAACTTTCTGAAAATAATATCATACAATTATATTTTGATAAGTGAAATTGAAAATGTTTTCATAAGCATATACATTTGGTATTTCTTCTACTCATTTAAAATCATGATTTTGACTTGTTTATACAGACTTTAACAATATATTCAAGACAAGAGATCTTTAACAGATTGAACCTGAGAAATTATGAATATCGATAGACAAGTATAAACAATACAGAAGTGTGGCAGTTTATCTTATAGAAGTACATCACAGCAAAAGACGGGTTGAAAAATATTGGAAGAATGAATAATAGCTGATTTTCTACAATTTGGTCAATTAACTAAGAGACAAGAACAAGAAGTTTATAAAAACTAAGGTACAAGAATATTTAAAATATTTCTGAAATATTTTTATTATTATTTAATAGCTGACAGAGGAGTGCACTGTGTGATTTCATGTCAAGACATCATAATTTTGAAAAAATCCTCAAATTTAAACTAAACATTAAAAGATTCTAGACTGAGAAGATAAGACCCTTAACCAGGAATAAGATTATGTATTGCTCTTATTGCAGCTGATTATCCTGATTCACCCTCAAGGGATGCTTATCAAAACATTTTTCACCTTCTCCACATCAACTGCCTGATTTTAAATCAGCTATAAAAAATTCAAAAATTACTATGATTACTATTAAACACTATTATTTTTCTAAGCTATTTAAAAATGTTGATCTGTTTCATGCTTTGTATTTAATACTTTTCATTGTGATTCCCTGGTAGAACATATCATACTTCTATAAAACAACAAATATCACACTGCAAGAAATATATATGCAATAACTGACTTGAGTAAATAACCAATCAGATCTCAGATATAAAAACAAATTCCTTATATTTCAAATCTATCATATCATATCCACCACTGCAAAATTGTCAAACACTTTCTCTCACCATACATGTATTTTTTTAAAAAAAACCTTTTCCTAGGCTTAAAAAGAGTTTGCACTTAACTACCAAAAGTCAAGTTTCCAATGTCTATTTCATACATCCTTATTACTTCAAGTATTATTACAATGTAATCATTTTCTGGATAAATAAACATAGATGAGTTGTTTCTCAATACAAATGAACTAGCATGATGAATTTATTGGCTTTCTCTTATAAGTTTAAATACTAATATGTTTTTCATTCTCAGAAGTTTAATAGTTAAACCACTAAACATCACATGACACATAGATTAGTGTGTGTATGGTTGGGGGTGCCCATGTGTGTGAATGAATGAGAAGGTTTTTTTTGTATTTTTATGTATACGATGCAAATAAAATTTTATTTTTATTTTCAGTATTAGAAGCTATAAAGAATTTGTCAGCAGTTGGCAATTAAAAATCAAATAATTATAAATTTAAAATACATTTAATTATGATTTTTTATTTGGTTATCATTGAAGTGATACAACTGCAACAGGTTGGGAGACATGTCTCATGTTAAATGGATACTATCTTATGTTATGAAATTAGAAGAAAAACAAAAACTTAATTACTTTGAAGTGGACATATTATTTACTATGAAGACCCAAATACTAAAAGCATAAGCAGAGTGTGATTTATTATAAAAAAGACAGGAGAACAAGAATACGATAAAGACCAGCATGATTTAATGGAAAATTCCAAATGATGAAAAATTGGATGAATGCATAGAATGCTTTTATTACTGACAAACTATATTTTAAAATTTTTCTATGAGGTTTATCAGATAAATATTGGAAATTGTTTAAAAAGCAAAAATTACAATAGACAAATTTAGATTTGAATACAGAATTGAGAAATGACATGACATAGAAACTTTCAAATGAAAGGATGTAGGACTTACATTACTTTTCAATCAACAACAAATATGTATTTTAAAATATGTATTTTAAATATTCAAAATAGGAGTGATTATTTATTAGAGAGATTTAAATATATATGCAAAACTAAAGACAAAACTATAAACAAAAGCTAGTAACAGCTAATATTTCTAATTTTTTTTAAATAATTTTTTTAAATTTCATTTAAGCATCATCATAAATATTACAAAATTTTGATCATAGTTCAGACATAAATAAGTAAGAAGATAATTGAATGCTACTTAAAAAGTAAGAAGCAGAAACTTAAAGTAAATTTTATACAGAGATAGTGCAATGTATGTAGGGAAAATGTGAAAATAATCACAAAAATAATTTTAAAATTAAATACTAAAATTTCTACTAATTAGTATAGAAAAATTAAGAATGTCTTTTAAAAAATATAACTGGAAAATGATAAGAAAAGCTATTATATAAAGTTTCAAAGTTAATTCTAAAAAAAGGTATTTCAACATATGAAGAAAAAATGATATTGTTATTAAAAACAAAGATAATATTATAGAATGTGAATGAGAATTCTGAAAAAAATAAAATAAAATTATTCATATACAAAAACAGAAAACAAGTAAACCATGCAATAACAGTATTATCTTTTGAATGTTTCCCATTAAATTAAAAAGTGCATTCTGTAATTTAGTGCAAGTGTAGAGTGGTGGACTATGGAGGTCAAGGTCCATGGATCATTGGCCCAGCTCTGTCATTTCTAGGACTCAAATTTCTTACAATCTCTTGCTCACTAAATCATGTAATTATTCTTATTAATGAAAAAGAAGTACACCAAAACCAATAAAGAATGATAATGTTTCACGAAGTAATGGAATAATTACAAATATGAGAAAAAATTCAAGTGAAGAAATAAAAAAATTGTTAGACATGATATTTAAATAATAAGCACACCATAATAACTAAAACAATACAAATGGTTCTATCAAAAATGTAAAAATATAATTAAACATTACAATCCTATTTATTTTCTATTAGTTATATATATATTTTAAACATCGTTACAAATCAACTACAATTAATTTTGAATTGAAGTTTATTAAGGAAAAAAAAAAGACTAATGATAAGAGTTTTTTTTATATTGATTTATAAATTAAGTAAAGTATTTGATTCTTTAAACAATTATTAATCAAGCATTAAAACAACATGATGTAAATCCAGAATATTGATAAATTCTATAGAATATTTACAAAAATAAAACAAAAATTAAAAAGATTAACATAAGTAAGGGTGTGTGGTGAGAGATTTCATCTTCATTTAAAGATTTTACAATAGTTATGTAGAAAGTATTTTGTGGAGTAAATTAGAGAGCAGAAGAAATTAAAATAAATCAGGATTACATAAGTTATCTATATTTTTTTTTAGCTAATGTGGGGTTTACACACCCAAATAATGTTTTCACATTGTTGGAAATATTACAAAAATTATCAGATGGCATTTAGAAAATTATAGTTTCAGGTGATTTCTTTATATATTTAGAACATCCAGTAAAAATATTAATCCAATATTGATAGATAATGGGTAAATAATTATTATTAACTTGAGGATAATTGGTACACAGTGAAAAATGGTTAGATGATATCAAGAAGTTGACTATAAAAAAGATAATATTGCTTTCATCACTGGTGGAGGTCACATATTTATATTGCTTTACCCATGGTTTAGATTTTAGATTTTTTTATATTTTTTGTAGGAACCAACTTCTGGTTTAGATTCAAGCACTGCTTATTCGTTAATGAGTACTTTAAAAATGTATGCAGAGCAAGAAAGAAAAACGGTAGTAGCTACAATTCACCAACCTTCCAGTCAAATTTTTCATATGTTTGATACCGTTCTTCTTATGTGCAATGGACAGGCAAGTTAAAATTATATAGACTAATTTAATATATAATTTGAAAATATGTATGTATGTAAGGAAAATATATTCAATGTATTAATTTAAATGTATAATACATTTAATATAGTTCATGAGTCAAATTTTAGCTAAGTAAAATAAATATATATTTTTTAAAAAAGCATTAATTCCGGCCAAAAAATAAAACTATTGTGTTTAATCAGCTACTAAGATGTTTAACAACACATGACTTTCTGAAAAATAATTCATACTATTATTTATTTTATTAAAAAAATTAAATTAAATCAAAGCTTTAACCATCATTTCAAATTTAACGTTTTCTATGTATCGAGCTGGGAAGCGAACCCGCAAACCCGAGATGACCACTCGACCACCAATGCTTGACGAAATTTAAATATCACCTTTTTTAATGAAATTTTTTTAAACAAAAATTAAATTTATAAATAAATGTATACAGTCTATCTCAAATGCTAACTCCAATATATATGCGTGTGCATTCGTGTTTATAAAAGTAAAAAATCTTATGACAAAGTATGTTATGCTCATAGCCTACATCCAAATCCTATAAGATTAAAATTTTCATTCCAAACAAAGCTTAGAAATTTTTTTTATATAGGTATTCCACAGTCACTCACCTGATTATCAAATATTTGTTGAAAACCTAATCTAGATATTATTAAATAAACAGAGAATGATAATAGGCATACATTTGCCATACTCATCTGGATTTGAATTCAGAAAAGTAAAATTTTATCCCAAGCAAATTTTTTTTTTATGTAATAGTTCCATAGCTGACACATCTGAATGTTCAATAATAATAGGAAATGGTATCTAGATATTATTAAATGAATAGTGTTAAAAAAGAAGGAAAACCATTTGATTATCATTATCTGGCATTAAGAAAGCCTAGTAGGCAATATCTTCTCTTTCATTATTTCTCTATTGGAAAGTAATAAAAAAACTGTTTTCAAATGAGCCTTTCAAAAACTATTATATTTTTAGTATGAAATTACCAATAACTACTAATTGGACATAATTCTTTGGACATTTAGCAGCAGTTGTCATCCCAGTGATAATTTTTAAATTAATTAACTGATTCAGCAGAAGGTTTTATATTTTTTTGTACTTTCCATAATGTCTATTAAAAAATTCAATAACTTGAAGCAACAAATTAGTCAAGACCAAAATATCATTTTGTTAAAAAAAACTTCAATCCATTAGAATATTGGATAAGATAATTAATCAAAATTCAACTATTTCTTCTTGTACTAACTTTATTATCTGTGTAGAGGGAGGGGGTAGTTATAAAAATCCTGATTCTATTACAAATAGTCTCATTCCAAAAGATAAAAATATTATGATCTTTCAAAATATTAACATGATAAAGCTTAAAGTACTATTGCGCAAGTACTCTACTCCATATTGTCTTAAAATGTTTTGCTGAAAAATAACTATTAGTTATAAATAAATATTCTTGATAACCTTAAAATTATTGAAAGCAATTAACTCTCATGCCCCTCCACCCCCCAAAAAAATTTAATCTATATAAATGAATGATTTAATATATATATAAATTTTTGCAAGTAGCGTTAATATTAACATCCAATCTGAAGAATGTGAGAACTTTAACTCATGATAACACCACCTTAACTCATGATAACACCACCTTAACTCATGATAACACCACCTTAACTCATGATAACACCACCTTAACTCATGATAACACCACCTTAACTCAAAATAATCAACTTAATTAATTTTTGATAATCATCTTAACCTAAGATAACTATTTTCATCAATTCATGATAATGATCTTAATCAATTCATAATAATCACTTTAATCAATTCATGAGAACTAATTTAATTAACTCATGATAAACACTTTACTTAAAGAATATATCATCAGCATCATTTTTAATCATTATATAAAAAAATACCTTCAGCTTTTCAATAGTCCAACCAGCATACAATATTTTTTTTTTATTATCCCTTGTTTAATCCTGAAAATAAATGTTTAGTTATACGATCACTTTATTACAAATTCTAAATATAACTATCAAATTGGATTAAATAACTTCATAGGGTTGTCTTTTTGCCTGGTTAAGAGTGTTTATCTATTGTTTATAAATCCACAGAGAAGTATATTATAGCTGTGAGAATATTATTCTGATGCAATAGATGAATCTATATGCTGATAAGATTTCAATGCTAACTTATTTTTTATTGTCGTGACACATACTGCAACTTTAATTTATTTAAAAAATATATTTATCCTCCATTTTTTTAAATTTACATTCTCAAATAATGTTTTGGATATATTATATATTTTTCAAAAAGACTATTAATATTATTTGTAAATGTCAAACGTTGGTGGCTTAGTGATTAGCATAGCTGCCTTCCAAGCAGCTGGCTGGCCCAGGTTCGCTTCCCAGTCAATGCATTTGACATATGAAAAATAATAAAATAAAGAAAATTAGTCTGAAAAAAACTACTAAAAGATTTTTTTAACTTATTCTTAATTATTTTTCCTACTCTAAGGATGATTAACCTATGATTTTTGCACTAAATGTGTCATTATGTGAGATTAAATATAATGATTATAAAAGTAAAACGTCTAGATTTTGTAAATTAATATTATAATAGCAAAAAACTTTTATTATACTAAAGAGAAAAAAATTTACAATAACAATTCAAATTCAGTGAGTTAAACTAACAAAAAAAAAAAAAGAATTTTGTTCAGCATTCATTTTATAAATACATATTTGACATCACATGATCACCATTTCTTATGCTTGCTCATAACTGTTTTTAAAACAGCAAAACTCTCCATACAGTAGTGCCACTCAGTGCAAGCCAGAGTAATCAATGGATGCCAGAATGCTTGTGCATAAAATTCCTATCTAGTGCCTACTCATCCAATATCCCCAGACTAGTTTCTAATTTGTGGCTTTTGTCAGTGAGGAACCTTGGATCTGAAACCACTATATCTAGATAGGGATATTATGAATAAGCCTTCTGGCATTCATTGATGACTCTGGCTTGTACTGAATGGCACTACTGTATGGTGAATTTTGCCTGTTTAATAACATATTTGACACTTGTTTAATTTTGAGGAGCTTAATTCAGAGCAAATGAATTAAGCATTATTGTGTAATTGACATTCATGAGTAGTACTTCATTCATTGTTTACAAACATTGCATGTTTGTTCTTTATGAAAATTATTTTCAATCATGAAATTGCTTAAAAAAAAAAAAACGAAATGAGATTATAATGGACAATTCAAATTTGAAAAATGCTCTGCAAATGTTTATTCCCTGTAAGCCTTACATTTGTTTTTTATGAAAAATATATTTATTCATGAAAATAATATACATATAAAAAAGAAAACAAAACAAAGTTACAATGAATTGATACAAATTTAAAAAATATTCTGCTGTTTTTATCAACAAACTTAACTCCAAACATTAAAAGTCAGGCTAAAGCAAAGAGAAGTCACTAAAATAGCAATATTTAAAATTTTTATACAGTATATTATTATATTATAAAAAAAATATTATTTTATTAATATATTTTATAATAAAAATTCAATAATAATACAAAAGTTGTTTGATACATTTTAACTCATGCATAAAAATCTTGACACATAAATTATAAATTATTGGTTGCCTCTATCAACCCATATATATTAGAGAAAGATCTATTGGATATTTCAAATAATACAGACATATATCTTTTATCATTTGTCTGATATAGATAACAATAAGTTGGATGAAAATATATCAGGCCAAATATAATTTTATCATAATAATCTTTCATGAGGCCATAACAGCGCAACAGAACAATTACAAACTATCAAAAGGTAATAAGGTAGAAGTAAGAATCTATTATACTTTTACTGAAATTGGATATAATATAGAAATTATTACTCTGTACATTATGTTTTTGCTTTTTAAGGTTTACAATAAAGTTCTCTATTGCTATGGTGAGAATTTTACCATTGTCTTTTATGCTTTTTGTCATTAAAAACTTGTTAAATTATAATTTATCATAAAGAATTTAATAGAGATACATTATTTCTCATCAACTTGCATTAAACATTTTATTGGTGATAAAAGCAACACAACTCTCATGCTTTGATAATAATTGAATCAATGGAATCAAGATATCATGAAAATCCATAAAGATAAATGTTTTTTAATTTAAATTATGAACACTGAATACATAGAATTTTTTCTTTTAATGTAAAAAGCATAAATTTTATGGCCCAACATTTATAGAATAAATATCTTTGTTCTCAAATACCTTCACTCCTTATTTGTCAGACATTTGATATTGCTTTTGTTCTACAAACAGTAGATCGTAATTTTGGGATGATGTGTCAGAATCTCTGTTATCAGTTTATTTGAATAGTTGATTATGAACTTTGTCATTTATGCAATTCTTCAAATAAATCTTATGTGTGTGCTACAATAATAAAAAGAGAAATTATAAAACATCTGATATTTCATTTAGCAGTAGATTCAAGAATTCCTCCTTTGCTCATACCACTATATAGGGGTATATCCATATTAGTTTTTCTTTCCAGTAGAACTCATTTTAATGTATCACTGCACTGACTGACTATGAGATATTATATCCATGTGAGATTATCTCCATGTGATATTCTCCCTTTAATTTCATTAAAAACAATATGATCCATTATTATACCCTTGTCTACAGGATTTAACAATTCATAGAATATGAAAAACTGTCAGAACCTCAAAAATCCTACAAAAGAATTTTATAAATTTTCAAAAGACCAAAGTATCCCCTTATTAGATATTATTCACTGATATTTGAAAATAGTTCTGTTACAATTACTGTATAGATTAATTAGAAAATTACGAATGATTTTCAAACAGAAATAATAAAACATATGAGGTATATAATAGAAGTAATTAATAATTTCAGTCACTAAAAAATTCTCTGTTATGAGTAAATTATGGAACAAAATTCTCAATCAAATGTCATCACTATCCTATTACAATCTAATATATTTAGTTTCTTATCTTATGAATTTATACACCTTTCTAATCTTCAAATAAAATGATATCCTAAATGTAAAAAATCTACAGTTAATTACAATTGAAGATTTAATTAAGAGTTTTTTTTCTTAAAGAAAATCTGCTATTCATTATTTTTTGACTAGGTTCCATATGTTTTATGGAACTTCAGATCTTTATAAGACAGATGAACATAAAAAAGTAATAATTCATTGGACTTTATAGATATTTAGATTAATTTTGAATGTTAGCTCAATTTTTTAATCTGTGTTCTGACCAGCCAAACATTGCTCATAATTTAATTAATAGTATAAAAAAATTCAGTATAGTATCTTTCAGATTATAAGAGATATCATTAAAGTATTCTTCTGATGCACTTGTAATCTATGTGGCTCAAATCCTGAATGATTTTTTTTTCATATTGCTGGCTTCTGGTATCCAACTAGAAAAGGACTGACTCATTTTAATGTCATAAAATGAATATGTTAAGATTTTTTTTAATAAATAACAGATTACCTATATAAATTATTTATATAATAATTATCTATTAGGAAGTTATCTTCATTGCTATTCTTAGTATTTTTCACATTAACTTCTATAAAATATAGCATCACTGTAAAGTAAAAATTATATAATAAGTATCAATATTGTTACCAGTATAATTTTAAAAGTTATAAGCAAAACTTTATTCATGGACCTTACCAATTCCAAATATGTTACTATAATAACTTACAAGTCAGATTCTAAAAAAATATTTTTTTAACAAATTTGCAAACATCGCCCAGTTTCTTGAATTAATGCCAATTTATTTGTCAAACAAAAGATGACCACTTTTATCTGACTCCATATTTTTAAATGGTTAATAAGTCAAGAATTAATAGTTCAAAAGTGTAAAATTTTATATTAGTGGCAATTTTTATAACTATTAATCAAACCAGTTTACTAAAGCAGATTAAATTCTAATAATTTTAATAATGTATAAATTACAGCTATTAAATATATAACATTGAGAATATAAACGTATCCACAGATCAATTATTTATTAATCAAATGACTTAATTAATAATTACAAAAAATTGCAGCTAATATAAAGTTTCACCCATTTGAGATATTATTGCTTAATTTATTTAGCATTTAAAATGTGAAATCAGATAAAAGTGACAATTTTTGTTTGATAATAAATTATAGGTTGGCTTTTTTGCAAGATTATTTAAAAATGATTCTTTGGGGATTTGACTTCTGAATTATTATACTAATATATGTGTACTTAATTAGTCCATAAACAAGTTTGCATTGCATCACATGCACATGTATTTAATACTATGATTTATTTATGGGTTTACTAAATTTATCAGAATAGTCAAAGCTATTTCAAATTAGTGAGATAAAAATACTTGACTATTCTCATTTAAAATATTGAAACCCCGAATTAATCAAAAGATTTAATAATCAACTGTTCTTTATAAAGTTCACAGTTTACAAATTATTTGTAATTTTAAAATACAGATTGAAACTTAAAATATAATTGACACTAAAAATACAATATTTTACAAAGTTTACATAGTGTAAATATATTTATGTTGCAAAATCATGTTATATTATTAAACAGGAATGGCTCTAGACAATATTATAAATGCATTTAATGTGATGTGATGTGATGTACTGTGACTTCTCTTTAAACGAAGTCAGGAATCTCTAAGCAGCTATGCCCAGAGAAACCTGTTAGCCACTTTACCTTCCTTTTCCATTGTCCACCCTAAGTTTTCCCATAATCTGCTTCATTCCATTTCCACAACATAATCTTTGTCAACTCCATGACCTTCATATCTAAATCCCCCTTATTTTTTCCCAAGCCTAGCATAAAAACCAATAACTCACTTTCTGTATAATCACTTTGTTCATATTTAACCTTCCATAACTTCATTATTTATATCCTTTCTGCTTCCAAACATTTACATTGAAGTAACAAATGCCTAATATTTTTTATGCCTTCCTTACACAACTTGCAGACTAAATCACTCATATTTTTCCATTTACGTGTATATTCCCTTGTTGCTAAAGATCCCATTCGAGCCTTAAACAATAAACTACTTTCCTTACTATTATCATAAATTAACTCACACCCAATGTTCCATTTACTTCTATATATATTTAAACTCGTTTTACTCTCCATACTAGTTCTCCATCTCTCCAACTTCCTATTCTTTATTAGTGCATCTATTCTTCTATCCCACTCCTTCCCACTATAACACTCAACAATCCTCCTAACACAATCATCCCATCTTTTGTACAAGTATACTGACATAACTTCTTTATCCAAATCTTCTGCATACCGCATTACCTTTCTCACCCATCTTGTTGCCTGCCCTTTACTTATAACCCAATTAAATACTATTTTGGCTATTCTTTTATTATCCATAAACTGCAATCTACCGAACATTTTCAATTTGCTTTTTGCATCCCTTATACAAAAACTTGACCATCCCATTTCTCCTTGAATTGCCTCTTTTGCTGTCCACACCTCAGCATCTAATGCATGTCTTCCTACTTCCCTTTGTACTTTTTCTAAGCAATCTAATACCCCTTTACTAACACATAATGCATCATTGCCGTATGTTAACCCTGCTACTGTCACTCCCTTCCATACAATTCTAGCTACATCATATTTATTATATGAAAACACTGTTAATTTCTTTATCAATCCCTTTCTTTTCTTTGCTTCATTTATCAATTTTTTCTCCCATTCATCCAAGCAATTTTTCTTATTACTCAAGATGATTCCCAAATAACTATATTTGTTCACCACACTTAACTTTATATCCCCCAATAAGAAATCTTTGTCTTCTCTTTCCCCAGTATTCACCATCATTATATTTGATTTTTCTTCACTAAATTTAATCCCCATATCTTTTCACCCTTGCGCATGTCATCAGCATAACTTCCATATCTTCTTTTCTTTCTGCACACAAAAAGACATCATCCACAAAAAAAGACCCGACAATGTATATACTCTCTTGCCACATGTTAACGGTATCTCTGTCCCTCTTCCTAGACTTTCTATTGCTCTCTCCATTTCACTCAAATACAACACAAACAAAATAGGTGACATAGGGTATCCTTGCCTCAGTCCCACCCCATTTTTAACTTTAACTGATTCTATATCCCCTAATTGATATGTATAGTAATTATTTTTATATAATTTTTTAATAACACCCACTAAAGCTTCATCCATTCCCAGATTTTCTAAACTTATCCATAATCTATCTCTATTCAATCTATCATATGCCTTCTCTATATCTATAAAACTCATATATAACTGTCTACCTGAATTTACACTCATATCTATAAGTTGTGTAACTACAAATAAACTATCTCCTATACGCCTATCTGACCTAAAACCTCCTTGCATTTCCCCCACTACATTATTTTCTTCCATTCATTTTGCAACTTTTCCAGCCACCATATATGAAAAAACTTTATATAAAACTGATGTTACTGCTATTGGTCTATAATTATTTAACTTTCTATGATCCTTACCTTTTCCTTTAAATAATAATCTTACTCTTGTATTACTTCAACTATCCGGAAAAACTCTCTTCTGTGCCATCTTATTAAAACATGATAGTAACTTTACTTTTGCCCTATGCCCCAAATTCATTACTATCTCTGCTGCCCATCCATCTTATCCTCTTGCCTTACCACTTCTCAGTTTCTTCCCTGCCTCATTCAGTTCATTTTCTGTAAACGTAATATTCCCATTACTATATGCTTTCATATTTTCTATCCCTCTGTCCTTCACATTTAACATCTTTTCTATATCCATTACATAACTATTCAATATTCTCTAATTCTTCTCTAGAGCTACACTCTATTCCCTCCTCACCCAGTAATACTATCTCTCTCCCCCCCTAAATTTCTCCTTTTAATGTAATTCTAAAATTTTTTACTCCCATCTTTTCCACTTTTATTAATATTATCCAATAATTTACTACTTAGTTTCATTCTCTCTCTATAATTATCTATTTTAGCTAACTTCTTCTTTTCTAAGTACTTTTCCCATTTAGCATTAATATCTTTTTCACTTTCTTTGTTTTTAATAGCACACTTGTATTCGCTACATGCTTTTTCCCTCTCTTTTATACTTTTACTAACTCTCATTTTTCTATTCCTTTTATTCTTCTGAATATTCTCACCTAAAACCCTATTTGCCACTTTTTCTATTTCACCACACCAGTCCTCATACTCATTTCCAATCAATTCTTCCATGGTTTCTTCAACTTGTATTTTATACTCTTCTAACTTATTCTTATCATTCACTCTCCATCCACATCTTTCACTATTGTTTCTATTTTTATTCCTATTTTCCATCACATTACTAACCATTTCAATTGCAATAAAATTATGATCACTATTACATACTCTCTCTTCATTATCAAACACCTTAATTTTCCATACTTTATTCATTCCCTCTTTCTCTACCAATATATAATCTATTGTGTGGGATATATTATTCCTAGACCATGTATATTGTCCCTCATAAATATTAGATAAGTTTCCAATGCTCAAATTTACTCTCTGACAAAATTTATTCTGAAAGTCAATGCAAACATGGAAATGCATGATTTGTTATTCTTCATTAATAAGTGCTGATCTAAATTCATTCTTAAGTTATATTTTGAAATTGTCACAGCATTTGTCAGCATCTTCTATTTGTGCAATAGCAAAAAAAAACACACAATAGATTTTTTTTTCCTCCAGCTTAGTTGCACAGTTATACTTCTCAAATAAAATATCCCTAATATATAATCATTTTCATTCATAAAAAATGATGAATGATAGAGTTGATCTTGCTCTCTGAAATTTACTTACTTGAACAAAAATGATTGGTTATTCTACAAAAACATTCACATGATAATATGACTGTTTTTACAAGCAGTGATCATTATTATTGATGATTTTAAATTCATAACTAAAAATATCTGACCAAGCAATGATCCTAGAAGATTTTTATTCCTGGGCAATCATAATAAAGTTCTTTTTAATGAGATCTGGATATCCACTTTTGTTATTTTTTTGATCTTTCATAATAATAATTATAGTATCAATAGAAAATTTCTGGTTCATTCCTATCTAATATTTAATAATTCATGCCCCCCAATATAAGAGCATTATTCAAAAAGATATTTTGAAATAATTTGTCTATTTATTCATTTAAATGTTTAGATGGAAGTTAAAACAAAATAAACTCCCTAAATTCTTCATGATGTAAATACATACCAATCTTTAATGATGTCAAATATTATTATTTCAACTGTCTATTTTTTATATTCATGTTTTAAGATGTAATCTTAAAATTAATCTTTGTATATCTTAAAGCATATATATGTAATACAAATAAAATGTCCCTTACTTAAAAAATATTGTAATAACAATAAAAATAATGGTAATTAACTATTATATGCAATCTTTCAATGCTTTCAGTTAATTACTTAATCCTCTTCAATCCTAAGACCTAGGTGCAGTGCTCATAAATCCAAAATTCCTCACTGGTGAAATCCACAAGCTAGAAACTAGTCTGGGGATATTGAATGAGTAGGTACTAGTTAGAGATTTTGTGCACAACCTTCTTGCATCCATTGATTACTTAGGCTTGCACTGGGTGGCACTACTGTATGGAGAGTTTGCTACTGTTATTAACAGCTTGTGTAAGCATAGGAAATAGTGATCGTGTGATATTTTTATTATATATATTGAAACAGTATGATTTGATCATCAAACATTTCACCTATTCTATAAAATAGTAGCCTTCATTTCCCTAGTTCAAACCTAAAGGTACATATATATATAATAATATACTTGGGAATTTAACATGTATAAAAGCGTATATTTACACGTATATGTGTGTAATTGTATATACACACACATTGCTATAATTGTATATATATCTTGTAATATTTTTATTTGCTAAAAAAATTGTATATTCACATCTGATTGATATTATCATTATATAACGTACACACCTTATAATTTTATAAATATTTATCTTATGATTTTAAATAATTAAATTGGTTTTAAGCTGGAAAATTGTATTATATAAGAGCGTAATTCTCTAAACTATTACGAACTGTCTTTGAAGTTCCCCAATTACTAAAGTACTTAATCACGTAAGCAATTAAAAATGTAGATTTCTCACGTCTATGATAAAATGTTAGCGGCTTAAATCTCTTTCAGGAAAAGAAAAGGAGAAGCAATTCAATGTTTAAGGGAAAAAAGAACTTTATCAATCTTAGGAGACACCGCCGGTACAAATCCAGATTTTATGATTCTTAATAAAATAAAAATGGGACAATTAAACCTGCAATAAAATAAGCTGAACTTGAATCTTGGTGAAATAAAAAGGGAACAATTGATAAACAATTAAGCCTGAAATCAATCTAACCGATTCATTTGAAGTGGATGAAATTAAGACTTCTTAAGTTTTAAAGTCTAAAAATAAAGATTGTGAATGAACTGAAAGAGGGGTGGTTAAAGAAATATAAAAAGGCCAGTTGAAAAGAAATCGGATTCCATTTTTTGCTTTTGCTCTCATGTTCACTCATATCCAGGCAGTGTGACCACATTTTACTATGAAAACCATTGGCTAAAAAGACCGTCATTGCCAGCTTCCTCGGTGGTGAGAACTGCTATGGAGACCGAAGACCAAAAACCACAGCCCTACTGAAAGGATAGCCCATAGATGAACCAGCTCAGATAAATCAGTCCATGCGTGTGTGTTTCATACTGTCCAGCTGCAAGCCTCCAGATAAATAATCGGTAACAACTTCTAATCCAAGCTAAATCTAAAAGCTATAGCAATCTATAAATCTTTCCTAAAGCTAGCTATATAATAAATCATGTGCACAAACTCTTAAATTCAAATCTTATAAATTAATCAAACTATGTTTTAAAAAAAGTGTATCTCTCTTAAAGTAATTAACTGTATTAGATAAACGTATCTCCACCTGTATAATTTTAAAATATTTTAAAAGTTAAATGAAAACCTTACCTGATCTGAAATTCTTAAATCTTTTTAAATTCAACTTATAAAAGCTTATTTGCCTTATTATTTTCTCTATTTACGTCTATACTTTTGCATCTATATATATATATATGTTTTGTTAAAATGCATTTATTGATTTATGCTTTGCCTTCGGAGCAGAGATTATTAATTATTATAAACTTAAAGAGACGTTTTGTTCTCAAGTAAAGTAATGTATGCCGTTTGTCATATTTATATATCTCTGGTCCGAAACCTACTTTCATGCATTATTTGAGCTGCTATGTTTAGCTTAATATCACACATGTTGCTTATTAAAGGGTTTGTTTGGTTAAATAGGAGAGAGTGATAATTTAAGGCATATTCAGTAGTTAGCCAAGTTTAAGCCCCAGATATGCTTTAGACCCCATTAATGTAATTTCATAAAATATGTAGTTAATTAATAAACTAGATCATTTTTAATAAAGTCCTCTTTAGCACCATTTCAGTGCTTATTTAACTAACTGGCGTAGGGTAGTTTGCAGAAGAAACTATAGATTTCGCGCTTTACTAGTTGTAATAATTAATATTTAGAAAGCATTGTGAATGGGCCTTTATGAAGCACTGACATGCATTCTGCCTTGCTATCATATAATTATTAAGGTAAGATTAGGTTTTAAGGCTATCTTATCATCCCTAGTTCGGACAGCCCTCTATCTTGAATGGGATCATGATTTTAAGGGTCATTCTCATTTCCTCCTTTAAAACTGGAACACTGAATCCAGCATCGTATATTATGGCTGTTCGATCATCCGAACTAAAAGTTCACATATAGCAGGTGACCGGTGGCTGAGAACCGAGTAAACATTGCTGAATCTCATGAGTAAAAGCACATTCAAGCCACACCTCTGATGTAATTTGCATAGCACCATAGCCTCAGAAGCTATGCTACAAAATGCCAGCTTATCTGCTATTATATTAATTGTTCAGCATTGATCTGAACCTAAGATCTAGTTTATTTAAGAATACCTACATAAAGAGCACATTGACTGCTCATCACATAATGATAAATTTAAGTACACATTGTATAAAGTTGCCACTCTCTTAAGGTTTAACACTTAATAAACTGAGTAGGAATGGCAGAACATAAGTTAGACACCAGTGTAGATGTAAAAATAATTATTAATGTATAACGATATAATAAATGATGATCGTTAAGTACAATTGATTACAGAACGTGTAGTTCGTATTTTCACCATCCAACCTGCGAGTGGAATATGCAGTATCTTTAATTATTGTTTGTGTTTTGTTGATATTAAATAATTTTAAAACGTATTAACGTCTGCAGTATTAATCACTTTATTTATATTAAATCACCATCCATAACTATTAATATATATATATATTGGATAATCGGCCATAAGTTGTGTGAGAGTGTTTGGATAAGTTATAAAGCATTTAGTTAATTATCCCCGAGTCTCTCTTTTACCCTTTGCTATTGCCGGCGCGAAAATTAAGAGATTACGAGTGTGACTTCATATATGTCATTCATAAGGCAGTAAGTCAGGGAGGGTTGGTGAAGGAGCTGAGGTGCGGTCAGATTTGGTCTCAAACCCTCATCTAGATCAGCCTTGGTATAATTTACCAAAACTCTGGATTTTGGTGCGTGAATGTTCAAATATGACTGTTACAATATATAATGTGTGTGTTTATTACACATACATGTTTATGTATAATTTTAAACTTTTATTGTGATAGGACACCAATTAAACATCAAAATTGCTCTTATGAAAATTTGGTCCATGTTAATTAATCATTAATTCAGTTGTCATGCAATTTTTTTCAAAAAGGAAACAATGAAGTATAACGAAACTTTGGTGTTTTTTTTACAGAGTTTCTTAAGGAAAAAAAAATGAATCCATAAATTAGAAATAAATTGATTGATTTTTTTCCCTCTCATAATGTAATCCATTAGAGAAGATATGAAAAATTAAAAGCAAACAAAATCTATTTTAATGTAACTAAAATTACTGTGTCAGTGTTTTGAACAATTTTTCTACTTGGTGATTAACAATTTCTTTTATAAAAAACTTTATTAATCATTTTAATTAAGCAAATTTATGAACTAACAGTATCTTTTTTTATTATTTTTAACATAATATAATGATTTTTAGTTCATTCAAGTCATAGTATATATGTTGATTATGCATTCTATATATACACACACATAAAATTTCTTTTATTTAATGCATTCTATATATACACACACATAAAATTTCTTTTATTTAATGCATTCTATATATACACACACATAAAATTTCTTTTATTTTATGCATTCTAGTATCTATATATTATTCATGTGTTAAAATAATGTCAAGTTCATTTATTTACTGTTGTAGATTTGTCTAATTTCGGAAAATCTATCCATTAAACTTTGCAGAATAAACTGTAGAGAGATATATATTTCTTTAGATAATTTGTTTAAAATAGTTATAACCACAATGAACTAACTATATTTCTTTCATTTCTATTTATTAACTTTTGATGCAAATAATAAAAAAAAAAAACATTTCATTTAAAATAGTTGCTTATTCAGTATAATTAGATTTGTAACTATAATTAGTGAATAATAATAATTCAAGATATATATTTTTATTTTATTTTTCCTTACATTTGATGAAACATTATGGAATAAATTTAAGTTACTTATATATAAACATTCAAGGCCTTAAAAAATTAAATGGAAATAATATAGTTTTATTAATTTTTTATTATCATTAGTAAATAATTATATTGTAAAATAATAATAAGTAAGAATAATCTAAATATAATTTTATAGCATGCGCTCACACCAGTTTCAACATATATATATAGAATCAAGTTCTTTAATATGATATAATATTAATAATCAGCCATTAAACTAATGCACATGCACTTTGTGGATTTTTTAACTATAAATGAATACTCTTCACGCTATCATTTCCAAATACTTAAGATTTGCCCATACACAAACATTTGGGTCGAAAAGATAGATGGATTCATTCTATCTTTTCACAAAGACTTTATTTTGTGTTTGGAAAGTGAGAGTATTCATTTATAGTTTTAAAAACATCCACATTAATGGCTGATTCTTAATATTACAGTTTATAAAACATAACGCTATATAAAAATAAATATCTTATTTAAATATGATATAATGTTATAGAATGAGTTCATCCAGTGATGAAATTCTTCAAAATCATAATACTCAGCAGAATTTCAAGTGGATAAAAACTTTACACTAATCTTGATAAGAAATGAAGAACCAAATAAATGTTTGGGAAGTTAGTCAGACCAAAAGTTATTCTAATGATGATGATAATTACACATGGTTACATCATTTAATAAATAAATATTGAATTAAATATATTGATTTCAAAATAAATAAATTGTTTGTAAAGGTAAAAATTCTATAAAATTAATAAATACGCAATTATTATATGCGAACTCTATAATATTTCATAATTGTATTTAAAATCCTAGGGATCTTGTGTGTGCATGTTACCATTTTGGATTTTTTACTTATAGATACTTTATATTAGAGAGAATTTGAACCCAGACTTTCAAGCTCCCTTTAAGCATCCACTCCATCTTATACAACCAATATACATAACCACATACATGTGAAAAAGATAAATGATCTCCAATTTTTATATTTCATACTGAACTAGCACTCATCAGTTGGTCCGGATCATCATCTCTCACACATATATAATCAGTGCAATGGACAGGCTTCAATCCTCTCCAACTCTTCAAACATCCATATCAGTAAAAATCTAATTATGGCATGTTCAAAGCCCTTGTTTGCCAATTCTGTTGTCATATCCATGTTGACCATAAGTCATTTTAACCCCTCATATGTCACCTTAAGCCCATTTAAATAAACAAGAGGGATGGGCAGAATACACACTGAATATGTATTAATTAAATACAGCTATATTATATATACTTTAAACTAGATGTAATTAGAGAAGATTTGAACCCAGACTTTCAAGCTCCCTTTAGTCATCCACTCCATTTTATAGAACCGATATAAAAAGAGATGATTCCATATTTATGAAAACTAAAAGTAAAGATATAGAATTGAAAAACTTATTCATAGATATAGAAAGCTCAGTTTATATTTTTTTTTTAAAAAAAAAGATTGAAAAAGACTATAAAAAGTCCATTTTAATTAAATAAAGGAAAACATGCTTGATTTTTTTAAAAAAATACATTTAATTTATTACTTTTACTTAAGGTTTTGTGATTAGTTTTAATAAAATAGAAAAACAAAACTGTGAAGAAAACTTTTAGTAAATAAGAGCATAAATTTACGAATCAAGAAAACATGTTTTGTCAGACTCAGGAATTCAATATATAAATGTAAAGTCTGTCAAGCATTGTTAGCCGAGAGGTCATCACAGCCGCCTTGCAAGCAAGTAGTTGGTTGCAGACGGTTGTGGGTTCATGTCCCGGCTAATGCTATGACATATGGAGAAAAAAAGTAAAGTCTAAGACTGAAAATTCATTTATATTAAGTTGCTTGGAAAAATAATTCGTTTTGTTAACACCTTTGTCTAGAGGGGCTTGATTCAGATTCTTTCAATGGAGAGATAGAGTCACTTTTATTATTTAAAAGATTAAAACCAACAAAACATCACATGATCACTTCCTATGTGTACACAAGCTGTGATGTGATGTGATGTATTATGACTTCTCCTTAAACGAAGTCAAGAATATCTCTGCAATTATGCCCAAATAAACCTGTTAGCCACTTTATTTTACATTCCTCACTCTAAATTTACCCATAATCTGCTGTATCCCATTTCCACAACATAATCTTTGTCAATTCTATAACCTTTATATCTAAATCTCCCTTATCTTTTCCCAAACCCAGCATAAAAACCAATAATTCACTTTCTGTATATTCACTCTTTTCATATTTATTTTTCCACAACTTCATTATATGTACCCTTTCTGTTTTCAAACATTTACATTCAATTAACAAATGCTACCTAGTGCAAGCTTTAGTAATCAATGGATCCAGGAAGATTTTTGCATAAAATCTCCATCTAGTGCCTACTCATCCAATATTCCCAGACTAGTTTTTCATCAGTGTGGAACTTTGACTCTGAGATCACTGCACCTAGATCTAAGGATTTACTGCAACCCTTCAGCAGTTACCTTTGTATTTATTTAGTTAACTATAAAGTTAACTATAAAGCTAGGAACTCAAGATGAAAACACATTGTTTCCAATCCAAGCTCCTTTGCTTGTATAGTCATATAGATCTGAATCCACTTCAGCATCTATACATTTTGGTATCCTTGGTTTATCAAAAATCACAGTCACCATATAGATGCTGAACTGGATTTAGATCTATATGATGATACAAGTAAATGAGCTTGGATTGAAAACATAATTGTGTTTTCATTTTGAGCTCCTAGTTTTATAGTTAACTAAATAGATAAAAGGTGGCTGCTGGAGGGTTGCATTAAATCCTTAGATCTAGGTGCAATGCTTTCAAATCCAAGGCTCCTCACTGATGACAGCCACAAGCCAAAAACTAGTTGGGGGATATTAGATAAAGTAGGCACTAAATGAAGATTTTATGTAAAATCGTACTGCATGCATTGATTACTAAAGCTTGTACTGGTTTGCACTATTGTCTGGGGAGTTTTCTATTGCTGAGTATTTAAAAGATTCAATCTATTTTACTGATAGAGAATGCTTAGAACTGTAGTATGATGCAAAGTCTAAGTTAAAAAAGAAAATCAAATATAATGTTGGCAATTTTCTCTAGCTCATTAATAACTATCTGTATCTAAAATATATATAGCTAGAAAGTACTTTTTAATACTGATATGAATTCTGGTTATAATGAAAAAAACTTCTCTATAAAAATGTAGCCAGGGTTATATCATTCAAGTTTTCTGAAATGTAGTTTTTCAACAATGAAAAGATGCTAAGCCATATATTGGAGTTGAGAGTAGATAATAGTTTGAATATATAAAATCTAATTTGCCTAATAGAAGTTTATTACTTTTTCCAAAAAATGCCCTAGTTTACTAAAATGAAGAATTATACTTTAAAATTAGAGGTTAATTCCAAGAAATATTAAAAGGCACTATAGTTTTAGAAAAGCATCTAGTCCTAACATCCAAATGATTAAATTCACTGTAAGACTTTTTTTTATGTATAAAGACAACTTTTTTTATTATTACTATGCCTGTAAAATATTTATTATTATTTTATAATATGCATTGATTGATTTATTGGTGATGTACATATATATATTTATTGTAAAACAAATTAGATATGCTAGCAATCTATATAGATTAATTTTAGTTAGCAAAAGCTAGATATTGCATCTCTTTTTTTTTTATCTTGATTTAAAAAGAATGTGCCAATACAATATTTTTCTGATATGACAGTTCAGGGTTACAATTTGTTATATATGTATATGCATATAACCATGTGTGTTTTTTTTATTAATCATATTTAATAAAGTATTTGTTTTTATTCCTTAAAATTAAATTTAATGTCTATATAATTCCTAATTAAGTCTTACCTCATTTCTGTTATTTATTACATGTCAAGTTTATGTTCCTGAGTATGTTTATGCTCTAGATAGGATAATATTTTGGTATGTTAATATATGAACTTAGGATATTTTAATAAGAGGATGGTGTTTCATCATATGAATTTTTGTTAAAAGGAAATGGCACACACAGGAACTTATTTAGTTTACTCTGATTATAAATAAACCTATTTGGTAATGTGATTCTTAGTACATTTAAGTGATGATGATCAGCAAATATAATCTGCATTTCTTTTAGAATTCTTCAATATGATCTTTAGAAAATGGGGAAAAGTAATTTGATCATCATTCTAATTATTAATGAAGAACCAAAATATTTAATAACTTCTTTATATCAGTACATAAATAATGTTTATCATTCCGCTAAAGCAGAAAGAGTCCTTTAAATGGGAATGCTATCAAAAATTGTTTTTACTGGCTAACAAACAATGATAATCTACTCATTTGAACAGTAACTAAATTTTTCTTTAGGCAGAAAAATGAATATTTGTGGATCTGAATATATAAATGTCTACATTCAGATCAGAATAGATAGACATAGCAAATACACACCACATAAATGTCTATCTTTAATATTAATATAAATAGGTCTTGGTTGCAGTGTTTAGATAATTAGCTTTCCTTGATCATAAACCTGAATGTAAATTTAGAAAATGAATTTTTAAAATAACTAAAAGTTTTCCAAACCTGCTCAGTTTTTATCTAATATATAATCAACTTATCTAGTCATCAAATATTAATCAGAAAACAAAATTCATCTGATGCTAAGACAATCAGGTTTGATCAAATGGGGTTTGATGTGCTGATCATAAAAGAAACTATAATTTAATGTAGCCTTTATTATTGGAAGCAAGGTATTACACAAGTGCTACTACACACATTCACATAGGTATTAGCAGTACACGCCGGTGCTAGTTCATGGTTCTCTTTATTATAAATAGAATTAATAACAGTATGAAAACTTTTTTTAAGTTAAATTTTATAAATAGAAGAATATTTGTATACATTTTTTTCTTATTCATTCCTGCACAACTACCAAATCTATGAAAATGAAATCAATGTTGTTGTTGTTTTAAATTTAAAACAAACGCCTTTTTTAATATTTTTTCATTTCATGATATTTATTATAGCTGATTATACATTATTTGTATTTCATAATATTTGTTTTCTCTATTCTAATAGATATATAATAAATATCTTATCTCTCAAGATGAGACTACGTTTACATTAATAATTAAAAGTATAAAATTTACATTATAGCAATATAGATTACATTTTTAAATAAAAATTACATAAATTAAACTGCTTGTTTATATAAAAATATTCTATTATTAATAGTTCTACGTATCACAAATATTTAAAATTAAATATTTAAAATAATTTTAAATATTTATGTTATCACTAACTGTTGAATGTGTTTGTAAAAGTATAAATTAAAGCTTTGACTTTTCTAAAATTATTTAATAATTCAACTAGATAATAGAAGTATTCCAATATAAACTACAAATAAAATACTATCATCTTTAATTAATTTTATATTTAACACTAAAATAATAAATTTGTTGCACTATTTGAATGCTTAACAAAATGCTGGCTAGTTTTTAAATAAAGTCATAAACATGTAATGCAAATTAGTTTCCCCGAAACAAATTTATAAATTTCGAACGAACTGTAGATAATATTGCTGCCCTCATGTGGTGTATTTTAGCAATTATTTCTACTCTGCAACTCATGATATGAATTGAATTCTAACTCATACATTCAAATAACTATGAAAATGTTTAAAAATAACAAAATTATTAGTTTGGGATAAATCTTTTTTTTTAATTAAAAAATATTTATAATTACAGTTTTAGGTGTATGTGCTTTGTATTACTATGTGACTAATAGATTCTTAAATATAGTTCCTTTATTGCGTTTTTATTTAAAAATAATTTATTTTGGAAATAATAACAATGAGTTATGGTATTTTTGTTGGTAATGTCAATAAATAAAAAAAGCCTGTAATGAAAAAAAAAAAATGATTATAATATTATGAAATAGCAATAAAATTCAAACTAACTTTTTTGCTTCAAGTCATGTATTTTCAAATTAAGCTAACTGCTAATATCAAAACTTAAATAATTGTAGTTATATGTTATACTGTTTCCATCATCTAATGTCAAATGTTTTTTAAAAATTCAAACTTTATTTATATTTCTTAAACATATTCAACTGTTAGTAATAACATAACAAATGAATGTGTTTGGAAAAATATAAAGTTTTGATTTTTTTAAAATTATTTTATAATTCAGCTAGATAATAGAAGTAGTGCAATATAAACTACAAGAAGAATACTATCATTCCTAATCTTCAGATTCACAAAACAAATTTTTTTATATAAATATTAAATTATTAAAATATTTAAATTTTCTGTTTGCATATTTCTTAGTTCATTATTTAACTTTTTTAAAAAAAAAATTTTTTTTTTGATATGTTTTCATTATAATTAGAAAATTCATAAGTACATTATACTATTATAATTTATTAATATATAAAAATAAATATTATAATGTATATGTATTACCACTAGTATATAATTTAATATTTATTTAGAGATTCCAATTTATATTTTTTTAGGTAGCATATTTTGGCAGTGGGCATCAAATTCTTGACTTTTTTTCAAATATTGGCCTTAATTGTGCTCCAAATTACAATCCAGCAGATTTTATCTGTAAGTATAATTAAAGCCAAGACTATTTTGATTTATAATGTAAATATATTGAAATGTAATACAAGGTTGTTTAAATTAGGTCATGTGACATCTGACTTGATTTTTTTTTTTTTTTGTGATAATATATTGAAATGAAAGTTTTTCATAGAAAAAATATGTATTATGAATCATGGAAGTTTTAAGGAACAACTGTGTAGAGTATTAAAATATATTATAAGCAACATTTTGGAAAATATCATTTCCCTTCAATTAAGTAAAGATTGTAAAAAATTAAGAATTGTGGAATAAAGCCAGAGAGATGAAATTACAGAATGAAATAAAACAAGTCAAAGACTGTAGTTTTTGTCTAATCAAAAGAAAAATAATAAACAAAGATTAAAAATCAAACTTGAGGTGATAAGAACTGATCAATTGGATTTAAATTTAGTTAATGTTTTGATTTATTTGTGTAAAAAAAACTATTTAATATTAGTATTGTCAAAAGAAATTATTAGAAAAGAATACATTATTTCTTTTTTTTTTCCATATGTCATAGCATCTGCCGGGATGCGAACCCACACCCATCTGCAACCAACTACTTGCTTGCATGGTGGCTGTGATACCTCTTGGCTAACAACGCAAGACTACATTTGCCTTTTAAATGTCTACTTATAACATTTTAAGCAATAATCATAATACATTTAATAATAAAATAAAACATAAGACATGTGTTTCTTTAAATAATTTATTGAATAATTTTTAAAAAAAAATATGTTAGCAGTAAATCCCTGATGTTTTTGTGCTATTACATGTTTTTGTAAGAAATTATATATAAATTAAATTAGTTTTGAGTTTAAATAAAAGAGTTAAAGTTTGTAAAAGTATATATCTTAGTTCTTCATTATATATTTATGAAAGAAACCCATATCTTAAGATTTTCTGAGGTAGCTAGAGTTATCTTCTTTTTGAAAAATATAAAGAAAAGAAGAATCAAAGGAACTCTTTTAATAAAATATTATAAATATTATTAAATAATATTATTATAAAATATTAATTTTTAAAAAAAATATTTTAATATTCATTTTTTAAAAAATTATTTCAATTTAAAGGTAATTGGAATATTAATTCAAAATGTGGAAAGTTATTATACTTAAACTGTGCATGTTATTTTCTGTTATAATTTAAAATTGAGAAGCTGGACTTGGCAAAGAAATCATTGGTAGTGAATTTTAAATTGATGTTACCTAGTAATTTATGTATATATTATAAGGAACTATCAATTAAATGGTGATAATAGCTAATTTTAATGTAGCCAACCAATTGTAGTGGGAAAAATAAATGAAAACCTTCATATAGGATTCAAGTTTCTACTTTTAACTACTTTTATCAGTTAATTGTTTGTTTTTTTACAAATTCCAATTAAAAATACATAGCAACTAATATTTTAATAGTAATATGTGACTAAGAAACAAAAACCAGATTCAACTACACTAAAATCTCAAACATATTTTAATTTTTTTGTAGATCAAGAGATAAAAAATCATGGTTTTGGGGCAATTGTGTTTAGTAAAATTAAAATAAATTAAAATACTGATGTTTTAACAAGATAACATGGTATTTACTTTATTTTTATTTTATTAAGCATGAATTGCTCTCAAAATCTTGTTTTATAAAATACTATATACTATGAAAACAATAATTTCATCATATATATATATTCTTCACCAATGCTAAAGTACTCTTAATATTATTGCATTAAGAGAAATTTTTGAATTGTGTTTGAAAATGTTAAGCATAAATAAATATTAGCAAATACAGCTTCTCTAACAAGTAAAAGTGCATAATTTTTGGGAGTATATGTTAATATTATTTCAATCACTTGATAAAGTGCCTAAATTATTTTAGATTTGTTTGAGATTAAATCAAAAATAATTTATAGAAATAATCTTGAAAAATAGCATGGATAGTTAAGATTGTGATACAACATGCTATAGAAAATTTTCTTAGCATTAGTATATTTTACCTGTGCATACCATGCCTCTGATTGGAGAACAAATGGTCCTACTAAAATTCTGGATTCTCACATATTAGTATATGAAATATTAATCACACAGTAAAATCTAATCCTCTACAGTATAGCTTTTTGTTCTTTCTCATATTTCTCAAAAGAAGAGAATCTATCTCGTATAAAATTTATAAAAAACTATTAATGGTAAGTGCTTATAGTTCTTTTTTATAAGCTGTAATATGTGTTTAATGCACCGAGACACAGCAATGGAGAAGCTGATAACAGTAATGATACAATGACTGAGAACTTTTGAGAACTTATTATGTTCTCATATTCAAAGCAAGATCAGAATAGGAAAAAAAGAAAATGGAGGGATATATATATCTTGATTATGGTATTCAAATTTATGTAAATTAGAGTGTCCATTTAAGCAAATCAAATTTGTCTATAATTCAACAATGTAGCTTCATCATCTAAGATTGTCTCAAATCAAGATCCCCTTTCTAAATGTACAATCAAGAATCTATAATGGAGGAATTATGTCAAAAAATAAATATCATATGAGGTTTCAAATAATTTCAACTGAATTTGATCTATCTTTAACATTGTTGGAGTTTATCAATAGATTAAAGACAATTTTATGACCATTGCATTCATTTTATTCATAAATAGAATTTAATAGTTATTGACCTAAAAACAAAAACAATACCACATAATTAATATCTTCTGAAACTATGATTACAATAACAGAATTGAAAGCCACTAATGAATCTATATTTTGGTTGGAATTTCTACAGGTTCCTTTATAAGAATTTGTTAATAGTTAAGCTGTCTTAAAAAATCTGTATGCTAAATAAATAAATTTGATATAGTCTATAATATTTTTAAGAATATCATACACAGCTAATAGCTTTTTAAAATCTCCAATAAGTAACAATTATTTCAAGTCATTTAAAATAAGTTAATCAAAAGCCACCAAGATTAGAAAAGGCTGATTATGCATTTAACTGGCATATTTCTTTGCAATTATATATATATGAACTACATTGGTTCCAGATTTGAATCCCAATTCCTTATCAATAAAGGCAAAAGCCAGAAACTATCTGGGAATAGAGACTTATATGCAATACCAGCTGGTAAATCATTGAGTAATCAAGCTTACTATATATAGATGGTGTTGGAGTACAGGGGTCCTTTTGTTTATAAAGCAAACTAAACATTTTCATTATGATTATTTCTAGATGACAAAATTTTTAATAGATCAAGCTTGATCCTGCTCTCAGGTAGGATAGTCGCTCTTATACTCTGTATTATGCATTCATTTTAATTTAACAAGTCATTAGACGTAAATAAAATAGTTGCTTGAAAGTAATGTCATATTCATATTCAGGTTGTAATAATAAAACTTTGATTTATAAACTTTAGACCTTGGTTCCATTACTTTATCACTATACCCAAACATACAGAATGTGATAAATAAAAATAAACATTAGAAGAAAAAAAAGAAACTATTTTGCGTTTTTTAAAAAAGAACTAAGTTTAATGTTAATATTTTATATCATATTTATGAATAAGCAATACATTTTATATGAATAAAATAGCATTACTAATACACTATTTTATGTATATGCTAGATATTGCTTTAATATTATCATTAGCACACACATACATATATATTATAAACATGAAAACAAAATAAATGATATATATATATGGGGGGAGTAGTATGCAAAAGTGAATGTTATAACAACATAATGCCATTGTATGTGTTGTTGAAACGCAAAAATTAATTAATTTTTCTAATGTTCATTTTTAATTAACGAAAAATTGTTAGGCAATATGCATCTTTAAAACCAAAACTCATTATTAGTTAACACATTTTAATACAACTAGATAAATTAAATATTGATTGTATACCATTTCTTATTGCCAAAAGTAATGTTTCAATTTGCCAATGCTCTATCAGACATTGTTATGTATTGTACAAAAACTTCTTAATTTTAAACTAAATATATATATTTCTTATTAAAATTTTAATTATATTTTTACAAAATTAATCTAGTAAAAAAAAGTGTTAAATATATAGAAGTTTGTTTTTAATTCTTTTCCTGTTGTTGATCTTTCAGCAAGTTCTGTGAATATTATAGATGGATGGTAATTTAAAGTACATCATGCCAATTAGATCCCTAGTCTAGGTTTTGACTATTGGTCTTTGCCAAAAAAAAAAAAAAAGGCAATAGACGAATTATATCAATTTAGAAGAAAAAGGGGCGTATGGATGAATGTAATTCAGTGCACTTCATTGATGAAGTCTAACATCTGTAAACCAAATGGTATTGATTCTTATAATTTGGAATTTACTTAGTATTAAGTTTAGAGTGACCAAAAGTGGATTAAATATTTTATAGATATAAAAGACATTTTATCAAGCCTGCAAATTATATTATCAAATACATTTTAAGATGAAGACAAAACTTATTTATCAAACAAAAATGTTTTCTTTTTTTTTCCATTTTTAAAATCTTAATTAGAGAAAGAAATTAATTCTACATGATAGTAGAAACAAAATATTGTACCCCTCATTCATATAATAAGAAAGTATATAGTTCAAACTTTGATAAGATGTCTATGTAGTTTTGATTTTTTGAGAGAAGTTTGTTCATCACAGAGAACCATTAGATATTTTTCCCTACCCTTTTAATAAGGATCCTTGTATTATAGAATTGTGTAATTGTATTAATTATTAATATACTTTTAGAACCTTTTATAAATACAGACTTCTTTACAAAAATATTTTGACTTTTAGAATCGTCTTCAAGATGACTCACAAATTACATCCTATTGTTGATTGATGAAAAAAATACAATTTAATGATTTTCGATTGTTCTCTACTTCTTTTCTTATTTAAAGGTAATTCTATATTTAAACAATATTTTGCACATTTAACAAGAAAAGATTATAAGTTTATAAAGTGTTTAAGTTGCTGAGCCTGTTTTTGACATTTTCTAGAGCTATGAATCTGACCGTCGAAAGCATGTCCAGCAAGTTAAACGCTGTATAAATATCTTATTAAACATGCAAAACACTATTTAAATGTAGAATCCAATGTTTTAAGTTTAAAATGTTTTCAACAGCATTTGAGGAATTGTGTTGTAATATATATATAATATTATAAGAATTTAAAATTAATATTAAACATTAAACCTTTGTTTTGTTTTAATCTTCTTTTTATTTATTTTAAAGTAAAATAAGCAATAAAATAGATATTTCATTAAATAATACATCAATACAAGTATTTTCAATAAGGGCATTAACAATTGCAGCTTATATTCATAATTCAGTATTGCTTAAAATCCTCTTCCCTTTGTCACAGACTTCTTCATGATTGACGACTTTGTACCTTCTGGGATATGGAGGGAGAGGGGTTATAATTTAATTTTGAATTTTGATATAAACATATCCAACTATCAAGAAAACCCATATAATCATGCCATTAGAGACTAATCAGATATCTGAGAAGAAAAATAATGCTGTTTTTTTTTTTTTTTTTTGGTATAATTCAAATGTAAAAACTATAGGCTCACTAAGATAGTTTATGTTTGCTGGTGAATAGTACATTCATTTATTATGTGATTAATTAAAAGATTTTTCTTTTTCTTTTAGCATGATGACTTTTTATGTATAATAGTCCTTTACATATAATATTGTGATATTAAATATAATGATTTTGCACTAATCAAAGCTTAATCCATAATTTCTGGTGTTCAAATATCAGATGATCTTCTGAGGAAATAACCAATTATTTATTTATATAAATATATATTAATATATGTGTGAGTAAAAGTTCTATCACTTATACTGCTTACACATTTTATGACTTCCAAGTAACTAACTCTTTAGTTATTTATTTACATATATGGCCATCTACACGTATGTATGCATGTGTTCTTTTAAAGCCTTTTATTTTATTTTAGTGGAACAAACAAAGTCAGAAACTGAAATTCAAGAGAAAATCATATCTGCAGCAAAGGAACTGAAGTAGGTTTGTACGTTTCAATGCACTGTGTGTTATACATGAAATGTAGTAACTATTTGGTCAGTTAATGATTTAATTTTTATTATCAGCATGTTTCTTTTATAAAATTAATATATCAGAATTTTTCAATGATTATTTTTTGATGCAAAATGATAATAATTTTTAAAGCAAGTGCTATGGAAATCCATACAATGGAAATGGGATGTCTGCGGTATTTTGTTCTAAGCCCCTCTCACATATTTCATATATTGTTTATAATAACTCAAATTTTTCAATATCCACATGTTTGTAAGCACAAATCCTTTTTTTATTCGTATAAAATGCATAGGAATTAAGATTATAATTTAAGCAAAATTAAAAAGAACTAATAATGTAGTTATTAATAATATATTGAAGGAGTTATGACTTAAAAGCACTCTAAATGTTGAACAAAGCAATAAAGAATAGAATGAATCTCTTTTATTCAACATTTAGTGTTTTTAAATCATAGCCTGGGGGAGGGTGATTTACTCTCTTTGATTACATATACATTGAGTTAAGTTCAATTTAAAGTTTATATGTATATACTGTATGTGTGTTCACTCATTCACATTCACTCAAAAAAATAATAAAAAACTTACTGTACCATATCTTAATTTTTTTTAAAAAAAAGAATAGCAAAATATTATTATTTCAATGTAATTAAACCTGTTCTGGATAATATTCTTTTTCTTGAATGACTTTGTTTTTGGTACTTACGTATTAGACCTGCAGTGCCTTTTCACATCTATATCAATCTGCGGACAACTTTCTAATCTTTTGATCTAACTAAAATAATGTGTACATTTGGATCTTCTAAAAACTTAAAATGATAGATTTGTCAAAATGGACTATGTGTACATGATATTTTTCACAAGATTTATAAAGTTATTGGTAGCCTGAATATGTATGCGAAAAGGCACTGCAGGTGTAATACGTGTTGCAGGTATAATATTAAAACAATTACTAAATTACAAAAATACTCTAAAATATTGTCAAAAAATCAATGTTGTATCTGTGTTACTATCTTAGCAGCCTGAATGTACATACGGGGGTATGTATTGTAGCTCAGGTTTCCCAGGAGTGAAGCTCCTTCCATGTCCAGGCACAGTTTTCTGTACAGATCAATTGTAGTTTTCCAATTTAAAAATAAACATCATGAGTTTCACAATTATGAATTAATGTTTAAAAGTACATTTTTTAAAATAATACTAAAAATATGACACAAATCATATTTTTAGTATTATTAAGTACTTTTTAATATTAATTTATAATTGAGAAACTCACAATGTTTATTTTTAAATTGGAAAACTACAATTAATCTGTATGAAAAATGGTGCATGGACACAGGTGGAGGTTTGCTCTTGGGCAACCTGAGCTACAATACATACCCACACATACACATACATGCTGCTAAGATAGTAACACAGAATACAACATTAGAATAAATAAATAATAAAATTAATATAATGCAGAATATTAATTTCTAACAATATGTTAAAAATATGAATTTCACCCAAAAATATGGACAAAAATCTCACTAAATTACAAAGTCTAAATATATTATATATAAAAAATGTAAAATATACACATATGGTTCTTACTGTGGTTCACACAAAAATAATCAAAACCAGCAGTTATTAAATCAGCACTTTCATAAGCCCTCCAACAGTCAGAATATACCCTAAAATATTACAAAAAAACCATAAAATATAAACATACAGTACTTACTGTGTAATATATAACAGGAATTATCATGATGAAACAATCAATTTACTGATTCTACTTTATTTTAAGTGGATAATTTTCCCCCCAAAAGTGAGACTAAAAGTAAAATTTTTATTTTTTTCTCAAAATGCATACTTACTTATCATGTGATCGTATTTGTGGTTCTATCATTAATTGTCATGATAAAACACTCATCGCCACTTCATAACTTAGCATTTTTATAGGCCTTCCAATAATCAGAAGAAATCATTGATCCCTCTTCTATATTTCATCCAGTTTGGTTTTGAAAAGACTGTCATGAATTTTGTTAGGGCCTCCAATTTTAGCTTTTATTCAAAATATAAAACAGCATTCATTTCAGTAGCAGATAAAAATCTTTGAATCAAAACTATGAATAGACATAAAAATAAAAATCATTGAATCAAAATTACAAGTACAAATGAAGTAAAAAATAGTTAAAAATGCAACTGACAGCACTGAACATCTTGTCAGAATGAAATCCGAGCAATAACTTAGTGTAAAATTATCACAAAAAACCCACATTATTGAATGAGTTCGGACCAGCTCACAGGGTTTATTTGATGTGATTGCAAGATTACACATTTATCATGGATGTGAAAAGGCATACCATCTCATATACATTGCAGGACTAATATGTAAGTATTCTTTTCTTTTATGGAAAGTCTCATTATCAACAGACAATAATCTATCTTTTTATTTTCATGGTTTTAAAACTGTATTGAATTCAGAATTTAAATAATCACTCTTATTTGTTATTATACTCTTCAAACATTAAGCTTTTTGATGCAATATATTTTACAGTTTAATTTACTACCACTATTAAATTAATAACTTTCATTTAATTATTTAAGAAAGACTTTATATGAATTTCATTAAATTTCATAAACCTTTTAGCTTTGGTACTTAGAAAACATTTTAATACATGAATGCTGAATCACACAAGAAGACAAAAAATAAAATGTATCTGGTTTCAACTTTACCCAAAGAAATGATATTAATAAACATAATCATGTGTGTTTTCCTGAAGGTTTGTGATGATGATGTTTTAGTTGTATTTTTATATTGGATTATTTCTATCATCTAATATGAGTATTGAATGTCTTTAGAAAAATTTAACTTTACTTAAATATTTCAAATACATTCAACTGTTAGTAATAGCACATCAAACATGTTAGTATATTCACAATGTTTTGAGACATATTATTCTCCCATCTGCTTCAGGTGTTTCTGGCCTGACCAGTGAGAGTACTAGCATGGGATTTGAACCTGAACTCTTAGATTCTTGAGTACTGAATTTTAAGGTAATGCTCTAACTAATTGGACCATCCTGCCAAAGACAACAATCAGAAATTTCATATACTTATCTAAGAGGTTACTCCTGATTTCTTCACTTTTTCTTGAGAGCAAAGTTGATTAGTGGTTTCTATATATTATGTATAGTCACACTAGGTTGCCTTATGGGATTGTTTGCCATTGTCATGTGAGCAGATTCTTTAAACATTCTTCTTTGTATCTTTTCTTCTCTATCCAATATTTTGTATTTTTCCAATTGAACATATGTTCATTGGCACATACATGGACTACTATCTTAGTCACATCTGTTTTCTTTTTCCTAATCATCAGTTTGTGTTCTTGCAAGCACTTTTCAATGGGACAACTGGTCTCACCAATATATGTTCTTCCACATTCACATAGTATTTTATAGCTACAGTTTTTTCAGCATTTCAAGTTTAGGCTTTGTAGAAGTTAGAATTCCTCATAGTGTGGTATGGCTCTGGAAAGCTATTCTGATGTTATACTGATTGCAGATTTTCCTTAATTTGTTTGGTATTTTTGGAATGTATGGGTATATTACAGTATCAATAATTGTTTTTTTCTTTTGATGGTTTTGTCTATTTAAGGTTTTCTTAATAACAGCTGATGAATACCATTTTTCAGAAGAATTTGTTCTAAACAATTTTTTTTTTTTTACCAAATCACTGGTTTCTGGACAAACTTTTTTTGCTCTGTTCCACAGTGATAGTATAACATGTTTTGTGTTTCTGGTGTAATTGGATGTATAGGCTAGGTATTTTCCTATATGTGTGAATTTTTAGTAAACTGTAGTTTTAACTTTGCCATGAAGGAGTCTTGTCACAAGAACATTTAATAATGCCAATTTTTGTTCTTGTTCTGATTCTATTGTTAATTTAATTGAAGAGGATATGTTGTTGATGTATTTCCAGAAAGTTTGTAGCAGTAGTTCACCATGTGGTCATTTAGGTGGTTATGGAGTAGTTTTTATTGCTGTGGTTTCAAGTTCATCCATGTAAATATTGCTAGTCAGGGATGACAATGGTGAGCCCATAACCATTACTTGATTTTGTTGAAAGAATTCTGTATTATATTGAAAGCAGGTTGTTTTTATGCAGAATGTTAATAATTTCATTATCCTATCAATAGGAAGAGTTGTTCTGGTTTGTAAACTATTATCACTAATTAATCTGTTCCTTACGATAGACAATGCTTCTTCACATGGTACATTTGTGAATAAACTTTCCACATCAAAGCTTACCAGTAAGTCAGTTTTTTTAATGTTTATATTTTTGATTAATTCTACAAAGTGTCTACAATCCCTGGGAAAGGATTGGGTCTTGTGTGCCAAAGGACTTAGAACATTGAAAAGAAATCTTGACAAATTTTGGCATGGTGAATTTCTAGAACTAACAATAAGATTTAATGGAACATGATCATTATAGATTTTAGGTAGACTATAAAGATAAGAAATTTTGCTGAATATGATGTTAGTTTACTTTTGTTTGAATCAGTGAAGTACCTGTGATGCTTTCTGAATAATGCTTGTAACTTTGTTTCCATACTTGGTATTGGATTTTTTGTCACTTTTCTATATTGGCCTGCTGTGTGAAGTTTTTGTATTTTGTTGTCATTATCAGAGGTGTCCATTACAACTGTTGCATTGCCTTTGTCAGCAGAAAGAATAATTATAGTTGTATGTACTTTGAGAGATGAAATTGCTCTCCTCTCATCATAGGATATGTTGGACTTCAATTTTTGTTGCTTATCAAGTATTCTTTTTTATTCTCCAGTATAATTCTGCTGCTTCTTCTACAAGCAACTTTTGACTGGCTTCCTTGGTGGCTGTCATTATATATAACAAAGGGATATTAGATGGTGTGATGACAAAGTTTATTCCTCTTTTAAGAACAGAAATTTCAGTATCTGTTTAGAAATGAAAATTTTAATAGATGAAGTTGGTGCACAGCTTGGTACATTATGATTTTTGCTATGCCCATGTAGGTTAGCAAATTTCTTCTTTTAGCATTCTTTTATTTTTCATGTGATGTAGAATATTATTTTCTTATTGCTTGAGAAGTTTTTGTGATGTTTTTATCAGTAAGTTTATTTTTTAGAAAATATTTTACATTATTAATGGGATGCATTGTTTGATATTTAAAAAACCTTTGAGGATTTATTCCTTCCCTTAACAGAGCTTCACATGCTCTCTGAGTAATTTTCTCAGCTCTCTGTTAGTGAATTGGAGATTTAGTTGTAAACCTTTAGGAATTATCTCTTTAGATTTACATTTACATAAGAAAGTTAAATGATCTATTGTTTTGGCTAGCCTTAGATATAATTTTTCATAATGTCTAAAGTTTGATATAGTATTGGATCCATACTGAATACTTAGTGTTTTCCTGAAGGTTTGTGATGATGGTGTTTTAGTTGCATTTTTATATTGGACTATTACTATCATCTATTATGAGTATTGAATGTCTTTAGAAAAATTTATTCCAAATGTATTCAACTGTTAGTAATAGCACATCAAACTGGTTAATATATGCACAATGTTTCGAGAGGTATTATTCTCCTCCCTTCTTAAGGTGTTGCTGGCTTGACCAGTGACAGTACCAGCATAGGATTTGAACCTGGACCATTAGATGTTTGAGTATTGAGTTTTAAGGTAACACTGTAACAAACTGAAGTATCCTTCAAAGGCAACAGTCAGTAGAAATTTCATATATTTATCTATGAGGTTTCTCCTAATTTGTCCACTTTTTCCTAAGACCAAAGTTGATTATGTATAGTCACACTAGAATGGCTTATGGGATTGCTTGCCATTGTCATGTGAGCAGCTTCTTTAAATTTTCTTCTTTGTACCTTTCCTTCTCTATCCAATATTTTTGTGTTTTCCCAATTGGCACATACATGTTCTGCTACATTAGACACATTTGTTTTCTCTCTTCTAATCATTAGTTTGTGTTCTTGCAAGCATTTTTCAGTGGGATGGCTGATCTCACAAATATATATATTCTTCCACATTCACATGGTATTTTATAGATGCAGTTTTTTTTTCAGCATTTCAAGTTTAGGTTTTGTAGATGTTGGACTTTCTTGTATCATGGTATGGCTCTGTAAACCTGTTCTGATGTTATACTGATTGCAGATTTTCATTAATTTGTCTGCTATTTTTGGAATTTATGATTACACTACAGTACCAATAATTGTTTTTTCATTTTATAGTTCTATTTGTTGTCTATTTATGGTTTTCTTAATAACAACTGATGCATAACCATTTTTCATAAGAATTTGTTCAATATAGGTCTTTTCTTTTCCCAAATCACTGATTTCTGAACAAACTTTTTTTGTTCTGATCCATGGTGACAGTATGACTCCATATTTTGTGTGTCTGGTGTGATTGAATGTATAGGCTAGGTATTTTCATGTATGTGTGGGTTTTTAGTAAACTGTAGGTTTGATTTTGCTGTGAAGGAGACTTGTCACAAGAACATTGAAGCATGCAAACTTTTATTCTTGTTCTGATACTACTGTGAAATATGTTGTTGATATGTTTTCAGAAACTTTGTTCAGTGCTTCCTATTGATAGTATAATGGAACTATTAACATTTTGCATAAAAACAACCTACTTTCAATATAACACAATTTTTTCCCAATAAAATCAAGGAGTGACTATGAGCTCATTATTATCACCCTGATAAGCAATATTTCCATGGAAGAACATGAAACCACAGTCATAAAAACTACTCCATATCCATCTAAAGTTTGGCTTTGCAATATAGATGATACATTTGTTGTATGGCCACATGGTGAAGCACTGCAACAAACTTTCTGAAACACATCAACAACATATCCTCTTCAATTAAATTCACAATAGAATTATAACAAGAACAAAAATTGGCATTCTTAGATGTTTTTGTGACAAGACTCCCTCATGGAAAAATCAAAAACTACAGTTTACTGACACCCCACACATACAGGAAAATACCTAGCCTATACAGCCAATCACACCGGAAACACAAAATATAGTAACTACAGTTTACTGAAACCCCACACATACAGTAAAATACCTAGCCTATACATCCAATCACACCAGAAACACAAAACAGTCTTACTATCATCATGGAACAGAGCAAAGGAAGTTTGTTCAAAAACCAGGGATTTGGAAAAGGAAAAGATTTATATAAAACAAACTCTTATGAAAAATGGGTATACATCAGCTGTTATTTAAAAAACCTTAAATAGACAACAACAAAAAAACATCAAAAGAAAAAACAATTATTGGTACTTTAGTGTACTCATACATTCTAAAATAGCAGACAAGTTACGGAAAATCTGCAATCAGTATAACATCAGAACAGCTTTCCAGCCATACCATACTATGAGGAATTCTAATATCTACAAAGTCTAAACTTGAAATGGTAAAAGAAAAAACTGCATCTATGAAATACCATGTGAATGCGGAAGAACATATATTGTTGAGACCAGTCATTCCATTGAAAATCCCTTGCAAGAACACAAACTGATGATTAGAAGAAAGAAAATAGATGTGTCTAAGGCAGAAGACCATGTATGTGCCATTGAACATATGTTCAATTGGGAAAATACAAAATTATTGGATAGAAAAAAAATTACAAAGAAGAAAATTTAAAGAAGCTGCTCACCTGACAATGGAAAACAATCCCATAAGCCAATCTGGTGTAACTATACATAATGTATGGAAGCCACTAATTGACTTTGCTCTTAGGAAAAGGTGGAGAAATCAGGAGGAACCTCATAGATAATTATATAAAATTTCTAGTGACTGTTTCCTTTGGCAGAATATTTCAGTTGGTTAGAGTATTACCTCAAAATACAATACCTAAGAATCCAAGGGTCCAGGTTCGAATCCTATGCTAATATTATCACTAGTCGGACCAGTAACATGTGAAAAAGAGGGGAGAATAATACCTCTCAAAATGTTGTGAATATACTAACCTGTTTGATGTACTATTTACTAACAGTTGAATGTATTTGATATATTTAAATAAAATTAAGTTTTTCTAAAGACATTCAATACTCATATTAGATGATGGAAATAGTCCAATATAAAAATGCAACTAAAACACCATCATCACATACCTTCAGGAAAACTCTAAGTATTTGGTATGGACACGATACTATATCAAACTTTAGATATTATGAAAAACTATGTATAAAGCTAGCCAAAGTAGAAAATTATTTAACTTTTTTATGTAAATGTAAATCTGAATGGATAATTTCTAAAGGTTTGCAAACTAAAATGTTCAATTCATTCACAGAGAGCTGAGAAAATTACTCAGAGAGCAAGTGAAGTTCTGTTAAGAGAAAGAATAAATGCATTGCATGCCATTAATAATGTAGAATGTTTTCTAAAAAATAAACTTACTGATGAAGACTACATGAGGGTTTCTCAAGCAGTAAGAAAATCACATTCTATATTACATAAAAAAATAAAAGAATGCCAAAAGAAAATCTTGCTAACCTACATGGGCATATTAAAATCATAATGTACCAAGCAATGAAACAGCTTCATCTGTTAAAAATCTCAGTTCTAAACATCTAACAGATACTGAAATTTCTATATTTGAAAGAAGACTAAACTTTTCCATAACACTGTCTAATATCTTTTATTAGATATAATGGTAGCCACAGAGGAAGTCACTCAAACCTTGACTTTAGAAGTAGCAGCAGAATTACATTGAAGAATAAAAAGAAAACTTGATAAGTAACAAATATTGAAGACACACATATGCTATATTGAGAAGAAAGCAATTCAATCTCTTTAAATAGATAAATCTATAATTATTCTTCCTGCTGACAAAGGCAATGTGGCAGTTGTAATGGATACAACTAATTATGATAACAAAATACAAAAACTCCTCACAGCTGGCCAATATAGAAAAGTGGCAAATAATACGATACTGAGTATGGAAACAAAGTTACAAGCATTACTCAGAAAGGATCACAGGTCCTTCATTGATTATGAAAAAAGTGAACTAACATCATATTTCAACACAATTCCTTATCTTTATGGTCTATTTAAAATCCATATGGATCATGTTCCATTAAGACCTATTGTTAGTTCTAGAAATTTACCTTGCCAAAATTTGTCAAGATTTCTTCTTAAAGTTATAAGTCCTTTGGCATACAAGATTTTTCAGGGATTCTAGACACTTTGAAGAATTAATCAAAAACATGAAAATTGAAGGAACTGACTTACTGGTAAGCTTTGATGTGGAAAGTTTAGTCACAAATTTACCATGTGAAGAAGCATTGTCTATTGTAAGGAAATGATTAATTGGTGATAAAAACAATCTCCTTTCAATATAACAGAATTTTTCCAACAAAATCAAGAATCAGCTATGAGTTCACCATTGTCACCCCTGATTAGCAATATTTACATGAAAGAACTTGAAATGACAGTATTTGGCTTCGCAATGTAGATGGTGCATTTACTGTATGCCACATGGTGAAGCACTGCTACAAACATTTTGGAAACTCATCAACAACATTCCTCTTCAATTAAATTCACAGTAGAATCAGAACAAGAACTAAAATTGGCATTGCTAGATGTCCTTGTGATAAGACTCCCTCATGGCAAAATCAAAACTACAGTTTACCGAGAACCCATACATACAGAAAAATACCTAGCCCACACATACAGGAAAGTACCTAGCCTATACATGCACTCATACCAGAAACACAAAACATGAAGTTATATTATTACTATGAAACAGAGCAAAAGAAGTTTGTTCAGAAACCAGTGATTTGGAAAAAAAAATCTATATAGAACAAACTCTTATGAAAAATTGTTGTCTATCAGCTGTTATTAACAAAACTTGAAATAGACAACAACAAAAAAATCCATCAAAAGAAAAAGAAATTATTGATACAGTAGTGTACCCACATATTCCAATAATAGCAGACAAATTAAGAAAAATCACAATCAGTATAACACCAGAATTTTTCCAACACAATACCACTCTATGAGGAATTTTAACATTTACAAAGACTAAATGTTAATTCCTGAAAAGAAAAAAACAGCATATATGAAATACTATGTGAATGTGGAAGAACATATATTGGTGAAACCAGTTGTCCCATTGAAAAGCACTTGCATGAACACAAACTGATTATTATAAGAGAATAAACAGATGTGTCTAAGATAACAGACCATGTATGTGCCAACGAACATATGCTCAATTGGGAAAATACAAAAATATTGGATAGAAAAGAAAATATATAAAGAAAATTTAAAGCTGCTCACATGACAATGGCAAATAATCCCATAAGCCAACCTAGTGTGACTGCACATAATGTTTGGAAACTACTAATCAACTTTGTTTTTAGAAAAAATTGGAGAAATCAGGAGGAATCTCACATATTTATACAAAATTTCTACTGATTGTTGCCAATGGCAGAATGGCTGTTGATTAGATCATTGCCTTAAAATTCATTACTCAAGAATTAAAGGGTCAAGGTTTCAATCTCATGCTACTGCTGTCACTGGTCAGGCCAGAAACATTTGAAGAAGAGGGGAGAATATCTCTTGAAATGCCATGCATATACTAAGCTGTCTCATGTGCCATTACTAACAGTTGAATGTATTTGGAATATTTAAATAGGGTTACATTCCATTCAATACTCATATTTCATTATGGAAATAGTCCAATATAAAAATACAAATAATTATGTATGGTGTTCCAAGATGAAAAAATGGCTATAGCTCTATCATAAAATTTATGAATTCTAATGATATTAGTTTTTTGTTTATTTACACTTTTTTGGACAGTATATAATGGAATCATGGCTTCACTGTGCACACACACACATATGTATAGCCTGACTTGTGAATTAGCAATGATATGAGATAAGGAATTTTAGGAAATTTATTTTTAAAAATCTGGAAAATCTAGCATAAATTATTCTTATAGTATCTGTATTTTGAGATTATTACCTCATAAATATTATTAGAGTTAAAGAAATACAATAAGTATACATATATATAAATAGAAATACAATGAATATAATTAATAGACAAGTCGCTAATGTTGATGGGAATCCTGGAATGTGAATTGATGTTTACTTCCGTTATGATTTTTGAATTTAAACAGCAGTTAAAGAGGGTTAAGTAATTAAGTGAAATTACTTCTGTGGATTGAAAGACTGTGTATAATAGTTAATTACTATTATATTTATTATTTTTATTGTTAACATATATATATGTGTGTAGTACAATATTTTTAATGAATATTTAGATGGAACAATTAAATTGTGGGGTAATTCATTTAAATTAATTTAATTAGAAAGCACTTAAGAATCAAACTAAACTGACAGACTTTTAGCCTGGGCAGTTGTTCTAGATTAAGTGCTTTCTAATTAAGTTGATTTAAATGGATTATCCCACACATTCAAGATTTCCCTATATATAATTACTTTAAATACTTAAAAAAATGTTGATAAGTTAACAAAATATTAAAAATATAAATGAATAAGTTTATTCTTTTGATCTTAGGTAAATAGGCAAAAGTAATTAAATGGGTACATTAAGCCTTTAAGTTTGTCCTATTGGGATTAACTAAAATATATTAAATATCAAAACATACACACATATTCCCATGTGATTATAAGCATTAAGCATGAATAACAGTTCTAAAACTAAATGCAATAGATAGAAATGCATCCAATACTGGTTAATAAAACTGATATCTAATTGAAGAATAAAACAAAGATTGAAACTATTCAAACTTTATCACTCAGCAATTGGCAAACCTGGTAAAAAGTGCATTTCCTTCACTAAATAATATCTCATTAACAGATTTAATTTTAACTTTGATTGTACATGACTTTTTAAAAGAAGAGATATTCCATTTATTCCTGGTATGTATATGCTTCACACAGCCTAAGCTATTAGTTTTTCAAAAATAGTCAATCAATACCTTGTGTCTACTTTGATCTTCAGTCTCTTAGAACAATGCAAGTATCATACTATGTCTTTTTATTTGATGGTAAAAATCATAACAATGAAGACTGTTTTAACCTCTGCACTTTCAAAATTATATTTAAAATATGGCATTCTGGCATCTAATTATTTTAAACTGATTTTATTTCAAATATTTTTATTTTCTGTTCTTAGATTTTTTAAAATAATTCTTTCTAACGACTCATGAGTTATTTATGTATGTAAAAAATGTCAGTGTATATTCTCTCATTTAATTATTATTCTGCATGTTGTAGTGCATTGGAAGAGTGGCAGATCCTAGAGCTCAAAGACCATTCATCACAGCTCAGTTCAGTGCTCAAACTTCATGTGAAAATTTATGGGAACTGTCAAGTATCAAATCATTATTTTTCTTTTAAATCATGTATTATCAGAATTATAAGACATAAATAGTTTGAAGTGGTTGAATTAGTGTGGTAGTGAACAAAAGATCAGCATTCGAGTCATTATTCCCAGAAACAAATGTTATAAGTTAGTCTACTACTAAGAAAATTGTCTCAATGAGTATGGATGGTATCATATGGAAAAATAAACCAGTAGTCAAAGCAATATGGTACAGTAATCATATTGGTAGAACTCTTAATATAAAAAGCAAATTCGGAGATCATGAGATGCTAGGCAGTAGAAGTTTCCAAATTAGAGAGCTGTATTTCTTGAAATGCATCATTATACCTTTGTTTTACTGTGCAGAGCTCTTCATACAAACAATGATCATTTATATTCAAAACTGTGGAGACTTTTAAATTTTCTGGTTATAATTCTGGATAGCTAAATAAGCATGCACTCATTAGTTAGTTGAAGTGCTTATCATCAGTTACTTCATTCTGAATGAATGCATTGTCATTGAGTAGCCAGATCATAGTAAATGTAGATATCCAGCCCTGTATGATATGCAGAATTTATGTGTATAAGTGTATTTATAGGATATTTATAAATTTATTATATTTTAAGAAATTTATATAATGAGTCTCTAGAATCTGCATAAATCTTTTTGAGCTGTGACATTTCTGTAATTCAATTTTTTTGAGAGTTTAAAATGCTAATTTTAGTGGCAATAAGAATGAAAGCCAAGACAATGAGAATGCTGCTGACTAAATAACAAAACTCTTGTAATAAGTAAGTGATTGGTTTATTGTTCGGAAGTTTATAAGAATCCATGGATCTTAAATCCATAATCTGATAATTCACCAAACAATGCATGATATAAAATTCCTATCAAACTGCAAAATGATAATCTTGCAATTTTTTTCATTTTGTTACAGACTTTCTTCAGACTATCCAGAAAAGTTACGTCGAAGGCAGTCCATGTATATTGTTGAGAAAGCTAACGGTGGAGTTCTTTTACAAGGTGATCACAGAATACTAAAATTCAGCACCCATGGTAGTGTTTTACTGTTGAATCAGGAAGTAGATGATTGGGATTTAGATCCTAAACACTTTAAAAATGCTCAAAGAAGTAAGAACTTTTTGTTAAATATTGTTAACAATGTTAAATAATTTTAATTTTTTTAAATATTTATTCATTTTCAAATAATTTAATTATTGTTGTTCAGAACATGTGATGTTCAAGAACAAAGGGTAACAGGTTGGATTCCATTCCAAAATCTTTATCTCCCAAATCCATTACTCTTAAATGCACATATGTTTTTTTTAAATATTTTTTTTCTGTTTTGTTAATATTTTTAATGCCTGTTTGAGATCTATATATTTTGCAATATTACAGAATATATAAAAATTAATTCAGTCTTTAACAAACCATTATGGGGTAAAAATGTCTCCAGCAGAAAAATAATGAAGGAGAAGATAATATTCATCTGGCTAATTAAATGCTAGGTAATGAAAATTTATAGTTTATCTTTTTTATATCCTTCTTAAGAATATTGGATACTTATTTACTGACAAATAGTTGGATATTTTTGTGGTTGTCTATGGCTAAATAGTAAAATGAGTGTGAAAAAAATCACCCAGTTTCAGATCATGGTACATAAAATCATGAGGCAATTCAGAACTATTTTCCTCAGTAGTGAAATATTTATGACTTTCTTATATTTGCAAAAACATGACATAATTGACTCTATAAAATCAATTTAGTTTTAAGCTGGTGGTTACTGTTAAATGTGAAATTCATTTTAATTTATAAGTCATTAAACCGGATAGTTATACTATTAAATTAGTTATTAGGGATTATTGATATTTTTTCAGCCTGTCTACTTGCTATATATTTTTATAACAGATTAGCGTTGAACTCTTGTTTTTATTCCCACATTTTTACAAGTCAAGTATACTTATAATACAAATTCAGATCTATTTATATGTAACTAAATGAGAAAGATCTCAAATTTTAATTAAATAGATTTTAGAATTTATTTACAATAAATTAAAAGTGGCATAGTTTTAAAAACAGTGACATGTGAACATACACATATTTCTATGTAATATAAATATAAACATTGTTAGCATTAGTGTAATTGAATAATAATTAAATAAAAAATACTTACCTCTATATCTTTTAAACTAATCTGATAAAAGTGAAAAATATTTAATCTTTTGCCTTTATATTTTTTAAATTTTGTTTAAATTTGAGTCAGGTTTAATTTTAAATTACTTAATCTTTAAAAAAGAAAATTTATATTTTAATTTAGACTTTTCCCCAAAAATTAAAATGAATATGCAAAAGGCTTTTTTTTCTTTTATAGCAGGCAAAATTAGGCTATACTATCTATTATTCTTTTCAAAGCAGAATTTTTAACTCTGAGCATTGCTCACATCTTGTAAGCCCATATTATTTTCCACCAGTAAACTATTATCACCACACTTGATAATGATCTTATAAGACCCTCATACAAAGGAAAAAACTGGGGATTTTAATCTCTACAACATCCCCACAATGAATTAGCATGATAGTTGTATGCCATGTTTCATGCAAAAGTCCTTCTATTATTAAAAAATATTCTGAAGAATGACTTATTGATATCTTCACTGATTTTATGGATCTGCATGATTACTGTTTGAAACCATTTCTTTTCACTACTTGTGGAATGTAAATAGACTTTTAATCTATTAGACACAAAAATCTTATATTTATCTCTATAAAGAAACAATTCTTTAAATCTGCTGGCTACTGTATTTTTTTCTCTTCCAAACAACAAGTTAGTTTTATTGAGTTAAGAGTACATCAAATCATAACATGTTTTTTTATATATGTAGTATTTTTTTCAACTTAAGGTTTATATATATATAGTAGTTTGTTATTGCTTGCCATCTGAGTAAAAAATCAAAAACTTAAAACAGATTATTTTTATTATAAAAACAGTCACAGTTAATACACTTTATTCTAACATGTAATATTTAGAGATGTAAAAAATAAAACATCAAAATAAAAAGAAAGATTTATTTATTACAAATAATAAATTCAATTTATATGTATATATCTGGGAGGTTAAAATATATATATGGATAAATTCATAGTTTATGAAAAAAAAAAAAACTTATAAAAATCTAAGTAAAATATTTGTCATTATAACAGAGATATTTTTTATGTGTAAATTTGTTCCATAGTGTAAGATAACTAAGTTTATTGTTGCTGTAGAAACAGTTATCTTTCAGATATTAAATGCTGGAAACAGTTTTTAAACAAGAAATGTAATATGTACGATCGATCGTAAATTTATTGGGCAAGATAATTAAGTTTTTGATCACAATCATTTTTTATTTTTTAAAGGAGAATAAATTATAAACAAGAACATTTCTAGATTTATATCAATACATTTATTATAGATAATTAAAATGAACAGCTAATATAAATAATTTATATTTATTTTTAATTCAAACTTAGTCTGAATTAAAATAGATATATCTTCTCTTCTTTATTGATGAGGAATATGTATATTCTACACTAATCGATTCCTAGATATCTTTAATCCAGTAGTAAAAGATTTATTTAAAATATCATTGATAAGAGCAAACATTGTATATGTTCTGGGTGTTTTAAAATCTAGAATTAATATCATAAACAAATCTTGTAAGACAACAGAAAATAACATATAAAATATCACATATTATAGAATATCTACAATAAACCTTACAATCTTTCAGAAAGTAACATGTAAAAAAAATTTGTCGTCTTGCATTGGTGGTCGAGAGGTCAGCGCGACTGCCATGCACTTGCAGGCAGTTGCCTGGGTTGCGGGTTCGCGTCCCGGCCGATGCTATGACATTAAAAAAAAAATTGTGGTACAAAGCAAGTATCTTAAACAAAATATTTTTGATTACTATAATTTATTAAAAGCACAATTATAATCTCAGTATCAAGAACATAAAGATCTTGTTACAGTAAAATCTAAGCATATATAATAAATCCAATAAAACCTAATTTTATATCACACATTAAATTATAAATGAAAAAAAATCAAACTTAGAAACACTATTTAAACTGTGAAGCATTTTATCTTCCTATACAAAATAAATTCAAAAACATTTTTCTAGGTTCTAAAATGAACATAGTTGATTTTAATGCTTACTAATGAATTCAGAACTTTTTTTATAAGCATTTGAATAGGTGACTATACCCTATATAATGCTTTATTTTTTCTGAAATACCTTTGTTAATTTAATTACATAGCCAAATTAGTCTGGTCAAGTCAGAAATGCAATTGAAAGTTTTAAAGCACTGCCTCTTTTTTAATAATTATAAGGTATTGTGATTAAAAATAGTAAAGTAAAAAGTTTGTTCATCACATAATGAGACTAAAATGATTAACAGATTATTCATTTGTAGTAGAATTTTGAACATCTTGCCAAAAATATCTGTCAATCCTGGCAAAAATTATTCATATCATGTTTATTAGAATTATACAATAAAACATACAACAAACTCTTTATATACTTAAAAAATATGGATAAAGATATATTAAAAATAATAATTCCAAAAATTTATTTTTGCAGAAGCAATCTTTATCAGTTGGCCTACATGTTTGCCTTCACATATCTATAGCATCATTATTTAATATTTGTCCATGAAAAAATACTACAGTTCATTTTACAAACAATATATTAATTGAATGCACTCATTATTGAGATGATTATAAATAGAATTATAGAAATTTGCTATCAATAAATAGTTAACATAAATAATAAAGATATGTGGGCAAGAATCTAGACTAAATGATGAAGATTGTTTCTACCAAAAATACATCTTGAAGATTGTTTACTTTTTTTATACATCTTTATATAGCATATATTTTAAGGATTTATAGACTTTATAAGTTTTATTGTATATTGAATATAACCATGCATAAGAGAAAAAGAAGTTTAATAATAATATTTATGATTGCATTTAATAATTGATATACTAATCTTTAACTGACTTTAAATCCAGACTAAAAAAGTGAGTAATAATTTATAACCTAAAAATGATTAGTAATAAAATCTTAATATATTTATCAAAGACGATATCATCAAAAATGAATTTATTCAAATAATATCACACTCATAAATTAGTAGCTTGATTATCATTTTAATATAGCATTAGTTTAAAAATCTAAACCTCTATTCAACACAGTTTAATGCTGTTTTTTTTACTATACTGACTGCTTTCAATTCAGTACATTCATGTTTCAAAGACTTATTTTTTCATTGTCTATTTCCATCTGTTTGTTAACAATTCAATTTTCTATCTGTACAAACATTTTTGTTAGTATTCCATGACTTTAATATTTTATTAATTGTTTCTGATAGAGCAATTCTAGTTGTGTATTTGCCTGCTTACTCTAGCTGTTGATATCTTGGATTTCCCCAAAGACCTCTCTGAGAAATTTTCATTCTAAGATTTTATGATTGTCTTTCACATGAGAAACTTCAGGTCTCTAGAAATGACAAAGTTTCCACCATTTATATTAGTTGAAATAAAAATGATTTTAAGTAATTGGCTGCATCTTAATTCCTATCACTTCATTTTGTCTTTTGGGTAATTACTTCATCAAGATATTTGATTCCTTCTGCTCATAACAATATTTTGTTAATGCTTTACTATGTGTGTTTACTTACCATTGATTATTATATATTTAATATTACAATAATTGATCCTAATCCAATTATTTTGGTCATTTTATCTGGAATTCTTTAAGACAACCATAAGATCTCCAGGCTGATATTAATTATATGATTTACTAGTGAAAGAATATATTATATAATATTGTTAAAACTAAAACATTCTGAATATCAACCAAATCACAGTTTTAAGTCAATGTTAAATAGTAATATCTGTCTATAGAATTCAACAGTTTATAAGGAACAACTGACTAGATTGATTGAAAAAGTATTGAAAGGAAATTTATGGGGGGAAATTCATGACATTAATAAAATAGCACTAAAAACATTGAAATTAATTATGACAATAAAGTAAAAACAGATTAACTATATATATATAAATTTATTTAACTTAGAAATTATTTTATGTTGATAACAATTTATATTTTGTGTTATTGTTAGGAAAAAGTAGTTACATTCCGGAAGTTACCGAAGAAAAATGGGTGACAGGTTTTTGGACTCAGTTCAATGTATTACTTCAGCGTAATTTTATTGAAGCTAAATCTCGTATTATTTCAAAATTAAATTGGATTCAAAATATTTCTATTAGTCTTCTAGCAGGTATCTTATGGTTTCAGCTGCCAAAAGTTGAAGATAAAGTCCGAGACATCACAGGCATAGTAAGTAAATAAAAGTTTAAAATATAATTATTTATTTCAGACACATACATAACTGAGCTAATATATAATTAAAAAATATGTCAATCATACATTATTTATAAGTTATTGGTATATATTTTATTAACTCAATTATAGTTACTGTAGGACAAAATAAAAAGATGGATACCCACCTTTCTATTTTCTATCTAGGTGTAATACAAATGACAGAAAGAAATAGATAAATAATTTTTAACAAATTTATTATATATCATCTAAGACTTATGTTTGAGAACAATCAGTTTATAATGTCAATTAAGTAAACCTTCCCACAAATATATTAATATAAGTAGGTGTACAAACCTGAAATGCACAAAGCCAACTGATCTAATATAAAATTATAACACACCACAACTACATATGCCTGAAGATCCCTAATAAATATTGCATTAACATCAGTTGTATTTAAAATATGACCAGATAAAAAGATGAATATCCATTTTTCCATTCCTGTCTAGGTCTAATAAAAGTTGATATTGTGATGATGGCCTTTATTAGACTTAAGCCAGAAATAGAATGGTGAATATTCATTTTTGTATCTTATCACATTCTATCTATGACAGATTAGTGAAATAATTTTTATTGGCGACTTGTAAACATTCATGTTAGAGATGTATTTTAATTATATATACATGTACATTAGTAAGAGATTTCATAAACTTGAATGTAGTTTTCTTGTATGATATAAATTCTACATTATAATGATTATCTCAAAGACATTTTAAGAATGTTCAATAGTAATTTATTGAAAAGATATGATTGGAGATAAAATATATTGGAAAATTAGTTAGGCAAGATGGTGAAGTCTTGGAAACAAAAATTTGCTGTAGAAATTAAAAGGTAGCATAAAAACATATCAAATGAATAGATTTTGAGATCAATATGATGTATACTAATATGTTTGTGATTGAGAATTGTCATCACAAAAAGTTATCTTTATCTCTTTTTTTTTTTTTTGTTTTTAATTCTATTATTTTATTTTTTCTAAAGATAGAATGGCTATTCTCATTTAATTATGTCATCATAATAGATAGCCATTCAGAAATGAATATAATCGGCCTAACTCCAGATAAAACAATGAGGAGGGAGAAAAAAGAACAAAAATTAAGTATATATGTTTTCCGGAAGTCATTACTCTTGATAAAATATATTTAACTTCTATAATTCCCGACTTGGTCAATTACTTTTTTTTGTAATTTAAATTGTATCCTATCTCATAAAACCATAGATATAAAAATAGAGTAAAAAAAACCTGAAATTATATATATTCTATTCCATTTATTTTTATTGTATTGAGCAATCTATTTTACTAATTGATTATTTATCTGTTCGACATATGTGTGTTCAGGTGTATCAGTGTTATAAGATAGTGTGGAGAGTGGTGGGTCATGTGAAAGTCTGTGCTCATACCCTGTCTATTACATATATAGACACAGGTATATATAAGCCTGTGTATTTCAACTAATAAATTAAATAGCAAAAGAATCAATGTTTAATTACAGGAGGAGGAGGAGGAGGAGGAGTAGTAGTAGTAGTAGTAGTAGTAGTAGTAGTAGTAGTAGTAGTAGTAGTAGTAGTAGTAGTAGTAGTAGTAGCAGTAGCAGTAGCAGTAGCAGTAGCAGTAGCAGCAGCAGCAGCAGCAGCAGTAGTAGTTATATAGACAAGATGGCGGACAAGCAGTAATTCTTGCTAGCATTGCTCAGTTTTATTTGCTTTTCTTATACATCTATTGTAAAAACTGTATCCTGAAAACGTTTGAATCAAGTTATAAACCTATCACTGACACACTGTGAGGCAGTGGGATAAGTAAACCCTTGTATTATTGTAGATAATTCTTTTATTGTTTTGATGGATTACAACGATCCATCAAATACATTACAAATGGCTGCTTCTAACGGCCAAGTTGAAAAATCCAAATCTAATCTTACCTTAAATCATCCTACTATTAATCAAACTTCACAATCTTTAGTTCATAGTAACCAAATGTATTATGTGTCAGCTAAATCAATTAATAATCGTGATCTCTTTTCCACAGAAAATTCGTATGTTAATGTTGACTCTGACGCAGAAATATGAGGGCCTAGAGACAACACGCTAAACGTTTCTGTGTCAAGCAACACAACACAAAATTCTATTAGTTCGTCATTATTCATAAACTCTATACAATCAAATGCGAAAATAGGAGGGCTCATGTACAACGAGCATGAATATCCAGAGCTTGCAATAGCGAGTCAAGATCAAGTGAAAGAAAACAAGGAAAATAGTCAATCAAAATCAGAGCCTATAACAATGAAACAATTTCAAGTACAAAATAACAATAGAGAAAATAATCACTTTTCACGAAACTCAATATACAGTAGAACACCTAATGAAAATAGTAATACTTATGCCAGAATCGTTAGGTCCTCCCCTTCATCGCCTATTGCCGGTGGTATTACCACTTCTGATTCTTTGGCAGAGGTGATGGGCCTTGATGATGAAATGGAAGTTTGCTGTTTAGATGACGAATCTACAGAAGAACAGCCTCAAAATATTACTCCTGAAGTATACAATCAAATTAATACCAAATTTAATGAAACAATACCAACTAGTCTTCTTAACTCGTCCAAAAAGTTTGAAAACAATAAAACCGTCATTATGATGGTTACTAATTATAAATGCGATCTCGGTCGTTTTCCTTTTGATGAATTCTACCAGATGTTAACAGATAAGAATCTGTGGTCATACATATATAAAGTTCTAATGCATCCGAACAACAGATACCTTTGTTTGGAGTTCCACAATAGGACTCAACAACAAATCTTCCGAAAACATATTAAATTTCTGGGGAAAAAAATAATTTGTTACATTGACACCAGTCGCCCCCTACATTTGTACGGGAGAATTAAAAATTGTCATGTTGATTTTAATGAAGCTGATTTACAGTTGCTAATGAAAGATTATGGCAAAGTTATTAATTTCTCATATCTTAATCACAGAAAAGCAGTTATTCCCATATTTTCTAACACTGCAATATTTAGTTTAATTATGAAAAAAGATATTACTCCATACGACATTCCTACGATGCATGACACTGAGGTGTCACCACTGGTAATAACGTTTAGGGGCATTCCACCTCAATGTTTTGAATGCAAACTTAGAACGCATTTGGTTAACGACTGTCCTAATAAATATTGTAACAAATGTGGATTCAAAATCACCAAGCTACACGACTGCTCAAATAATATAAATGCAAAAAACCAACTAACCACATACCCGCAAAAAAATAATGGTAATTGTATTGTATCACAAACAAATCAAATTACCACCCAAGAACCAAATACACACACACACACTCGGCAATAATTTCACATACTAATACCGGCTCTCTTACAACATATAACACAGTCCTAAAATCCACTCTTGAAACCAGGTCAGAGTCTATACCTTCTTTTAACACTGATCAACAATCAAGTATGGAAAGTAGCGCTGGGTTGCTAACATCATTTAATACTGATCAGCAATCCATGAGTGAGGCCAGTCCACTAGAATCCACTAACCATTTAGAATCTTCTGCTGACTCCATGTCAACAATGACTGAAAGTAGTAATTCTTTTCAAAATGCTAAGAAAAACAAGAGAAAAAATAAAAACAATGGAGCAATTCCAAAGGTCGATCCCAGTGAAAATTCAAACTGTGACAAGGATCAGGCTAACCAAGCCCCTAAAAATAAGAACCAAAGTGTAATTTCTGCACCAGTCAAGAAAAAAATGAAGGCAACTAACACATCCCCAGTTAATAATGACAACACTGAAAACCCTTATTGTACTAGACAATCAATGCAGGAATCTTCTGATGAAGTTAGTCAACTTGATGTTTACAAGGAAGGCGTGGACATACATAGGAGAGCTTCGAGAGGTTCAAAGGGTGACTCATCAGTGGCCTCCCAGATAACCTAGCAATTCTAAACTTTATTATCACTATGGAATCAGTTATTCTGGTAATGATCTGTTATTGGCTTGCCGATTTGATTTATTTGGACTCCTTCTTCCTTTGCCTTGTTATGGAGCATAACCGGTCCATAGTTGGTAATCAGGTCCTTAAAACCCTCAAAAACACTCTATTGATGGGTATAACACGTGCAATAAGTAATAACTTAGAAGAAATATTCCAATTGGCATTTGTTGATGGCCCTTGTTGTACCATTCCTCTAACTTCCTAATCAACTAACATGCTTTTTTCTATAGTAGCTGTTAATGTCAGAGGGTTAAACTCTCTCCAAATAATCTATGCAATATCCAATTGGATTGAACTATACAAACTGCATCTCTTTCTATGCACTGAAACCAAATTATCGGTAAACTCAATAATCAAGCCTGACCGATACTTTCAGAGGTTTGGATTTAATAGATTTTCCAACTCTAACACCTCATCTGCAGGAGTTGGAATTATCAATCACCGTGCTTCTTCTTTTCAATCAATAAACATACTATACTTGGACTCACATATGTGCATAACAACTTTATATAATCAAGCTTACACAATTAACATTATCCTAGTATATTTATACAACCAATCGAGTCTCATTTATCAGCTAATCACTAATATAAATGCAATACTAGCTACCAATCCCTTTCCCACAGTCATGATTGGGGATTTTAATATGCCATACTCTAAATTCACCTTCAAATACCTTCACCTACTAAATAAAAAACTTATGAGTGGTGAAGGATTCTTCTCATCAAACTCTATCTCATATTACACTAGGAAAAATTCCTCATTAATAGACCTTGTATTCTACTCCCCAGAATTACATTTTCTAATACAGCCATCTCTAATACCAGTTGTTTTCTCAGACCATTTGGCACTTACAGTCACTATTAAAATAAATATGCTTGTATTTGAAGCTCCATTACTAACTAATACCACTAGACTGCTTCTCAAATCCAGTGCACCAGAAGCCATCCTCTCTGAGATTTACATTTATTTTAATAAAATTCATATACTTACTCTTCCACCAGAAGAAGCATGGTTCAGCTTCATAAACATCATTTCATCCACGATTAAACATTACACATGCAGAAATCTGACACCTACACATATGATGAAGAAACTGGAGTTGCTACACCAAAAAATTAGAAGCACACCAGCCAATACCTGCTCTATACCTTCAATTCTACTTCTCAAGCAAGAATACAAGCAAACACAATTAGTTTTGGCTGATTACTTAGCTACCAAAAAAGCAAAAATTTTTTTAAAAAATACGCATAACTGGTCTAGAGACTACATACGCTGGGCGCTAGGATATACTAGTAAAAAACTCACGCCCACATCAATTCTGCACAACTCAAAAATAATAACTGGGGAAGGAATGATTGCACCTTTGCTTGACTATTTTAAAAATAAGCTCCAGTCATGCCCCTGTCCTAGCATGACAAATCTCAAGCTCAACAACTTTAAGGACAATCACAATATTACTAATGAAGAAATAATGAATAAAATTAAAAAGTACCCTAATAGTGCACATCCTGGAATACATGCAATTCCAAAATTTATATTAGAACACCTTAACTACTTCACTGTACCAATAATTCAAAAGATGCTCAGCCATCTTTCAAACCAAATACATATTATTCCACAATTATACCCTATCTCCCTTGTTCCCTTTCTCAAAAAACCCATTCATCCTACACCACTAAGCAATATCAGGCCAATTTCCATGTCTCCACTGGTTATTAAAGTAGCTGAAGCATTAGTTAAAGACAAAATTCAACCACTCATCCTGCAAAAAATCTCGAAGTATCAATTCGCAAAGAAGGGAAGCTCCATCCCTGAAGCACTCTTCCTTTTCAGAGCCATGATTGATCAAATCAGAGTTAATAAAAAGGCAGCACCAATAGTGGTCCAGCTGGATATTGAGGCGGCTTTTGACTCCATTCCAATTGATAAGCTTTTGGGGGCTCTTGAACAGTACAACATCCCTTTATCACTTAGATGCATTCTGGCAAATCTATTGTACAATAGGTCCATTCATATTACATTAAATGGAAAATCATCTGTCAGTTTTGTTCCACACAGCTCCATTCCACAAGGCTCGCCACTTAGTGCCCTCTTATTTATTTCCTATATTAACCCTTTGTTGATTGAGATGGAAAAAAAATTGCCACCTGTGGTTCTATCTCAAACTAATCTCCCTATAAACCACATATCCTTTATGGATGATATAGTAGTCTTCCTACCTTCCAAGAAATATATACCCATGCTAATAGACATTCTAAACAAATATACACATGACTACTCACTCAAGTTCAACACTGGTAAAATGGCAACTTGGAATATTCTTACAGGCAAACCTAATGATTCTCTAACTAAATCCCCTCCACATTCCTTTTTGGGAATCCCTTTCCACCTGTCAGTGGGTGCCAGAAGGACAGCCATTCAAAATCAGCTAATGGCATCAATTACTAAAATTATGAACTCTCTTTCTAGGGCCTACCTTTCAATACACAGTAAGACCACACTCATTAACATGTTGATACTACCCAAAATTAACTATTATATGCCAGTTGTTAGTTTTACCAAGGCTTTTATTCGAAAAATAAACTCATTATGTTGCAAATTGATCTGGAATAAGAAAGCCGTCTCAATAAGCATCAAGAACCTGCAGAAGCATACAAAGTTTAATGGATTATCATTGCACTCAATAAACACCTTCTATTACCAAAGAATACATAATACTCTAGTTAAAATTGCCACCAATTTCCCTATTTTTCAACCATACTTAAAAATAGAACCAACTGATACACCCCCACCTAGCAAGAACAAGTTTTTAAATAAACTATTACAACATATTAACAGGAATCCAACAAACAATGAGTTCAGCACAAAGATTGATTATTGGACTGCACATCAAATCCTGAACAAGATGGACACTCAATTATCTCTTAACAGTTTTCTCAACATAAACAATAAAGCAATTATTACTAAATATAAGTACTGGAATCTTGAACCGAAATACCTAGATTTCATGATTAAAATCAATTTAGAGGCCTTGCCCACAAATGAATTTCTCTCAAGGAAAATGCGATATGCAAAAATAGACCCTGTGTGCTCCATCTGCAACAGAGAGGAAGAAACAATGAATCATTTTTTGCTGAACTGCTCATCACTGACAAAATATAGGCAACTGATCACCACAATCTCACACAACAATAGAATTACCATCAATACCTTAATTGACAGTTTTTCAAAAGGCTTTTTCCCAACAATCAGGATTTCTATTTATCTGCTATTTACATTATGGTTCATTAGATGCCAGTTTGTATTTAACCCCACTTCCCGCAAATTGGAGTCACTGTTTCTAAATAAATTGGAGAAAATTAAAACTAGGGACCGGCTCATTGCCCCAGTTGACATAGTGGCAGTAACCTGGAGTCTAATAAAACTTTAGCTCTAATCAAATATAAATAGATGTAGTAATAAAAAAGAGAAGAGTCAAAAATTGCTTTTAATAACTCAAGCAAGAAAACACCAAACTACCACAAAATTAGGAACGACTAGTTGCAAGTCATTAACTGGATAATAAAAACATAATTGCAAACAATTGTAATACTGCAAGTAACAGTGACTATCAAACATATATTAAACTTAATAATCACACAAAACTTTAATTTAAGATGAATAAAGGAAAAAAATGTGAAACCAGATTGTAAAATAAAATTATGTACACTTTTCATTGTAAAATCATATCATGTATATATTTCATTGTAGAATCAAATCATGTATATCTTTCATTGTAGAATCAAATCATGTATATCCTTCATTGTAGAATCAAATCATGTATATCCTTCATTGTAGAATCAAATCATGTATATCCTTCATTGTAGAATCAAATCATGTAGATCCTTCATTGTAGAATCAAATCATGTATATCCTTAATTGTAGAATCAAATCATGTATATCCTTAATTGTAGAATCAAATCATGTATATTTTTATGTAATAAATTAATTTTAAAACTAAAACTAGTAGTAGTAGTAGTAGTAGTAGTAGTAGTAGTAGTAGTAGTAGTAGTAGTAGTAGTAGTAGTAGTAGTAGTAGTAGTAGTAGTAGTAGTAGTAGTAGTAGTAGTAGCAGTAGCAGTAGCAGCAGCAGCAGTAGCAGCAGCAGTAGTAGTAGTAGTAGTAGGTAGCCATCTTGGCTCTTGACAGAGAAAGTTGACTCATTTCAGCTCCTGCTTTAGACTTAAGTTTTATTGGTTTTTGATTGAATTTGATAGTGAAAAGTATACCAAAAGAAAAAGGAAATTTTCCACTTAAAGGTAAGCTCTATTTCGAGCAAAATTGTTGTTAATATAAAGAAGAATATTAGATTTAAAATGTCTAATATTTCTGATTCTAATTCTAATTTAAAAATTGCTAATAATAGCTTAGATAAAAATAATTCTTATCAAGATCTAGAAAAAGTCAAAGTTAACAATAGTTCTTTTTCAAAAGTAAAAACTGGATCCAATATGGCTGAAGCCTTATCTGATTTATCTAAAACAAGAAATAAATTTAAAAATACTAATTTGCCTGAGGCATCTGATTCTATTGAATTAAATAAGAATATTAAACAAACTTATGCTAGTATTTTAAAGCAAAAATCTGAACAAGATAACAATGTAATTACAGAAGAAAATTTAACAGAAATTTTTAATTTTGACAATGAACTACAAATGGAACAAGAAAATACAAATTTATTATCAACTAGTAATACAGATTATGTTTCTGTATGTGAAAAATTTATACAAACAATTCCTTTAACAGTTCTTAAATCATTTCAAAAATTTAAAAGTATTAAAACGTCTACAATAGCTATAACAGATACTAATTCTTCAGTCATGAATTTTCCTACTGATGAATTTTATTCTTATCTATCAGAAAAAAAAACTTTGGTCAATGATATACAAAGTGCTAGATCATCCTAATAGCAGATATAAAACAATAGAATATCATAATGTGGCTCAGAAACAAATATTTGAAAAACATATTCACTTTCTTAATGGAAAATTTATTTGTTACATAGACATTGATAGACCTACAAATTTGAATGGACAAATTAAGAACTGTCATGTAGACTTTAAAGCTGATGATCTACAAGATTTACTAAAAAATGTTGGAACTGTGGCCAACTTTAAATATGTATGGGAAAAAAGAGCCACACAGCCAGTTCTAACCAATACTGCTCATTTCACTATGTCATTGAAGAAAAATATGCAACCAACAGATATACCAACATTACATGCAACAGATTCTTCACCTTTGATAGTTACTTTCAGAGGCATTTCACCTCAGTGTTTTTTTTGTAAAGCCAGAGATCATCTTGTCAAAGAATGCCCTAACCGTTTTTGTAAAAAGTGTGGTATTAAAAAAACAAAAACGCATCAGTGCAGTAGAGATCCAATAGCTAATAATGAAATCAGACTCATGCAAAGTAACCCTGAAAAAACAAAAGTAGATGAAACTATTCCCAATATGCAAAGTAACCCTGAAAAAACAAAAGTAGATGAACCTATTCCCAATAATGAAGACAACAACACAGATATCCAAAATCTCAGCCTTGATGAACTTATTCCCAATAATGAAGACAAAACCGCAGATATGCAAAATCTCAGCCTTGATGAATTTATTTCCAATAATGAAGACAACAACACAAATAAGCAAAATCTCAGCTTTGATGATCCTAGTCAAAATAGCTCCATGAATAGTATACCAAATAAATCTTATACCTCACAGGAGGAAACAGAAACAGAGTACATGAGTGATACCTTACCATTTCCTTGCTCTGATGAAGAGTTCCAAGTAATTAAAGTAAAGACTAAGAAACGAATGCACAAGAGGAAAAAATCCGCATTGCATCAAGAGCCTATACAAACTAATGAACCTGACAAACATAGTGAAAGAAAATCAAAGAAAAATGATACAAAGTCTACCACACCAGCATTAAAAAAAACAAAACTCACAAATAAAACAGGTGAAACAGATTATCCGGCTAATGAATCAACACTTCATTGGACCAGACAAAAACAAAGTACAAATCAATTATCACAGGAGCAGCTTCTTCTGATGGCAGGAGTGGATGTACACAGAAGATCTACTAAATCTAAGGATATCATAACAAATACCATGTCTCAAAATACAGAGACAGACTTTGAAGCACCATTAAAAATAGACTATCAAGATGAGTTGCATAAATAACACATATAGACTTTCAAACCAGGACAATTTTTTGGATTTAATTCCAAATGTGAAAATAATTATTATGTTTATGAACAAAAATATGCACAACAAACTCAATAGAACTTCACTTGCAAGGGTAAGTTCATTGTTTTCACAGTGGTGTATTATTATAATTTTTCTTTTCTATTTAACACATTCCTATTATACTTTTACTAATATTAGTTGTCCCATTCATTATACAATAAACTATAAAATATCATTCTCCCACTATTTTATATAATTGATAATATGGGTCTTTCTATTACAGCAGTCAATGTAAGGGGTATTAACTCTACCCAGCGAATATATGCAATTAGCAATTGGATAAGGCAATTCTCACCCCATATCCTTTTATTTACAGAGACAAAATGCTCAGTACATTCAGCATTTAATCCTGAACTCTACCTTAGTAAATTTGGATACAGTAAATTTTCAACATCTGATATTGCTGCTGCTGGGGTAGGGATTCTCATCCATCATTGTTCTCCTTTTCAAACTTTTAAAATTTTGTACTTAGATCAGCATATGAGTATAATTATTCTTTATCATTCTTCTTTTACAGTGAATCTAATAACATTCTATTTATATAATCAGCCAGTGTTAATTCACCAATTAATAATTAAAATAAATTTAATATTAGCTACAAATTCTTACCCAACTATAATCATGGGTGATTTTAACATGTCTTATAAGAATTTTACATTAAAATACCTTCATTTGATTAATAAAAATCTCATGAGTGCTGAAGGTTTTTTCCCAACTAACTCCATTTCATTCTATACTAAAAAACACTCCTCTCTAATAGACCTTGTATTCTATTCACCAGATCTACATTTCATAATAAATCCCTCTCTATGTCCTGTAACTTTCTCTGATCATTTAGCACTTAATGTGGAACTTGCAATACACATGCAACATCAACCAATTCTTCCTCTAAATAAAACTACTCGTCTTCTTTTAAAATCCACTACACCTGAAGCTGTTCTCTCTGAGATTTATATTTATTTTAAGAAGGTAGACATACTATCTTTAAACCCAGTAGAGGCCTGGCTATCATTTATTAACATAATCTCTTCTACTATTCGACATTATACCTCCAAAAATAGTTCTCCCACTAATCTTGTTAATAAGTTAGATACAATACACTTAAAACTAAAAAATACTTCATGTGACCCTTCTTCAGTTACATCAATAATGTTTTTAAAACAAGAATACAAGCAAACCCAACTCATACTGGCTGATTATCTCTCTATAAAAAAAGCAAAAATTTTTCTAGCTAATCCCCATAACTGGTCTAAAGGATATATTCGGTGGGCTTTAGGTTATACTCCCAAAAATTAACTCCTTCATCTATTATTTTTGATTCAAAAATGATTGCTGGGGAAGACATGACTCCACAAATATATTACCACTTTAAATCTAGACTCCAAAAATTTCCTTTTCCAAAATTTTCTTCATTTCACTTTGGTTTTACCACAGAAGAACATAACATTACAAAGTATGAAATTGCTCTCAAGTTGAACGCTTTTCCCAACAATACACACCCAGGTACACATGCAATTCCAAAATTTTTATTATCACATCTTAGCCACTTTACTATCCCAATAGTACACAATATGATAAATTATCTATCAAAACAAATATATAACATTGACCAACTTTATCCAGTATCAATGGTCCCTTTTCTAAAGAAAAATACACTTCCTTCTCCTCTAGATAATCTACGCCCTATTTCAATGTCTCCTCTGATCATCAAACTAATAGAGTCTCTTTTAAAAGACAAAATTCAACCCCTAATACTTCCTGGGTTGTCTAAGTTTCAGTTTGCTAGAAAAGGATGTTCTACTTCTGAAGCACTTATGTTAAGTAAAATATTAATAGAGGATGTAAGACAAGCTAGAAAATCAGCACCTATTGCAATTCAATTAGACATACAGGCTGCATTCGATTCGGTGCCTGTGGACAAGCTGCTACAGGTGCTTAGTCAACATAAAATTCCAATACCTATAATGTATGTTCTAGCAAACCTGCTCATCAATAGAAAAATACACATCATCTTAATGGCAAAATGTCCCCTGACTTCACTCCACACAACTCAATACCACAAGGCTCTCCCCTTAGTACACTGTTTTTTATCACATATATTAATCCCCTCCTACTAGAAATAGAATCTAAATTGCCAGGAATATATGTACCCCTCATAAACCAATCCATCAATCATATTTCATACATGGATGATATAGTCATTTTTTTGCCATCCAAAAAACATTTGCCTTTAATGTATACCATTTTAGAAAATTACTCTGCAGCTTATAGTTTAAAATTTAACAAAGAAAAAACATCTATTTGGAGTATACTTTCTGGTAATCAAATTCATTCAGTTTGCAGTTACCCTCCTCACAAATTTCTTGGTCTCCCAATTCATCTGTCTATGAATGCAATGAGAAAGATAATACAAGAACAATTAATATCTGCAATTGAAAAGGTGACAACCTCACTTTCAAAAGCATATCTTTCATTACATAGTAAAATATCACTCATTAACATATTAATTTTCCCAAAAATAAATTACTATGCACCTATCATTAAATTTACTAACTCATTTAAGAAAAAAATTAACTCTTTTTGCACCAAACTCATATGGAATAAAAAGGCAGTGGTAATAAGCACCAAAAGTCTGCAAAAACATTCAAGACAAAATGGCCTGTCATTACACTGCATTTCAACATTCTATTACCAAAAAACTCACAATGCTTTAATGAAACTTTATATGACATATGAACATTTCCAAGTGTTTCTTCCAATATCACCTACAGACACTCCACCTCCTATTAAAAATAAATTCATTAACAATCTAATAAAAACAATATTCAAACATAAAGTACCTGCTACAAACCTTTTCTCAACTAAAATTAAGTATTGGGAAGCACATTACATAACAACTAATTCCAGTCCCTTTGAAAATCCCATTAGCTTAATTAATATCACAAATAAAGCTATAATCCAAAAATTTAAATTCTGGTACTTGGAGCCTAAGTACTTAGATTTTCTAATAAAAATCAACCTTAGAGCTTTACCTACCAATGCTTTTCTGGCTGGAAGATGGAGATCTCCAAACATAGATGCCATTTGTCAACTATGTAATAAAGAGGAAGAAACAACAGAACATTTTATTTCTCAGTGTACTTCTCTCAAAACATATCGAGAACTAATTGCTGATATAACCCATAATCCAAAATGCTCATTGACAGTATTGATAGAAAATATTCAAAGAGGGTTGTTTCCAACAATAAGAATAACAATCTTTATACTATACACACTCTGGTTTATGAGATGCCACTTTGTATTCAATCCCACATCTCGTAAACTTAAATCACTTTTTCTCAATAAGTTAGGAAAAATTAAAACAAGAGATCAAGCACTAGCTCCAACAGATATAGTATCAGCCACTTGGAGTTTGATCAAATTACCAACACCACTGTGAAATATGAATAGCATATTTGCTGTATGTAAGTGAGTTTTGTCGTCATATATGTATTTAATATTGTTACTGTTATTGATTTTTTTTTCCTCAGTTTTTCAACATTATTAATGTAAAAATATTTCATGTATTCATAATAATAATTTTGTTAATAATTTTCAATTCTAAATTGTAGATCAGTTTTTGTAACATGTTTTAAAATTGTATTTTCATACATGTTCTTATGATATCAAATAAAGTACTTTTAAAACTACTACTACTACTACTACTACTACTACTACTACTACTACTAGTAGTAGTAGTAGTAGTAGTAGTAGTAGTAGTAGTAGTAGCAGCAGTAGCAGCAGCAGCAGCAGCAGCAGCAGTAGTAGTAGTAGTAGTAGTAGTAGCAGCAGCAGCAGCAGCAGTAGCAGCAGCAGCGTATATCTGTCTGCAATGTTTATTTCTATTACTGCTTTAATTTAATTAATGGATGAAGAAGACAAATGAACTTTGATTTTAAGTATAGTTTTCAGTGACAACTGTAGTCAAATATATTACATATATTAAGTTTTAAAAAAAGGATTTAAACCAATTGATAGTTTCATTAGACGTCTCTTGAATTTTACATTAAACAAATTTATATTTGTAAAATGTCATTATGTTTTCACCAGTTCTTCCATACATTGAATAAAACAAAGTGTTAAGATAAAAGATAGAATAGTCTGTAATTCAATAATTAAAAACAAAATGAGCTGATCATTTTATTTATAGAGCATTGACCATATTTACAAGAATACAATTTTTCATTAATGCTATAATTGTTAGAAGTGGATTCAAATTTAACTAATGCCAAGTCCAGATGATCCTGTAAATGACATTCTATCTTTTCATAAATGAAACAAGTTTATGATAGTTCTTTCTCATGAAGTTTGAAGTGATATATTCCTTCTGATATAGCTATTATCAACTGTTACTAACCTTACCCTAGATTTCTGCTATCTATTAGTAAATGTTTAATTGATACAGTATTAATCAAGTTCAAACCCAACAAAGATTTTTCTGTCACATGAATAATTGCCCATGTTATTATTATTGCCTTCTATAGATTCTCACAAATTAAAACTACCAAAATTATTTGCAAAAAATCGCCTCTGAATAAAATTTGCCTCAAAGTATTTCTTATATATTCTATTTCTCATTTAAATATAATAACAGCTGACTACCATTTATATTCATATTTGATAAATTCACAATAAGTCTCTTTGCTTCTTTGATTTAGATTTCATTTAGTACTGTTGAACAAAAGTAAACATTCACAAATAATTTAAATCTTGAAAAAGCCTAATAAGAATAAATATTAGTTTCATCAGTTAACGAAAGAATGAATGTTAAGAATCATTACATCTCTATTTATAATTGTAGTAAGGATCATAATTCACATCTGTAAACAGTTTTTCTTACACATACACATCACCATTACCATTTTCAGCTATTATTATCCACTGCAGGATGATCAGATTTACTTCAGCTTCTTTAATCTATATCCTTTCTTTTCTATATCACACTAACAAACTTCCTTATTTTATTTATCCATCTCACATGTGGTCTCTTTATAGGTTTTTTATAATCTCTTTGGAATCCCATTTAAAATTCTAACTGTTCATATATTATTATCTCTTCTAGCAATATGCCCAGCTCATTTCCATTTTAGTTTCTTAATTCTTCCAATGATGTGAATGATATCTATTTGTTCTCTCATTCAGTTATTTAACTTTCAGTCTATTCTTGTTACTTCCAACATACATTTCTCCATATTTTATTAAGTTGTCTGAAGTCTCTATATTGATTTTCTGTTACATGCAAGCCTCAGGTCTATATTCAAACACATAGACCTATTTCCTTTTAATATTATATTAGTTCTACCAAATGTATTTCATCCATCTCAATTCTATCATTAATTTCATCCACTATCTGTATTAATAATTTTATCAAGGAATTGAAGTTATTAATTTCTCCTTATTCACAATTATTAATCTGAGAAAAGTCATTGAACATTATTTTAATTCTTTTACATTTATTTTTTTTGTCCTACTTTGTTAATTTTCATCTGGTTATTTTTGTAACATTATCGTGAAATATCTCCCTATTAAGCCTACAAGAAAAAGAGGAAAACCTATTGATACTAATCAATTAGACCTCCAAACCAGGATTAATGAAATGATATATTTATTTATCAACCCAGTGAATACTATGGACTATTTTTATGGAATAAAGTAAGACTTCTTTATTCTACAATCAAGTATAGTGATTAATGGATTAATCTATCCATTTCCAACCAAGTCAAGGAATGCTGAATTAATTAATGAATTAAAATTGAAATTATGTCATTGATATAAAAAATAAATAAATAATTTCAAAAAGTTATCTGATTTTCATTATAAACTGCTATATCTGGACAAACTCAGAAATGTTCAAAGTATATATATATATATTGTTTATGCTCTTTATTTCCATGAATAAAAAAATTAAGATAAATAGGCTGAAAATAAGACCTTTCTATTATTTTTTTTTGTGTTCAAAAATCACATGATAAATTTTATTAATAACCTCTTAATTTAGAGTTAATACTAATCTAGTTACCCTGAGAATATTATATGTTAGCTTGATCATAATGCAATTTATGTTTTATCTAGTTTTTTTACTAAGGAAATTGATTTCTTATATATTTTTATCATATTTCTTTATTTATTCATTCATATTATTCAAACATAGATCAGACATATAAGTTAATGCAATATTATTAATTTAATAACAGAAGGCAATGTAAGTTATTAAAAATACCAAAAATCATAACTTAGAAAGATAAATATTTATGTCTTATTGATGATTGTACTCTCCATTTTAGGATAGAGCCCATTACTGGAGAAATGTGTGGGTAATTTGCACAGTTGTTATGTTGGATAAAATTGTTGTTGAATTTTATATTGTGCCTTTGTTCATTTCTCATTTATGCATTTCACCATCTTACCAGAAATTTAAATTAGTAATGCAATATCATAAATGGGTTTTATGAACCTCAAGCTATATTTTGGTGCTGAGAGGGTAGCTACTAAATGATGTACATTCAAACTTAGATTGCTAGTGTTGCTGTTATGGATATTGGATAATGCGATCAATGAGTAAATATTCTAGTAATCTCAAAAGCAATGCAAAATAAAATGCATGTGGTATTGGAGTATGTTATTGGTGTGAAGTCAACAATATCAGAAATAGGTTTTTAATCTGTTAATGCTCTTCAGTATTCTCATCATCAATTATGATTGGTCATTTAATTAAGTGTGACAAGTAATTCTATACTGTCATGTATAGCATCCCATTACATATGGTGACAATGTATGCCTTCTGTCTCATCCTATATAATATATATGTATACAGAAAAGATATTAATAAAACATTTGATTTGAATTCAGTACCATCTAATCAATGATTTGTGCTAGTGCAGAGATGAGGAGACCAAAGAAGTTTTTCAGAATATAAGGTTGTACAGCTTATAGATGAAAAGTATTGTGACATTCAAATATGCAAATTTTCAAATAAGGTTCTAAATCCTTTGTATGCAGAAATTATTTAGCTAATTGATAAAATATATATTTTATTATCAAAATATCATTAAATTACTATCAAATATACTAGTATTTCTCAACTAGTGATTCACAGAAAAATGTTAGTGGTCTCAAAAAGTTTATAAATTTAATCATATTTATTACATATTTTTATACTCTTTTAAATTATGATTAATTTTATATTAAATTTTTTTAATTCAGTTCTAAGATTTTTTTTGTGTATTAGTTGTTTTATTCATAGAATTTATAGAAAATAAGAAATGCAAAAAAGTTTTTTTTTTTTTTTCCTAATATCAGTCATCTCACAGTAAAAACACTGCTCCAATAATAATTTTGCACATGCGCACTTCATGCACTGCGGCAGACTTTGGTATGCACAAAAATAAGCTAACAGTTGTCAATCTTATGTGCTACATAGTTTGTCATAGCCAGCCGATTGGAGTTGCACTGACATGTAGTTATAGGAATTACTATATAATAGATATTTACTGTAAATTAAAGTATATTAAGTACTTTTTTTGATGAATTTTAACTATTTAAAAATAATAATGACAAAAAAAAACATCAAAAGCTATTGCAGACTTTTTTCAAAAACCAAGTATAAGAAATTTGAATGCTAATAAAAATGTTATTTATTCACAAAATGATTAACCTCAGGCAAAATGAAAATGCACTGTTGTTCTTGTCAATTCAATCCTGATTATTATTTTTTCGTCTGAGTTGAAAGAAAATTTACCTAGACCTCAATACATTATTTGCAGAGATTTAATTCAATGAATGTATGAAGTCATCAAAATTAATAGATCATTTACAGACCCAACATTCAAATCTACAAAATAAGCCATTGGATATTTTTGAACAAAAGTGCTGAATTGAAAAAATAAAAATAATCTTTTAAAAAACTTTTTTTAGTCAATATATCTCTTATAAAAACATCATATTTAGTTGCTTTAATGATTTCTAAATGCAAAAAGCAATTATCTATTGCTAAAAATTTAATTAAGATGAATTTAATAGATGTGTGTTCTGAAATCCTAGATATGGTTGCTGCAGTCAAAATGAAACTTTGTCACATTCTAACAATACTATTCAGTGCAGATTTAGTGAATTAGTGATGGATGTCGAAGATCAATTAATTTTAAAAGTAAGCAAATCATTGGTCACAATTCAAATAGATGAGTCTACAAATGTTACCAATAAGGCTATACTTTTATGTTATATTCATTATGTTGATTACAAAATCAGTGACATAGAAGAATTTTTTATTGTGTTGAACTTCCTAATCACAAAATTAGTTTAGATATATTTAAAGCAATTGATAATTACATTGAAAACAACTCAATTGCAAAAATTGTGTTGGCTTTTGTACTGACGGAACAGCAAGTAGGACTGGAAAGCATTCAGGAGTCGGAAAAAAAAAATGAAAAAGTAACGGATGACAAAATGATTTTTACTCATTGTATTATTCGCCACAACATTTAACTCCTAAAACATTGTTTTTCCTGACTTGAACAATGTTCTTACTCATTTGATAAAAATAATAAATTATTTTAAATGTAACACACTAAATTCAAGACTATTTTCAAGTTTATGCAATAAAATGGAATCTGGACATAAAAATTTGTTCCTTCACACAGAAGTATGATGGTTGTCAAGAGGGGAAATATTAACAAGATTTACGAATTAATAAAAGAAGTTGAAATATTTATAGAAACAAAAAATTCAGAATTGAGAAATATTTTTTTGTCACAGCAATTGGATTGCTAAACTAGCTTACTTGTCAGACATATTCTAGTAAATGAACTAAATTTAAACCTGCAAGGAAACAGTACTACTTTTAATTTATGGAATAAAACAAGTATTCAAGAAAAAGCTAAAACTTTGGTGTAAGCATGTAAAAAAAACAACAACTTATGACACGTTTCATTTATTTTCAGAATTGGTAAATGAAGTTCATATAAATATTGGTAAATTGAAAAATATTGTTTATGGACAGATAACAGGACTTTTTTGTATGCTTGATCAATATTATTCACAGTAAGTGGAAAGACAATATGCAAATTTTAAATTTGTTTATTGAACAAGAAAATAACTTAACTGATTTGGAACAGGAAAACAATAGATTTAAATAGAGAGATTTGAACTCAGGATTTTTCAGTCTATTCATCCTTCACTCTATCTTACACAACTGATACACATGACCACATACATGTGAAAAAGATACGTGATCCCATACGTATTTTATGCAGAACCAGCACTCATCAGTTGGGCCAGATCATAATCTCCCATACATATATACAATCAGTGCTCAGTTTATATTAAAATAGCAATTTCTCAAACTTGGACAAACTTCAATCTTCTCACTTATCTAATTATTCAACCATCCATTTTATTGGAAAAACTGATGATGGAACACTCAAAGCCCTTGTTGGATTTGATATTATAGTCTTACTCATGTAATCATTTTATCAATTTAATCCCTCATATTATTGGATATTATGTATCCATATATATATTAATAGGAGAGGGATAAGCTGAACTTATACTAAGATGTAATATATTTCCCAAGCAATATGTCACTCTAAGGCAGTTTGTAATTTTCTTATACTGAATGCTTATATATGTAAGTAGAGGGGTTTGAACTCAGGAATTTTAGTCTATTCATCCTTCACTCTATTTCAAGCAACTGATACACATGACCACACTCATGCAAAAAGATAAATGATCCCCAATATACATATTTCATACAGAACCATCACTTCTCAGTTGGAGCCCATAGTAATCTCCCACAGATATATACAATCAGTGCTGATTTTAAATTAAGATAACTATTTATCAAATTTTAATGGATAGGCTTCAATCTTTTCACCCTTCCAACTATTTAATCATCTATTTTTGTTGAAAAACTGATAATGGAATGCTCAAAACCTTGTTGGATTTGATATTATAATCACAACCATGTAGACATTTCATCAATCTAACCCATCATATTATTGGACATTACATATTAATATATATTAATAGGAAAGGGATGGACTGAACTTATACTAAAGATATAATCTATATTATTAGTAGAAGTTCAGCCCATCCCTCTTCTATTATTATATATGGATATGCAATGTCCAATAGGATGAGACTGAGGGATTAGATTGATGTAATGTCTATCTCAAATCCAACAAAGGGCTTTGAGTGTTTTATCATCAGGTTTTCAAAAAAAAAAATGGACAGTTGAATAGTTGGAATGGTAAGAAGATTGAAGCCATCCATTAAAGTTTGAGGAATTGCTATTTTAATATAAACTGAGCACTGATTGTACATATGTATAGGAGATTATGATCTGGCCCAACTGATGAGTGCTGTTCTGCACTAAATACGTATATTGGGGATCATGAATCTTTTTCACACATGCGTGGTTATGTGATCGGTTTCTTGAGATAGAGTGAAGAGTGAATAGACTGAAAAATTCAGCATTCAAATCCCTCTATAAGAAACATTCAATATAAACAAAGTATATACTCCCTTAGAATTAATAGACTTAAGTTGCAATGGTATAATAAAGTTATTTAATTTGACAAATATTACTCTATTTTAGGTTAAAATTAAAACTGAATATCTGGAATTGCTTGAAAAAGCCTTAGGAGTGATATTGCCATTTTCGGCCATATACTTACGTGAATGGACATTTTCGGCAATGATACTCATAAAATCAAAAGAAAGAAATCGTTCATTAAACAAATCCAGCTTTGCGCTTAGCAGTCACAAATATATCTCCAAGATTTTTTTTTTTCATATATCAAAGTGTTGACCGGGAAGCAAACCCGGGCCAGCTGCTTGGAAGGCAGCTATGCTAACCACAGTGCCACCAACTCTTGACATAGCTTTGATAAGCTAATTACTGAAAAAAAATCAGCAACAATCGCATTAGTTTTTGGTTTTATAATTGTAATTATATTTCGTTCAGTTATTTAAATATTCTTTGATTTTCTTCAGATTTTGTTTATTAATAATCTAATATTTTTTTTTACTTTTTTTTACTTTTTTTTCCATATGTCAAATGCGTTGACCGGAAGCGAACCCGGGCCAACTGCTTGGAAGGCAGCTATGCTAACCGCTAGACCACCAATGCTTGATATTTTGTTAGTTAATTTACTGATTATTCTATGTTTTTTCATCATTCTTTGAATATATATATTTTAAATGTGTTAAACATTACAATAATTATATTTTATTTTAAAAAATCCATCCTTTCTTCATTTTTTTTTTTTTGTTCAATACTTTATTTGGTCTATAATAATAGAAAAAAAATTAAATTTATTGGTCCAAGGCATATAGTCATTTGAGAAGCACTGAAATAGACAATTAGTATATCAAGTTTTCTATGTGCAACTATCTTGAACATTGTTAATGTTAATAGGCACATTGCCTTTAATTGTTTAGCTTAAGCAGTACGTGTTTGTCAGTCATTCAAAAATATTACATGCATTTGTACATAAAAATGTAGTTTGTATTGTTACGTTGTTTCAAACAAAGAATTAAATGAATCTTTTGTTTGAAACAATTTAATATAAATAAATAATTTAAAATATATTTTGGTAATTTCTTTTCTTAATAATAGTCATTTATATAATTTTGCACATATGCAAATAATTATATATATATATGCAATAAGAGTACTAACATGTTATACATAAACTGTGTTTAATGTTAAATATTTATAAAAGTGTATACTCGTATTTTAAAATTTTTTATAGTTATACTTTGGCCCCACCTATTGGATGTTTTTTACAATGTTTGGTGCAATAACTGCCTGTAAGTAGACATATATAATTATTAAATAAAATTAAAATTAATTGTAATATTAGTTGTTATGGTCGTTTTCTTTAATATTATTGTTTTTTTCTGTTTGTTAAAATGTGTGATACCTGTTTGCTCTCTCACCCATTTATTTCATTGGTAATCATTCTTTTTAACTCCAATGCTATTTGTTGTTTAGGATGTAGTCTCCATATTGTTCTTTTAGTAAGAGTCCAAATTATAAATCCATAAGAAAGATATGGCAGAATAAATTTATTAATAACTTTCCTTTTCAGACTTATAGATATATTTTGTTTTAAATATTATTTGTACTGAAATAAAAATATATATAATAATTTACTAATGTAATATACAAGATTTTTGCATCTTCAAAAGTAGAATTGTTTACAGCCAAATGATATCTAAAAGAATATTAATCTTATCAGAAACAAGGCTCAAGCTATTTGAATGATATTCATTTATAGCTTGCTTTTCAAAAAGTATTACACATAAGTTCAGTAATATTTATATCAAAGGAGTTGTAAGCAGAACTGAGCCAAGGGAATTTTGCACCCACCTAAGCTTTTATATATACATAAATGTGCTTAAATACTTTCTAATTGAAAATATAAGTATTTTTTCAAATTGTTAATAATTTCATAATTTCAATATTTTTACTTATCATTTTTATTCACTAACATATACTACATAATAAAAAAAAAGGAAGAAAAATCATCATAAAGAAAAATTATTGATTTTACTTTGTAATTTTAATTTAATCAATTATAATTTAGATTTTTTTTCTTCTTATATTTAAAATCTGTGAAACTGTCACTGATGTCTGTTAAGAAACCTAAAGAATTTATTACTTACTATCCATTGTGATGTTTTAGATAAGTTTTAATTTGCTAAAACTTCTTTCAGCTGTTGCTACCATTACAGAAATCATCAGCAAAATTTTCTATGCAAACCACATATTTTGATCCATATTGTTCAAATTGTTTGCTTTTCAATTGTAAAATTTCTAATGCTGGCTGATTTTGTCCTAAGAGTTTAATCTCTTTAGGAGTTTGTTTCAGTCAAAACCACTACTATTTTCTTCATTAAGAATTAAATGCAAATTTATACAATGTTTCTTTAATTTGTTTAAATCACCTATTATATTTAAATTAAAGACAAAGTCACCCTTTTAATACAATTTATTTTATCATCCTAATATTTAAAAATATATCACAAATTTTAATAAGCATCTTTACATAATTAAGATGCAGAACTGCAGATTTATTATTTCTGATATTTTATTTTGTGGTCTTTTCTCATCATATTTGCTGTTGTTTAATGCTTAGTTCAATTTATATATATATCCAGTTTATTATATGCAGTAAAAATAACAAGTGTTAATATTTTATATATTAACACAAACAGAAATGTAATGAATGGAATTAATAACATAATTCAATTTTTATAGAGTGATTTTGATAAAAATAGCTTAATATTAAATGGAAATATCCTATGTGTTTGAAAAGGAAGGTTTTTAATAGATATATTTTACCAGTTCTTACTTATAGATTTGGCATTTGGACACATTACAAAATAGCAATACAGAGACTTCAGATTTGAGATATGTGTTAGAAATAACAAGAAAAGATGTTAGAAATAACAAGGAAAGACTGAAAAAAATCCATAGGTGAGAAAACAAACTGATATCACTCACATCATTAAATCAATTAGGAAACGGGAATTAAATTGGGTTGGACATATTACTAGAGAAGATGATAATAAATCGATAGTTGAAGTTTTAAATTGTACTCCAAGAGATTGTATAACACTTAGAAAAAAGATTACATATAAGATGGATGAAATTAAAAAGTTTACTGGTGCATTGTGGAGAAGATGATTTAAGCATCAGAGTAATTGGATTAAACTTGGAGATACCTTCATCTTGCTGTGAATTGAATGGTTGGAAATAAGTATGATGATGATGAGAGTAAATATCTTCTTCAAAATTTATAGCGCTAATATGTATGTGTAGAAAGTTTTCTGCTTGAGTATTGATTGGTGTTACCAGTTAACTGATATTAGCAACAGAAGGTAACAATCTATTATCATTAGTATAATTTAGTTTTGCTTGCTATTTACTTAATATAATATAATTCCAAAGTTACATTAGAAAAGTTAACAATATATTTATAACATTAAAAAGTATACTTCAATGTACTGATTAAACGATATAAATTTCAGCTCTTTAATGTAATTAAATTATATAATTGATGCATTAAAAATTCATAAGCGTATTATTTAATTCTAAAGCACTCATTGACTTAGAGTTCTAATGAAAAGGTATAATAATCATAAATTAATTAAATGCACTGAGCCAGATTTCGGCAAAAGCTGTCTCAGTGCAATTAATTAGTCTATGTATATTATACCTTTTCATCAGATCTCTAAGTTAATAAGTGCTTTAGAATTACATAATTTTATGCAAAGAGTTAATACTTTGATAATTACCTAAACATATTATGTAAAACAATATATTTAAGTTCAATGAGAAAGACTTTTCATATTATAACATTTTTGTTAATAGATAAATTTATTAACTTTAATTTTTTATGATTATTTTATTCTCTATATGTGATTACATAAATCAGAAGCTTCATGAGTGACAATCACTTTTTGGTTCTTCTACAGAAATGCCAATCTCATTCTTTGTCAATGTTTTTTATTTTAGTTTGGCAATTTGATGCTCTTCTTTTAGACAACTTAAACTAGAAACTTGTATTTATTATCACAGACCAGAATGATGAACTCTTAATGCAGCATTTCTCATCTAAAGGCAAAAAAAAAAAAATCCTTTCAAAGATATCTCATGTGTAGATAGATATCTTATAAATTCAAAACTCTATTAAAAATAATTTTGATAAAATACAAGACTGGGCAAGATTTTTTAAATCACAGTTCCTATGTAATGACTGATTTAACATTGGATACCAAAGATATAAATGATTACTTTTCAATACTTTCTATGATAAAAATAAAAACTAGTAGTACTTTATGATACTGGATTTTGATATTTACAATTTCTAATCTTGGAACAAAATTGCAGGATATTCTTTAAATTTTCATAACTTCCAATCATTACTATTTTAGCATGAGTTAGGAATTTTTCAAATAATGTTTTTCTTTAATACTGAAAATAGACAAATTAAAAAGATTAATTATATACATACATTTAAAAACAAAATGAGAGAAAGAATTATGTATAAATTAATAAGCCTAATTGACATATTATACAAATATCTTGCCTTTTAATAATTTTATTTTTTCTAACAAGAAAAAAAAAAGATTTCACTTACTATAAGAGAGAAAAGAAAAATAATCAATTAGTTTGAAGGCAAACAAGAATTAATAACTTTACTGATGAAAGAAATAAAAGAATTATCTCCAATAATAACATTAATGATATCAAATGGCAGTAACAATCTTCACAACAATCTGTTTTTCCATAGAAAGAAACTGTTTTTTCTTCTCCTGCCACTAATAGATTGTTTATAGATCAGCCCAGGTCATAAATCCAATATAGTAAACTTGAAAAATAAAATGTAATACAACTTTCAGAAATTTTTTTTATATTAGCTGTAATGACATCCAGAAAAACAAGATTAATGAATCTAATTCATCAAACAGATTAGATGAAATTATTTACTGAAAAAAAAAGTTTAGCTCTTATATCTCATGATGTATATGAATATTTCTATTTCAGAATTTTTTTGACATCTGTAATACTAGATTTACCCTTTAAAAATATGATACTCTAGTAGCAGTCTGAAAATACCCTCCCCTCCAAAAAAAAATGTTGATGTAAGATTTTAATTATATAAAACAAAGTAAGAAATTCACTGATAAGCTATAAACTATCATTGCAAGAGAAATGACAACCAGATTTAAAACAAACCTTTTTTAATATCCAATAGCACATTTAAAAATATTTATATGGGTCTGTATTAAAAAAACTATTTGCATATTTTAAAACATCTTTACCCCATTTAGCAAGGGCATTTGGTTCTCAAAAACTCATAATTAAGCAAGCATATCATATAAAGAACAAGCAGTTATAATGATTTTCTATGGGGAAAAAATTAGTTGGTTACTCCAGATAAAAATTACATTATAAGCTGTGAACAAACATATTAACCTAGTATGTATAGTAATTTTAAAAAGCCCTTAATGCTAATTATATGCTTGTATAAACTGTGCTATGTGTATTATGCAGGTATGCACTTAGAATATGTATGTATGTATGATAATGCATCTTAAATCTATGTAAAAACAACCACACTTGACTTAAAATTATTCTTTCAAGTCATCCACTCATTGATCATAATTATCCAGATTTCTGAGTCATCATTTTAAGTTTATCATTGTCTTTTAAATCCTTTGATGATCTTTGTTTTTTTAGATGAAGCACACCAGATGGATGACTGAGGATCTCTGGGAAAAAAAATTAGAATGCATGATTGATATGCTTCTAGTGTTTTCTTTTCATATGGGATACCATGATTTCATGATTTTGGAAAGTTCAGGTGCACATATAATGGTTTAAGTGGTTTGTTCTATTTTGTCTTTGTTTTTTTTAAAAATAGTGGTGGTGGTAGATATGGATAACCCCATAGAAAAACAGATGTCATGATTTCATTCTTCTTTTTCCAGTCAATATAAGATATACATTTTGGTTTTCAAGTTCAAAGATTTTCTTGACTTTTTTCATGGTCATATTAATTGCTGCCATGATTCTAGTTGAAAATGTATGTAACTATAAACTTTTTAACAGAATTGCTAGAAAAAAAATCTATCTTTTTACCATCCTAAAGTACAGCAAAATGTACAAGAAAGTGAAAGTAAATTAGCAGTTAAAAATTGGTTGTGTTTTCCATGCAACATTTCTCATTGAACTAAAAAAAAAAATTATACTGAAGTTTTTTTTTTAATTCATACTACTATAGTATATTGCTTACATGAAATTATTTAGAATTTTAAAAAAATGTTTAATAATTAGTCATTTAATTGATATAAAGACTTGTTACTTTTCATTAGTGTAAGAGTAGCAAAATTATCAAAATCTAATTGCAATTAACTTCAAAAAAATATTCTGATGTATTTAAAAAATGTAACTAATGCATTCTGTATTTGCATATTGTAATCAATACTTAAGGCAATATTTTTAAAATATGTACTATACTGATCTAAATAAACAACACTTTATATACAAATACATTAACTTTTTTATTCTCATGAGATGTCGTGTTATATTAAGTATGGTAACCATTTTTTTAAAAATGACATAGACATTTTTCTATTAGTGTAGTACTTGTGAAGGCAGAGATATAAATTATTAAATACATTTTAAAGGTATGAATTTTTTTTAATTTATTTGTATTGCATTTTTATCATACATAATTTATTATTATCTGCATAATGCATGAAATTTTGCTTAAAAATTGAAAATACATTTATGATAATAGTTTGATTTGAATGAAATTAGCATTCATAAAGATTTTAATCCAAAATTGAGTGACTGAATACTGTAGCTAATATTTACATTGTACACAATTTAAAATTGAATATTAATAGTATATGACCAAAATTTATTTTCAGTTTCATGCTGAATACATTTTTTTTTTCATTTCTATATTTTTATACCTTTGTGGTAATGCCTGCTATTCTGAAACAAATTATAAGATGTTTTAAAATTGAGCAAATAGATTAAGTGCTATTTTTTTAAAACTTACATTTAGTAATTTTTTAACGTATAAAGTTCATTATTATTTATGTAATCCATGAAATTTTTTTAAAATAACAATTATGATAACTAAATTACAATGTGATGATTATAATTTTTGCCGCAAGTAAAATACCGTTAATAAGACTTTTAATTCATAAAAGTGAGTAAATATAATGGGCAGTTTTTATATATTTTGTTGTTGCACATCATTAAAATACAATTTTGATTATTTATTATACTGAATTGGGAGGGGGGGAGTTTGTAATCATTACCAATAAAAATCTTTACTTTGGATATGTCATTAATGAAGTATTAATTGTCTTGCAAGGATGCTGGATGAAAATTAGAATAAAATATGGTACTGTACAGCCATTAATCATATTTTAAGTTTGTGATCAAAATGTTGTATACAGCACTGTAATATTGTGTACTATATTGTATTATCAATAAATTCTGTATTATACAATTTCAGCATAAAAATCACTATTTTGCTTTTGACTGACCTAGCTTTAATAACTATAATATGACTTTATCAGTATGACAAAATGGCCACCAAATTTTTTTTGACATTTGTAAAAATAATTAATATAGTGAATAATCAATTGTAAATCAAAATAATGGGTACAAAGTGATGATGATTGCTATTGTGAATCCTTGCATAAAGATCAAATGCTAAGCAGTGTATAGATGTATTTTATTTGTAAATATTGCAAAATATAATGAGAATTCTTTCATAACAAGTATAAGTTTGTTTAGGATTCAATAATATGGGACAAGCTCATTTATATCAGAGAGAATGCTGGTAGTGAACTTTCTTGTAAGTGGAAGTTCCATGCCTGTGCAGGTACTGTTGTTTTTGACTGGATGCAGTTTATATCTGCCACTGACTTGCACTCTCACTTATTATAAAATAGAGTTATGATTATGTGATATCATATTCTGATTAATGGCATTTATCCATTATTATTATTGTGAAATATTGAGTCTCACACATCTGCTGTGAGCAAAATAAGTTGGAAAATTCCAATTCTTAGTAAGGAGCTGAAGATAGAATTTTGAATAATTATCTAATTACTACAGTTAATGGTAGGGTAGGGGGGATTGTGCAACAAACCAATACTTACTTCTGTAGTTCACTAAATCTAGATTCCAAAACAAAACAAATTTATTGAATAAAATCAGATGAGTATCACAACATGTAAGTTATAAAGATAAATCATGGTTTTAATATCAGTTATGGTGTGACATCTCTCTGACTAAAGAAAAAAGATGAATCATACTATAATTGCAACTTTTAGTTTATGATCAGTGCAGTAATCCATATAATCTTGGGTCTTTTATTCTTCAGCTAAAAAAAAACAGCTTTGTATTTATTTATCACCAAACATTTTCTGACTTTTATTGATATTTGAGATTCAGATAGCATTAATGTCATTTGAGATCCATCATAAAAATATGCACTATATATATATGTTTATTAATAGAACAATTGAATTTTCCACTTTCAGAGCTGCCATTTTTCTTATTTAATTAAAGAAGAGACACTCGAACTTGAAATGTTTGAGATTTATGATTTTAGAGCTATATTTTACAACAATGAGCATTTCCCTATAAATTACCAAAGAAAAATTGACAAAAAGGTACGAAGTTGAATCAGGGTTATAAAATTTCACTTTTTCATTTGACTAAAATGATTATTCTTTCATCCTTAATTTACTCAGAATGGATAATCTAAGAATTGATTTAGTCAGTCTATTGAATAATGCAAAAAAAAAATTAAGTCGTAAGTGCTAGACTAATCTAATGAAATTCTGTTTATTTGACTTCCTGGGAATTTTACAATATTTAATTAAACATTTTATTTAAACGCACTTTAAAATTTTTATTATAAAAGAATTTTAAAGTTATTTTATTATCATTAAATCCTGAATTACTATCATTTTAGTTCCTGCAGAGAGAATTGTTATTAATAAAGAACGAAGTGCAGGTTCTTATCGCTTGTCTGCCTATTACTTAGCCAAAACAATTTCTGAACTGCCTTTGGTTTTCTGCCTTCCCATTGTGTTCCATACAATATTGTTTATAATGGCAGGACTCAATGGAGTTAAAGCTTACTTCGGAATGATGGTTGCCCTTCTTATTAATATTATGACTTCTCAGGTAAATTATTATTCATGCACCTATTCGTTATATTTAAGATTGAATAAATCTGAGTTCATTCTAAAATCACAGCACTCAAAATAAGTCAAAAAATGTTACGGTTGTGAATGCATATATCTATATATAGTATTAAATGTTTTATGTATTAACTCTAAACTGAAATTATCAATATATAAATAAGTATTAAGCTATAACCAGTTGAGGGACGATTATTATTCCAATAATATATATAATATAAGATATATGCCAGTATGAATATTAACATTCTAATGATATATTCTACTGCAGTTGGCTAAAATACTACAAGGCTGGCTATAGCTTAATATTTCTTTTTATATAATTAATGGTGGTAAATTTTATAAAATCAACTCTAATTATATTTTATTATATATATATATCCTGCGCGGTTTTTTGAGTCAGTTCCGTAGAGAGCCGATTTGGGATCGGGAGAGATCGATTCTAACGCTCGCAGTTCGGGCGCTCAAACTCTTTATGAACTCCGAAAAAATAAAGCCACTAGCATTTTTTTAATGTATATATATATGAACATTAAAGCATCACTACTACACTGTGAAAATGCAATGCAAAGTTACTAAAAATTATTCACCCTGTATTATCTTAATGAATACTATTGATTAATTCAAATATTGAAGTTTGTTTATATTTGGTTTTTTAAAAGTGTTTGAAAAGAAGGTTTTACCAGTTCTTACTTATGGATCTGAGACTTTGGCACTTAATAGAAGAGCAATACAGAGACTTCAGACCATTCAAAGAAGTATGGAGAGATGCATGATAGGAGTAGCAAGAAGAGATCGAAAACACAATATATGGATAAGAGAACAAACAGGTGCTATTGATCTCATTGAAAAAATTAAAAGACTGAAGTGGAGTTGGGCTCGACATATTGCTAGAAGAGATGATAATAGGTGGACAATTGAAATCTTAAACTGGATTCCAAGAGATTGTAAAAGACCCAGAAAGAGATCACATGTGAGATGGATGGATGAAATAAGAAAGTATGCAGGAGTGATGTAGAGAAGAGAGGCTAAAGGTCAGAGATGGTGTGAACTTAGAGAGACCTTCACCCTGCAGTAAATTGATAATGGTTGATGATGATGATGACCAAACTTGTTCTATACATAAAAATATAGAAAGTTTTATTACATTTATTTCTATTATCACTATACTTTTTGCTTAGTTTTCGTTTTTTTAAAAAAAAACAATAGTGTTGTCCATTAGTTATGTATATATTTATTATACAAACAAGATTAATAGGTAAAATAATCATTGCCTCATACATTGTATAAAAACCTAGTTTAAAAATATTTTGGGCATAGTTTGGGCTTTTAGTTTTTTTAATATCTTTAGATGTAATAACTTGAATAATTAAATAAATAGTTTTTACTCAGTGTCAATATTAAAATGTTGGATTGACCTAAGAAAGGTGTGGGAATATGTATATCTATCTCTAGAATCTATGGAATAACTCATTTGTGTAGCTAAATATTAATTTTTCAACCAATAGTGTATCATTAATTGTGTTGTTTTTACACTGGTTATCTGAAAAAAAAAAGTTTCTATATTATAAAAAAGCTAATTCTGCCAAATATACACAGCTATTACCTGGATAAAGTATTTTTTTACTTTGAAATTTGTGTTTTAGTGAACAAGTTGCATTGAATTATCATTATTTGTAAACGATAAATCACATCAATCTTTATGATTGCAGTATACCTGCTGATCTGTATGTTATTTCCAGTCATTTCTTATTTTTGAATGCATTATACTGTACATATTTTTTGCATTAGAAGCAATAATTAACTTTACATTTGTAGCCTGGATAGGGAGCTGCATTATTTCCTTAAATATCTTGTATAGCAAAAATGTTACATAAAAAATAAACAATTGCAATGAGTTCCAATAGGGGAAAAATTAATTTATATCTTACACTTAAAATGTATTAAAACCCAAATAAAAAAAATAAAACTTGAAATGTAAAAAAAGAAAAGGTAATTATCATTATTAATTTAAAAAATACTAACCTATGAGTAAATATACTGTATAAAGACATTTTAGTAGCCTATACATTGTTTTAAAAAAAAATTGTAACTTCTTGATTGACAGTGTATCATTTTGTTATTTGCATAACCTGAAAATGATATTCTCTGAATCGGTTTATTTGTTAAATTAAAATAAAACGTAATAAAAAAAATAAACAATGTTGTACATTTTAAAATTTATTTCTGGTGTGCTAAATGTTCTAATGTTTGCATGAGTATGTGTGGTTTTTTTTTTTTGTAATATCTAACCAATAAAACATTGTGTCTTTTTTTTTGCAGCACTATCATTTTTTTTTTAAAGCAATAATTCATGAATTTATTTGTTTTACATAAATGCATTTAAAATTAAATAAAAATCAGATAAAGAAATATACAATTGATTGCTGTAGTTTTATTACTGAAAATAATTAAATTATTTTTTGTTTCATTTTTGCTGACTCTGTTTGTGTGTGTGTGTGTGTGATAAAAGCTACCTTTATTTTGAATATATCAAAAACAAATTATGAAATTATTGATTTAAAACTGAGCAAATAAATGACATTTTTAACTTATGTTTTGTAACGTTCATCATATAAAGTTAATTATTATTTGCATAATGTCCAAAATCTTTTTTTAAAGCAAAATAATATACAATTACATTCAGGATATTTTTTACTGTGGAAAAAATTAGTGTTCATAAGAATTTTAAATCAAAATTGATTAAGTGAATATATTTTAGCTAAAGTGTATTGTTAATGCACTTTGATATTGTATATGACCAAAATATGTTTTTGATTTTGTATTTTACTGAATAAAACTTGCATTTTTTGATTTTGTAGCTTTTAATAATAAAAATATTTGTTTTGGATATATCATAAATGAAAGCATTGATTGTTTTATAAGAATATTAGATTAATCATATTTCAATCCTATAATCAAATCATATTTTATGAATAAATTCTGTACTGCACATTTTTAGTGTGAATGCCGCCATATTATTGTCAGATGATATAGCTTTAATAAAATCACTATCCTATAACATTATTAATCTTACAAAATGGTCAACATTTAAATAAAACTGGATTTTTTTTAAAAAAAGGTTTCAATTTTTTTTTCAAAGATTATTATAGTGGTTCTCTCTGATTAATAAAATAATATTACATGTGTGATTGTATATTACAAATTGTATACAGACGCTATAAAAATAAATGCTTATTTATATATATGATTAAGTTTCAGTTGGAATGACGCTTAGTAAATTCTAGAAAATTTCATCAGCGTCATTCATTCAGGCATTATATATAGTAATTTAAAGTGACCGTTATATTGTCACACCTTCTGTGCCAGTACTTCAGATTTGCTCATATATAAATATTTGAGTTGTAGGAATAAGAGGATTCTTTTTATTCCTGCATAAATTCTATATCTTGTATTGGTCAGAGGGTATTAATTTATTATTTAACACTCACAAAGCGTTTGCACAATTGGCTTGAAAGGCCAATATGAATGTAATTACAAATTGTATACAGACGCTATAAAAATAAATGCTTATTTATATATATATTAAATTGATATAAAATAATATTATTGTGATTGCATAAAATGTCTGAATATAAAAAATAGACAGAAAATTAAATAATCTTCCCATTGACTATATACTCTATAAAATCAAGAATATAAAGTCCCAAAAGATTATGTAGATGCATGCAGAAGTATGTTTGGGTCTAATGAGAAATAATGTCTGTTATTTATGTGACATAAATTAATAAAATACAAGAATATTGTCTAGTAAGTCAGTTATAAAGGTGGATAATTATATCTATTCATCTATGTATTATTGTTAATAAACTCAGATTTATTAAGTTTCACCACTATGTTAAGTGTTTTTTTAGATTGGAACATTTGATGCTTAATCAGCCACTAGTGGTCAAGTTATCCTGGATATAGCAATAGTGAATGACTGATTGTAAATCAAAATAGCGTGAACAAATTGATGATTACTAATTCTTACATAAAGATCCATTGCATTCTAAAGTAAAGGTGTATTTTCCTTACTCCAAATCCAAGTATTATAAACTCGAATAGTCTTTAGATATCAACGGTTGTGTGTTAGCATAATTAAAGTTAATATTTTGCTTTGTCTTTTCTTTCAATTTCCCTTATTCTTGAATTCATCATCATACTTACTTTTTGAAAAACATTAAATGTAACTGGAATGAATTTATATCTTTTACATTTTAAGTACATTTACATTTAAATGACAAATTTGAAGAAATATCCACTTAAATGTTTTTTAAGACTCATCATATTATTACATATTTATCTACTTACATATTTTTTAATGTGAGGATAATAACAGCAAAACTTATTATTAAAGTTATGATAGCTGCTAAAATCACAAAGTAAATTGTTTTTTGTTTGTGGCTAAAATTACTCTTTTTTTATATTCTCTTTGAAAACTTTAATTTTGAATTAATTTAGATCTTAATGCTTACACCTTTTGATTTTATTATGGATATTATGTATTTGCAAAATTTTTTGTATATAATGATTTATTTCATTAATTTATTAATAAATGTTTCTTTGATTTTATTTACATATAATTGTTAACTTTAAATTCAATTGCATGTTATTATTTATTGTAGTTAAATTTTATTATCCATGGTTTTTTAATTTCATTGTGCAAATGTGTATCACTGTATGATAAACACAGGATATCTTGTATGTACATAAAACGACAGTAATATATATATATATATATAAAGGTAAAACAAAACTTTTGTTTACAGAATTTGATTTTTGCCATGATATAGTAGTTATTACATTATCTTTATCATTTTATGGAAGGTCTACTGCATTGTGCTAAACAGAAGTCAGCTTCACAGCTTTGAAACACCTGTTAAACTTTGCAATGGCTTCTCTTATCTTAGATCTTCAATGATTAGAATTATTTGAATTTGCCTTTAAACATAAAAAAATTTAAAATAATAAATCTTGGAATAAAATTGACGTAGACAATTAAAAGTAAAAAAAAAAATTATTATCACTGCTGCTTATATATATATATGACTGTTTATTAATCTGCTGTCAAAACGTAATTTTTTTGGCTGTTTAATGGGTGTTATTTAAACTTTTAAATATCTGAGTTTGTTTCAATCAAGTACCAATCTTTAGTGTCTATAAAATTATCCCAAGACTTAAAGAAAGATGGATACCCACCATTGTCATTAATAAAAGGTTGCCTTGAAAGTAGATTGAAGATTTTTGGTGTTGAATAAGCATGGACTATTTTCATGTGTTCATATGGTCATTCTCATGTTTGGATAGCAACATCCTGTTTACATTTTAAATTTCATTCAGTTGTTATTAAAAAACATATTTTTTGTTGTTTTTCTTATTTTGGATAACGATTGAAAACCATTAAGATACACGAAGTTGTTTGTCAAAACATAAGTTTATTAAAGTTTAGTGTAACAGATCCTTGATTATTTACATTTTATGATAAAAAGTAATTCAAATTCTAATAATAAAAAGTTTTAATGTTTGTACATAAGTTCAAAATTAACTCAACCATAATGATTTTTAAGACTTAAATTTTGACAATAATTCATATTCTGAGTCTAAACCTACCACTACACAACAAAAATATGAATCTACCAGTACTATCATTAATAGTTAGGATGCAAATTGGAAATCATTTAGTCAGTAGATAAAATAGAATTTTCCTAAGACAGGCAAATTATTAGCTTTTTACTCTTTCAATTTGTAATATTTTATCAATATAGAGTGATTTTCTTGTTTGATTATCAGTCTAAAGGTTGTTAAATGTATTAACATAGATGAGGTAACAATAAAGGTCAGTTTCTTTCATACAGAGATATCAAATATAATAGAAAGCCATGTAATCAAAACTTTACATTTTATTTTTTGAAATGGGCCATTCTGCAAGAAGCATGAAAAACAGACACTTCTAATTTAAAACAATACTGTTGTGTTGTTATTCTTTGTTTTTGAATCACATTTTGCATTTGTACAGTTTATTTTGTGCTATTAATTTTTTTTTTTCCAAATTAAATCTACTTTTATGAATCATTCAAGTTTTCTTTTTTAAAATTTAATTTTTAATAGTGAATAAATCATTATTGTATTTCCTATACTGCATCATTGGGAATATTACATTTAGTTATAATCAAAGAAATTAAATAGTATAGATTATTAGAATCCCATATCATATATTAAGTTTTTTTGTCAACAAGATAAAAATATTTGTTAACAGAAAATGACAATGAACTATATTTCATAGGCAAAGTAATTTTCACAAACTATGCTCAGGAATTCTCACTGCCTGGTCTTACCAGACTTATGAAAAGTCATATCAAACAAGACAATTTTATGATTTCTTTATGCTTTATGTTGGCAATAGTAAATTAATACTTCTATAAAATTGTTACCAACAGTGCAAGGTATGTTCCCTAAATTTTTTGATTCCATCATTGTAATCTTTCTTTATGGGATTGTACCTGTATTGAATACTAAAAGTATTTTATTATTACGGAAATTTTTATATTATTATTTTCAAATATTGTATTTTTATTAAATATAATATGCACATATTATATTAATGTTAGCTGCAAAGAAAATATGTTAACAATATTCACTAGAATACTTAAATTTGGGTTCATTCTTTCTATAAGCAAAGAATTCAACCAATGTGTCTTATATGTGAGGGAATATTTCCAACAATATCATGTAGTCATTGAAAATGAAAGAATATCTAGAAAAAATACATATCAAAAAGAAAGATAAAAATATTGACTACTTTAAAAAGCTCAACGAAAAACTAAAGAATCTTACAAAAATATCTTCATTTTTTAAATCTCTTATTCAATCTATTGTTGAAAATGGATTAAAATCTTATTATAATAATATTGATGCTAATTGCAAAAGTAGAAAAACTTCATTCAATTGGTAAGAAATCATCATTCCAGATGTAAAAGAAGTCATAGAGACAATAATGCTAAAAACTCCAGTGCTATTTTTTAAGTCTTTATCACTAAGTTGCAATAGGAAATATAAATAGACAAGCTATCAACTTTTGGAAGTAAAAATGTTCTTATGACTTATGGAAGATATTTTAATAACTCACAAAAGCATTTTATAGACAAATTTCTTTTTGCGAAATATTTGAAAACTGACTCTAAAAGAGAAATTATACACAGTTCCTTAGGAAGATACATGGAAAAACATTATATTTTTATAGAAATTATTTGTTTAGTTGTTACTAATGAAGTACCTGCCATGACAGTTTAGTATTAAGGATTTGTTTCTTCTAAAACAATAAATTTCAAATATATCCATTATTCTTTATTCAATTTATAGATAGGATCTTGTGGCAAAGCAATTGAGTCTTAAATTGTATAATTCCTTAATGGTATATGTAAAAGTAATTAATAGAATTGAAGCAATTCCATTACATTCACATTTGTTTACCAGATTGTGTGTAAAGAAAATGACAAGACATTATCATCTACTATTACACACAGAATTCAGGTGGCTCTAATGAATTACTGCCTTCAAAGACTTGTAGATTTGTACAGTTAAAACAGTGTTTTTGAATGAAATGGATTATTTTCTGTGTAATGAGCAGCAGATGCTGACTTTTATTTCAAAATTTCACGAGTCCCAAAATTATTTGCTAGTTAAAGATATTAGTCTCATTCAAGTTCAAACAGTCTTGTTTGATTTTCAAAAGAAACTTGGATTACTTAAATCATCCTTATCAATGAGAGAATTTCAAATATTTTACAAATCTTCAACAACTGGAAAAATAAGAAAATAACTATATAACTGAAGTTGTTTTGGAAATATTTGTATCATTTTAAATTTGTATCATCTTAAAGAGCTACTCCATGATTTAGCATTAGAATTGCAGACCTAAAAAATATACAAATTCCTAATTACAATGTTTTTCCTTTTGATTCTTGTTTAAATGAAATAACTTAAAAAAAAAGAAATTTTTGTTGAACTTAAAGACATGTCTATTGATTTCAAACCCAAAGCATTGTTCAATATTTGGGGGAAATGAAATAATTAATATTAGATATCCTAAAATTTGTGTAACAGTACTATCTTTTATTTTAGCATTTCCCACTTTATATATAATTGAAGCTGGACTTGGTCATAGTACTGCACTTTTAACTAAGCAGCAAAATATATTTTACTTGGAAGAAAGAAGGGACCTTAAGTTGATGCTCACAAATTGTGAGCTCAATGTGAATGATGTTATTTATAATAATAATAATAATAATAAAATCCAAACCCATCCTTCATTTTAAAAATAAATTTTAGTTCAATATAAAAGTTACAGATTGCTTGACTAATTATAAGTGTTTTTTTTTAAATACAGATTTATTTTTAAAAAAAAAGATTTAAAAATGTATTTAACATCACAACATTTAATGGGATCTTTGGATTTTTATGGCATTATCAAAGAGGCCATTAAGATAAAAACTTTGACTGCCATTACATTAAATGAAGGAATATTATATGAATTGGATGAATTATGTTGCACCAAATGGAACATTGAACGACTTTACGAAAATAGAACAATTTAAAAAGAGGACATGTACTTTACTATAAAAACATAAATATTAGAGTTACACAATCAAATTTACATTGTTTTATGAGCAAATAACTTCAGACAATAAATTGATGTCTAGAAATTGAAAAGACAGCATGCCTAAGAATCAAGTGTAGGAAAGATCAATTAAAGGAAAATGTTAACAATAAAAAAAGGTTACTTGAGAAAATAAAATTTCTAGTACAAATATAATTTTATATACTGTACTGTTATTGGTTAATTTAGGCATTATACATTATAAATTGCTAATGTAATTTGTTAATCAAGTTACATTTGCATTTATTCATTTTGATATTAGAAATCTTCACAAAACATAATTTCAATTTCAGATTAACTCACCTAATTTTTTATTCGATTTGCATTGCTGGTGGAATCAGTTTTTTTATTTATTTAAGAGGGTGCTTGGGTCTGCAACCCACTGATTCCCACCACATCACATCTCATATTTTCACAGTGAATAACTACATGTAATATATATATATTTTTTTGTAATTTTCACCTTCTTGTCAATATTTTTTAAGAATTTTTCCCAGTATTTGGATATTAAACAAACATGTTGGCATAGGTAATTTATACATTTCTCCAAACTTAATAATAAAATCTAATAAATTAAAATTAAGGTCATACAATGAAAGGTTTATATTAATGTTAAATATTTTATTAAGATAAATTAAAATATTTAAATGAAAATTATAAATTGCTAATAAAATAGAAAGAACATAATATAGTCATCAAAATAATAATGTTAAATAATTAAATCAATTCTTATCACAATTTTCTTCTTAAGCCATAAATGAAATAGTCTCTTGAAGAATAAAATGGTGAATATCTATTGGTATGAGAAGTTATAATTGGTTTGCAAATATATAGAATTAGACATAAGTTGTGATATGAATAGTATCTTACTGGTAAGTTCCGTGGATTTACGTAGATCATTGATTATTATCATGCATATTTTTGGGGGACAAAGAACTCCATGATCGATAAGTTTGATTTTTTCTGCTGACATTTTCTCATTTGTGGTCTGTAACAATGTAAGGATACACTCAAGGCAACCTTTTTATAAGGGGAAAGATCAGCAAATGCTATGGTTTTTTTCACATTGGATGAATTGATTCTGCATATGACTTGTCTTGGATGGAGGCATTTTCTTGCAATTGTGAGGACAAGAAATCACAATTATCCCTTCCTATTCTCTCACTCCATCCAGGATCCAAGGAAACTACCGACAAAAGATTCTCCCTCGACTAGTTTTTTGAGATTTCTGTGCACATATTTTCAGAATACAAGTTAATTTTGTATATTCCTTTTTACTTTTTACTTACTAAAGTCTTTTTTTATATAAATTCCTTCAGCACCATCTTTAATGAGCATTAGAAGGATATTATTCTGACTGTAAGCATTTACATTTGAAATGTCTTTCTGCTATTTATCTGGCTCAACAATCTGTATGCATTTCTATTCCCTCCACTTTTAACTTTAATTAAATAGATACTATCAAATACACAAATAACTTTCATTGTATGTATCTAAAAAAATGAATTACAAAAAAAATTAAATAGTATTTATTGAACTATTTCTAATTTTTTTTAGCTTTTAAATATTACCCAATGCCAACACACTTGTACTATATACATAAAAGGTCCGATACTAATGCTATATATATATTTAAAAAATCTTATATATATATATTTAATAATATACAATATATAAACATTTATCTTATTAAATTAATTTTGTAAAAAACTCTAAAGAATACCTCCCTCAATTTAAAGGTAATGTTTTCTGTTAGATAATAAAAATAAAATGTCTTTGGTATCTCTGCACTGAAAGGAGATCATTTTATGACAATGAGAAATATTTTGCTACTGTTTTGAATTTACTTATTTTAGTATTTATAAAGAGTTATTTTATAAATAATTATACATATTGCATATAATGTCTTCCTAACATTAATTAAAAATAAACATTGGAAAAAATTTAGCTAATTTTCATATTTAAGAAGAGGTAGTCGTTAATATTTCATGTTATATTAAAATATAAGGAGACTTTTGTTTTCATAATAGGACTTGATAATGTAAAATTTAGAAATTTAAATATGTTAGAAATTTAAATATATTACACATTACATATTATTAGTGGGTCCGATATTATAAAGAGTTGAATTGCACTCAGGATTGACGACAGCACTAGCATAAATGGAACTTTTGGACGCCTAATTTTTTTTAAAAAAAGTTTCTTTTTAATATTTTTAAAAAATATATCTTAATACTTTTTTGAAACTAATAATAAACAAAAAATTAATAATTCCAAATAAATTGCATCAATTAATCAAAATCAATTGTAGAAATAAAAAATGTTTTCTAGTTTTTATCATGGCAAAAAGTTTTCCATACATTTAGGACTATTTGGATGCTTCTTAATGTTCAATACAAGTAGTGAGAGGCAATTTAATAATGACTGTCCCATTGCAGTTCTCTTGTAATCTTTAATCATTTTAAATGTAATAAATTATTTTTGTACCGTTATGGGAATTGTCAAAAATTGTAAAAAATTGTATAAGTTTCAGAAAAATCACTTTCTAAAGAATAAAATTTTTACTATAACATATTGAAAATATAGGGTATTTGAACCCAGGCTTTCAAGCACCCTTCAACTATTCATACTATCTCATACCACTGATACACATGACCACACATCACCAATATACATATTTTGTGCTAAATCAGCACTCATCAGTTGGTCCAGATCATCATCTCCCACACACATATATAATCAATTCTCAGTTTTATATTAAGATAGCAAATCTTCATACTTTAATGGACAGGCTTCAATCCACTCCAACCTCCAACTGATCTGGACTAACTGATGAGTGATGGTTTAGCACAAAATACATATATTGGTGATTATTTATCTTTTCTACTTGTGTGCTATCAAGTGTATCAGTGGTATGAGATAATGTGGATAGTTGAAGGGTACTTGAAAGTCTGAGTTCAAATCCTCTATATATACAATTAAGCTCCAGGTATATGAAGAATGCCTGTACTTCAAATATTACACATTTCAGCCTAAATCCTGCCCATTCCTCTTCTATGTATTTAAATGGATAAGATCTTATATATGAAGGGTCAGAGTGATTTGAGGTCAACATGGACATAACAATAATATTGGCATCAGCATGGGATTTGAGCATTCCATCATCAGATTTTCAATGGTAGGCTGAACAGTTGGAGGTTGGAGGGGATTGAAGTCTGTCCATTATGAAGATTTGCTATCTTAATATAAAACTAAACATTGATTATATATATATGGGAGATGATGATCTGGACCAAATGATGAGTGCTGCTTTAGCACGAAATACGTTGTTGGTGATTATTTATCTTTTCTACATGTGTGTGGTCATATGTATCAGTGGTATAAGATAGTGTGGGTGTTTAAAAGGTGCTTGAAAGTCTGGATTCAAATCATTTATATTTATAATTAAGCTCCAGGTATATGAAGAATGCCTGTATTTCATACTATAACATATCGACAAAATCTGTTTCCGTAAAAACTATTTTGGGCAATTGTATAACATTTATAAATTGTGCAATAAATAATGAGGATGGTATTTCAGAATAAGTATTTATTAAATTGTCACATTTTTGTCTTATTTCTGTTTTCAGAATGAGGTTCTGAAAAGCAAAGCAATCCCTAATATTATTTTTACCTTAAATGATTATTTACTTGTTATGACTATATCCAAGACACAATAAAATACATTGAATTTAGAGTATTACGATATTTAAATCAGTAATATATATATAAACTGTTAATCATGTAATTGAATTATTTAAATAAACAAAATCATTAAAATACAAATCTGAGAATCCCAATTCGGCAGTTTCTTAGAAAAACTGTCGTATGCAATTGATTTATGTAATAAAAATACAAAGCTATTAATACTTAATGGGTTTTTAAATTACAGACTATTTATTTATGAACCTTTTTAATTTAATGATTGAAATCAAAGGACTATTAGGACCTAAAGGCCTATATACATTATCTTGATTTGTTACATGGTACAGTAATTTTTTATTGCTCTCTCCCTTTTATTTTTTAAAAATGATTTCTTTGCTTGCACTATTTTCTTGATGCCTTTTATTGCAAAATCTAGTAAAAGTGTTAAATTCAGTTCCTCATACTATCTTGCTTTTAGTAAAAATTAAAACCAGGTCAAAGAAATAAATTTGAAATCTCATTAGTTTTTAATAATTTTTAATCATCTTAGCAAAAATTTAAAAAATATAATTTATGAAAGTAGTTAAATATTTGTTTTTTAGTCGGAATTTTATTTAAAAATATATTTATTTGCTTATTGCAAAACGTACTAAAAATGTTTTCTCCATTAGCTGATTGTTTTGTTGATTATATAATTCAGAACTTAAATTACGACTAATTCAATATTTAAAAAAATATGAAAGGTCCTTACTGCATAATACAAGCACATTTTTCAAAACAGACTTGTTTTTTTTTTTTTGATAGCCAGCCCTTAACTATCTAGTAGTGATCAGTAAATGGATGTCTAGTTCATTTGCGTAGTAATTCTAACACTAGAGAGCAGTGTATTGATTTAACCAGAATATCATTTAAGTGATTATAAATTGTTAGAATTGAAGGATATTCAGTTATTTATTTACAATATGTTAAATGAATGATAATTTATGTCTGCCTTGTATTGTAAAGTTAAATTATTAGCTGTATTTTAGGCTTTGTTTACATTTAAGTTCAATTGGACATTCACTGTTATTAAAATTAGTTATCAGATTTGCTACTTTTGTAAGAACTAGAATCACAAACAGAAATGAGTGCATTAATAACCCATCAAGTGTTTCAGATTTATAATACACTTTTCCAAACTTGTTATATGACCAATTGCTAATTTTTTCAGGTTGTATAATTAAATTGTTGTAATTAAAATATGTATGTAGTAAAATCTGACTAGCCTTTCTGAATAGACATTCAGATGTTTCAAATCTCTAGTTTATTTGATGCATCAGAATTTCTCATAATGAAAGTAATAGTGAAAAATCATAACAAGTGTTGAAAGATTTTGATGCAAACTTGAAATATTTGATTTACAAATATTTATCAAGCTCATATATACTTTATAGTGTTATATTTTAGTTCTATTGGGTGTTATAATGTGTATATTAATTATTTCCAAATTATTATGAGATAAAAATATTGAATTATTAATGGTTAAATACCTTGTATGTATACAACTCATCACTAAAACATTCAAGCTCCAAAATAATACTGGTTATAATTAAGACATTTAAATAAAAAAAAGTCCTATCATTTTTAGTTTATGAATCTGGTTTTCTAATAAAATGCACGTCTGGAAGATTTTGAAATGATTATGGATAGTTCAAAATCTATAACAAGTATTGAACAAATATGTTATAAATCTGATTTGAATGCTTATATATATATATATATATATATATATATATAAGCATTCAAAATGATGATGATGATGATATATATTGTAACCTATAGAAAGAAAGACTGCTAATTTATGAAAAGATCAATAACCACAAATGCTTCTTCAAGACGATCACTTGGTATCTTATAACTGACCGAAAGCCAATACATTGAGCACATCGAACCAATAAAAAGGTTAAGTAAAAACTATTGTATAAGCTAAGCTCATTGGGATTTCAAATACACCATATATCACAATAATAAGAAAAATGGAGTAAATAATTGGAATAATTATCATTAAGATAAAAGGCGACATTAATGACATAAGAGGAGGAGAATTCTCATACTCTTATAAAAGTAAAGACTCTTAATATTAGAAGCATATGCCATTAAAATTTATATTAAAATTCTTCTTTTTCCAACATTTACTATTACCACACTTCTTATCAATCCTTTAAGCGTTTTATTGCCATGATCAGTCAAAACTTTGAGCTTTAATATGTTTTCTTAAATCTTTGCCACATAAATATCTTATTTGAAACAGCTTTTTTTTAGCAATGATAATTTGTTTAACAAGATGGTTTATAAATAAATTGAATATCTCAGAATAAATATGATTAAATTTAATTACGATAAAATAAATTTTCTTTTATAGATTATTTAGCAAAGAATGAAGTCCTAGTGACAAGAACAGTGAGACATACTCTTACTCCTAAGATAATGTTTCCTACAATTATAATGATAATAATATTAATATTTTAAATAAACATTACAAACTATTAATTTAGAATAAAACAAAAATAATCCATTAGGATATCATTTGAATATTAAGAATGGATAAGGAAATTTATGGCCATTTTAAATATCACATTAATAAACCTACTTTAAGTATTTCTAAACTTAAATAAAGTCATTTCATTATCTAAATGTATTATAGAATAAAAGCATACTTTTAATAAATATGGAAAATAATTTGAAATCAAAATAGTGATCTTTAATAAATAAACAAAATTGACTAAAGTGATCTTTAATGTTAAATATGCAATTATGATTTTTTATTCAACAAAATCATCTTTTTCTTAGAGATAATTCTAATATATTAGATGCAATTTCAATAAAGTGACTCTTATTTCAAAATTTTACTTTCCATGTACTTTTAATGCATAAAGGTTTAAAGTAGTAGTCAAGCATTGGTGGCTGAGGAGTGGTCAGCACAGCTGCCTTATAAGCAGTTGTTGTGGGTTCACTTCCCAGTTGATGCTTTGACACATGGAAAAAAAAACAAGATTTAAAGTAATTTAAAATACTTTTATGATTTTTATTAGATTTCTGAATAATGAGTGGATGATGTAGAAAATGACTGTAAGAAAAATTTAATTAACAATAAAACAATATTTATTTTCACATTAAACAAAGAACAAACAACAAATCTGATATATCTTCTAATGCTATTAAGTAAAAACTTTTACAGATAAGTTTTTCTTTAAATATTAGAAAAATTACAGCTTACAAATTTATTATGCAGAAAAATAATAGTAATAAATAAAATATTAATATGGCTTGTCTACAAAACTTTCTATAAATTTGAATATGAGTAAGTTCTCAGACTTATATAACATTTGTACTATTATGGTGTTCCTTATTAATATTTAATATAATTTAAAATTATAAGCTTACCAATGCAGTAAGAAGATGGATTTTAAAGATGATATATATTGTTATTTTCTGCCAAAACACAACTTAAAATTTTGAATCTTTATTATTTATCAAGTTTATATCCTAAGTATGAGCAAAGCATAGCCACACAACCTACACATCAACAATATAACTTACACTCAGATAAAATAGAAGTGCAACAAAGGATAAGGGCAACATTCCTCAATACCTGATGAAAAAACATATCAATTCCCAGGATAAAATCATGGTAAAATATTGCCTATGGCTTTATGCAAAATACACTATAAATAAAATAAATTTACATTTGAATGAGACAATAAAGGCAAAGTAAAAGTTTGATGACATGAAGTGGACAGTAAATAAATGAACTAGGACTTAATCTCTAGCCATGAAGCAATGAGGATAAACCACCAGAGAACAATAGTAATAACTGGATTTACCTTAAACAAAGCACTATGTGCTTTAATGAAGAGTAATAAAATACATTTGAAAATATAACAACATAGAAAGATTCTATGCTATAATCTCCAAAACTATTCTGGCAATATAAACTTTTTTTTAGAAAATAAGAAGAGACTAAGCCACCATCTCTTAAACAAATACAATAACTAAAAAATGTGTAAAAATGATAAATAAATTAATGCTAAATATGGCTTAGTAAAATTAGACAGTAAACTAAGCAATAAAATAAGCAATAAAAATGTACATTCACTTATACTTCTTTCAAGATAATGATGCATCTTTAATAAATAAATAATTTATAAGAAGGGTATGCATAACATTTTCAAAATATATCAAATGATAATATTCTGAGAACATTGGTAGAACTGTTTATAAGTATAGAATATACAAAATTATACCCAAATGATATGCATATAAAAATATAATGACATTATAAGCAAAAATCATAAATATTAAGGGTTAAAATTAAATTCTTTGACCATTTATAAAGTAAAATAAAAGTTCTTTTGTTTTAAACCATTACGCAGGATACAGTTAATAAAGCAAATAAAAATGCTGAAGTCAGTGAAGGTATCTAGCACCCAAGAACATAACATAATTAGATAGTATGAATAGTACTTCACAATTATACTTAAGTAGAAAATATTTAAAACAATGCTAGCAGAAATGTGTAGATATGGCCATTCATTTTAGGAAATTTTCCATATAATAAGCAATAACAATATTTATTTCACATAATTAGTCATTTATTTTTTATCCTTGCAAGTATTTATTAACCAGACAAGTGATTATTACGAAAAGACCCTGTAGCTAAAAATTTTTTGGACATAGCATGCGCCATCTCTTGGTCAATTTTGGTCGCAATTTTTTCATTTTAGGCTTATTTGATAGGAAATTCAATGTTTAAAATTGTAGTTCTAAAAATATCCGCATATAGCATTATATTTTTTTAAAAAAAAATCAATTTTCTTGACTGCCTATTGGTTCATAGGTGTGTCGTTTTCTCTGATTGGATACCTACAAAATCTGGAAATGTCTTCTAGGTGTGTTTCTAAATGACAGATTCAGAAATGAAAATGAAGATGTACATGTTCGTAATTGATTTTGATGTAAATAATTATATTTATTGTAAGTTTTTATGTTCACAAATAAGATAATATAGTGCTCTATCAAAATATAAAGTTTGACTTGGAAAATTTTAAATATTACAAGAAAAATACATTTGGAGAAATAATCCGTAACAAAAAACAATTATCGCTACAGACCATAGGTGTGTTTCTAAATGACAGATTCAGAAACAAAAACAAAGATGTGCACGTTCGTAATTGATTTTGATGTAAATAATTATATTTATTGTAATTTTTTATGTTCACAAATAAGATAATATAGTACTCTATCAAAATATAAAGTTTGACTCGGAAATTTTTAAATATTACAAGAAAAATACATTTGGAGAAGTAATCTGTAACAAAAAACAACTATCGCTACAGACCGTAATCAGGCATTTCTAAACTAAAAATTTAGAATTGAAAATGAAATATAGTACGCTTTTACATTTTGAAGTAAATAATTATATCTATCATGATTTTTTATTAATTTATACAAATATAAAGTTTGATTCCAAAAATGTTAAATATTACAAGAAAAATAAGCACGGACAAAATCATCTTTAGTCAGGTGGTTCACGATAATGATTGTAATTTGCACAGTGGGAATCTCTAAAAAATAAATGACAGAAATAAAAATTAAAGGTTTTACGCGTTCATAATTGATTTTGTAATAAATAATTACATCTATTGTAATTTTTTACATTCATAAATAAGATTTGATGTTACTTTATGGAAATATAAAGTTTGATTTGGAAAATTTTAAATTTTACAAGAAAAATAAGCATGCTGGAAATTAAAAGAGAATTATTTGACAGCTGGAGAACTGAATAATGACACAATAATTGGTTGGAATATAATTCTTTTGTTTTACTGCTAGCTATTTTTTACACATTTTTCTTATATTTTTCTACAGTTATTAACATTATTTTTAATTTTTCGTTACATTTAACCAATTTGAATCTAAAATTATTCAATTTTTAGAAGCTTAATTAAAAAAATTCTGTGTATTTTAGATTAATATTTTAACAATAGAAACCGGCTGGAAATGAAACGGACAAATCATATTGTTCTCAGATTTAAGTAGTGGGCCAATAGAAAATTAGACAAAGATTACAAAGTTAAAAGAATCAGTTAAAGGATATAATAAATATCAGCAGGAGAAACAATTCTTAAATATCACTTTAAATATTATTAGAGCAGTTTTTAGAACAATGATATGAGAGAGAGAGAGAAACTTTCATTATTAATGAAGAAAAATTAATATTAAACTTTATTGAAGATAATAATAATATTAAAAACATTTATATTTTTATTTATAATTCATAAATATTACTTTGAAGTATTTAATAGTATATTATAAAACTTCTGGAATAATATAAGACAATTGTTTTCTTTTCACAGTCAAGAAATACATTTCTCTCCTTGACATGAAATAAGAAGTTAAAATTTCTTTTACATCACTATTGAATAATAAGTGTTTTCTTAAAATAACAGTATAAATAAATGTATATACATATATAATTTAAATAATTCAAATGTTTTTCTTGTCAAAATATGTAAGAGACATTTAAACAATATTCTCATCATGATACAAATTACTATTATTAGGAATTTAAAGTTCTTCATTCAAGATGAATTAATCTCAATAACATTGTTTTAGAAAGATGAGTATCTTTAAGAAAAACATTATAAAGCAATTAAATAATTTTAAAGTCATTAGTATTATGGAGAAATTTAAAAAATATGTTAAAATAAACTTGAATAGTCTTGCATTGGTGGTCGAGAGGTCAGCACGACTGGCTTGCAGGCAGTTGCTCGGGTTGCGGGTTCACATTCTGGCCGATGCTATGACGCTTAAAAATAAATAAATTTGAATATCAAATAAACTTTAAATAAGAATGAAAATTAATAATAGTTCTTGTGTAGTCAAAGCAACAAGAATGCTGTCTTTTAAAATCTCATAAAGCATGAAATTTAAATACTATAAATTTAAACATCATATAATGATTAATTAATTTTACCATCATGTTTACTACAACATAAATCCTGTGTACTCAAAGTCTTTAATTTAGAAATTTTTCCTAGATAAAGTTAGTTTCCTAACAAACCATTACTTTTACTAAGAAAAATAAAATTATTTAAAAAAGATTAAACTTATTAAATTAAAATGATTAAATAACTTCCAGTATTGATGAATAAAAACATGAATGCAACAGCTAGGGTGTGTACCAGTGTCAGGTTTTCTTATTTATATCCTAAGTCATATGATTACTTTATGATTTCTAATATTGACATTTTAATTTCCATTCACTTTATGTCATTGGTTTGAATCTAATGTTTTACCAACTCTAAGGAGAAATTTTAAAAATAATTTCATAGTTTTTTAAAATCAATTAATTTATGTCTAGACAGTCAAATTAATTATTACTTTTCCTGTTAAAATAAATTATTTATAAAATCAAATATTATAGCAAAAAATAAAATATGTTATAAAATAAAAATTACATTATTTCAAATAAAAACATTACCTTATAATTTTTATTTAACATATTTTAATTTGAATTAAATACTCAGAACATATAAAATTGTCTTTTTTGCTCTTTTTTTAAAGATATTTAAGACACATTTAAACAAAGAAGTGTTAAAAAAAATTAACTACTTTATATTCATCCATCTGGATATTCCTGTATTCACTCTTAATTCCTAGCTTTAAAATTACCAGTTTTATTATGACTTCTTTTAACTAACTAAATCTAAAATATTTAATTATAATATTTTATATTATAACTGAAATTGAATTAAGACATTTTAATATTTAATTTAAATATTAACAAAGCTAAATATAAGGGTTTGTACTTGGCTTTCAAGTTTTATACTGATATTAAATCACTAGTGTACTTTAATAAGTAAACTGCAATGGTTTTAACCTTATTAACAAACAGAGTGCATCAATTAACATTTTAGGTTAATTTTATGAGATTAATCTATCATAATAAGATGTTAAAAGTTGCTTTAAAATTATAAAAGTTACAAAAATATTTAAAAATTAGCTTATAATACAATTAAACATAGCACTATTAAGAAGTGACAAAGTTCACTTGTTTTAGAAATTAGATTACTGAAAAAAAAACATTTTTTTAAATATTAGACTAATCTATAACTCAAGATTTAGCTTCAGACAAATGTTAAAGGTTGCAATATGTGTGCATGTACTACATGCATGTATAAACTGAATAGTAAAGTGATCAGTTGGAAAGCTTGATATCTTTTTTTCATAATTTTTTTTCTGCTGCTACTACTTCATTACTTGCAATATTATATACAGACTGCTTACCTTATGTATATTATATTTAAATTTATATTAATGTACACAATATATACTAATTGTGTATATATAAATATAGTTAAATACTATTACCAAAAATGTAATGAAATAAAGGCAATGAAATCGGTTCACATATGGATAAGAACTTAAAACAACAAAAAAAAATTATGTAATAATTATAACTTTTTTAAAGGTTTTTTTTATCATGGCATATTATAATGTAAATTGTAAAATTTAATTTTAGGGTTGTGGTCTTCTTATTGGGGCTACATGCATGGACCTCAGTGTTTCACTTACTGTTGCAGCTGTTTTTGCTCTAGCTGTTCTTTTATTTGGAGGTTTTTATGCTTCAAACTTACCTGCTTGGACAAATTGGATTAAATATTTATCTTTTAATTACTTTGTATTCCAAAGTTGGCAGATATTTGAATTCACAGATGCAGATCCATATTTGTAAGTTTATACATATGAGTAAAATTTTTTTTTAAAAGTCTACTATTGCTACTGCTATTGCTACTGCTGCTGCTGCTACTACTACTACTAATTATTATTATTATTATTATTATTATTATTATTATTATTATTATTATTATTATTATTATTATTATTATTATTATTATTATTATTATTATTATTATTATTATGTTTTAATAATATACTTTATTGTTAATAAAGGTTACATGGTGTTTACATGCTTTTGCCTTGGGTAATTACAATGGCTTGATGTTTTTTACAAATTTAATAATCTAAAACTCTATTTAAAAAGCACTTGCAGATATTATTTGAAAGTTTTGACATATTTAGTATTTTTCTTTTGGTGAATATTTAATGATAGAAAGGAGGTGGCATGTCACAGAAATTGTTGGTGTATAGATTAATTTGATACGGCTTTGTCTTATTGTCTGCAGACAGTGATTGGTATTTGTTTTGGTGATTTTCTGGTTTATTTACTCAATACTCCAGCCCATAGGGTAATTAGTACAGTATATTTGTTTCATAGTGATAGAAACTCTTATTTGGGTCATACTGGTTTAGTACTTTAGTGCAGCATCTATTTGTGTGCATGTATGTTTGTGCCATCCTTTAACTTCATTTTTTATTCATGTGCTTAATTAAACTACCAAATATTGTGTTTGACAGTAAAATATTTAATTTCATAATCAATATCTTGGATAATCAGTTTAAACACATTTTGGATGAATTGATAGATCAATGAACCAATGAATGATCAAATAGGTAAACACACTATCAATTATTTTATTTGCTAAAAATAATTATTTTTTGTTTGTTACTTTAGAAATGCAGAATATTTTATTATTGGTTCAATTTAATTAATATTTTAGAAGACAAAATTATTTTTTTCTTTTTTCTTTTTCAAGAAAGAAAATGTTATTGCATATTTGCAACTAATTATCTCAGTACAGTACAAGGGATTGACATTTGTTTTTAGAGTTGAACTTTTCAGTGAGCATTGATTGGTAGAAGAAATAGATGACTAAGTAATAATCAGATATAAAAGGGGGATACTTGACAAGAAAGTTGGCTTGCTTTTATTACTACATTTCTCTCTCTACAAATTGGTTCTTCCATAATTAAGTGGTTGAGATTCAATTCAAACTCAAAAATATAAAATTATATTAATTTTCTGTATGCAAATAGTTAAGAATTTTTGGGGGAAGATAAAAACAAGGATGGAGACTTAAAACAACTTTAAACCAAGGTACATCTCTATATATTTCCAATTAACTAATTTAAATTTAAAATCATCATTTGGGGTGCATTTGTGTGTCTATAATTCAAATTTGATTTGCCTAATTTTAATCTTTAATATTAAAGAAATAATTGAAATGTGTGACTTTTGCTATTATTCTGGAAAGTTTATGCTGAACTTTTTTATAAAATATTTCAAGAAGTCTATTTTAAAATTTTTTATATATAGTAATAAAGTTTAAACAGAAGGATGTGTATATAACTTATTATAACATGCTTTATTATTATTATTAAACAATAAATATAGTTAACCATTTGTGTCTCTAGGATAAAGGAATGGAATGCATGACATATATAATTAATGAACTACTAACTAATATTTAAATGTGCTTATAACTGAATGAGTGGAAGAGCATGAATACTAGATGTGAATATTTTTATTGTTCTCCTCATTTGCATTTGATTTGCTATTAAAATATATTATTAATAAACTTATGTAGACTTAAGTGGATATTATGAATTAATCAGCTATTTGCTTGATGGATGACCTTTGACAATTTAGCACAAGTGCCTTGACAAACATAATGAATTAAATAGTAAAGTATTACTAAAATATGCAATAATAAATTATTTATTTATCATTATTAAATACCTCACACATGATATTACCAGCAGTTTCAGTTAGCTATTTCTAAGAACTTTTGAAATGCTCTTTAATTTGATACAAATGCATATTGTTTGTCCTGCAGGAAATTGTTGTGTTTACTAATATCTATTGTTATACAATTAACATCATTATTTTTGTATATGACCAAGATGTATTATTTACAGACTGTGCAAATGAACTCTTATGTTCTCAGCTAAAGAAAATTTATCTATTTTTTTTGTTAGTGTATGATAGATATGTAGACCAATTATTTGTCTTATATATTTTTTATTTAATTATTATTTTTTTGACTTTGAGAACATCTCAGAAAAGTATATAAAGAAATATTATACTGAGTTATTAGTTATTATTTTAATATAATTTTTATTGTATATATGTATTTCTATATGTGTATACTAGTGATAGAAATGTACATTTGCTGTTAGGAATCTAACAGCTAATTTTAAGAAGGGGCAGATGCATCTTTGCATTTTCAGAGATTCTGAGTTCCAGTTATTAATAATTATTTTGCTTTAAATTTAAAAGATTGGTAGTTTGTCATAAATTAAAATTTTATTTTAATTTATTAGTCAATATTCAACACCTAAAAGTGTTGTTTTGCCTTTGCTTTGCTAGAACAATGAGGATTATTTAGCAGCAATTATCATATTTCAGATTTAAAATATTTATAATTTATCAGGAAAACTTAGAAGTACAATCTGAAAGATCTATAGACAAATGTATATATATATATGATGGCTCATATGTTTGTTGCATTATAATAAAAAGATAAAAAATATGTAAAAAGGGCAGAATATGCAATTAGAAAAGACAAATAAAAATAAAGATATTTGAAATAATAAGCTGAAAGAAGAAAACTACTAGGAAATCAAGATTATAATGATGAACATCAATGATTAACCAAGAAACAGATGAGATTAGAGAAGTGTAAGATTAATGCAATCATGTATTATTTATAGTTTGAAAAATCTAAGAAATAAATGTTTTTTTTAGTTATAAAATATATGCAAAAATATTTTTAAATTATGTTTTAATTAGATACATAAGCTAAAACAGGTAAAACTCTCCATACAGTATTCCCACTCAGTGCAAGCCAGAGTAATCAATGGATGCCAGAAGGCTTGTGCATAAAATTCCCATCTAGTGCCTACTCATCCAATATCCCCAGACTAGTGTCTGGCTTGTGGCCTTCATCAGTGAGGAGCCTTGGATCTGAGAGCACTGCACTTAGATCTTAGGATCTAATGCAACCCTCCAGCAGACACATTTTATTTCTATTTAACTATAAAACTATGAGTCTTAAATTGAAAACAAAAGTAGAAATAAAAGGTGGCTGCTGGAGGGTTGCATTAGATTCTAAGATCTAGGTGCAGTGTTCTCAGATCCAAGGCTCCTCACTGATAAAGACCACAAGCCAGAAACTAGTCTGGGGATATTGGATCGCACTAGATGGAAATTTTATGCACAAGCCTTCTGGCATCCATTGATTACTCTAGCTTGCACTGAGTGGCACTACTGTATAAAGAGTTTTGCCTATTTTAATAACAGTTATAAGTAAGCATCAAAAATGGTGATCATGTGATGTTTATTAGATACATAAGTATAACAATAAATTTGATAATCTAAAATAAATTATGTTAAGTGATTGCCAAGTGGGCAAACTATAATTGATATATTATTATTTGATTATAGTATCTATTGTTAATTACTCCAATGTGTTTTCAGGCAAGAAATTTAAGGTATGTCAGCATAATTGGGGTTAAATGTCTGCTTTTACTCTATTTTTAATGTATGGCGCTTTTTGACAATTTTGAAAAATCCGATGTAAGTTAAAATTAGAACAATTTTTGTTAATTTTTTTTAAAAAAAAGATGTATATATATATATATTTAAATTAAAATGAAATAATTTTAAAACTGTTAATCTATGTCAAAAAAATTAAATAATTAAATGAAATATATTAATTTTTAATTTTTTAAATGAAAACTGCTTATAAGCTAGATTAAAAATCTAATTATCATAAATAAATATATCTTTCTTTTTTTCAGATGTGCAGCTAATAATTCTGGATTTAATTTTTGTTATCAAAAAAACACAACACATTTTCCATCTGAACTTATTCTAATTAAAAACGATGTGCAGATGCCATTATGGTCAACTTACGTTATCACATTAGGGTATTGTATTTTTTATAGAACACTTTGTTATATTGTTCTCAGGTATATTAGAAAACCAATATCATAATTTTTTTTATTTAAAAAAACCCGTATATAATATAAATCTATATTGAAAGATTAAACCCATTTTTCTAAACGAGGTGTTCCACCATGATTTGTTCACTAATTAAAGCAAATTGTTAATCAGTGTGTTATTGAAATAAATTATATTTTTTGGTTATTGTAAGAGTTTATTTTGATAATGTATCGCCAATTTTATCTCGCAATATTATGATCATGAGATTACATTTAAATTTTCAATTTTTTTTATTTTATCTAGCAGTGACTTAAGTTTAAACATTGCAATATATATATATATATGTAAGATGTAAAATGATTATATTTTTATTTTTATATAAACAAAAAAAAATTTGATTTTAAAATTGTCAGAATTATAACAGATTTTTTATATATTTATTTTAGCTATTTTATGTATTTACAAAAAAATATAAAAAAATAAAATTATGCATATTCACAATTACTTCCGTCCTTTTTTAAAATGTGACTATTGAAAATGCTTTCGTTGATATTAGGAGAGAAGTATACATGCAAGTACCATTAATCAAGTCTTTCTTCTTAGAAACAATTCCTGGATTAAAAACATCCTCCTGCAGCTGGAAACTTTAACAAATATCAAATAACTTTATAGCATACACATATAGTCTGAATATTTATTTTTATAAAATAAAAAATATAAGATTTAGTGATTAGTTCTCTCACCTTTTTAATTCACTGAAGTCTACTTTTAAAACTGTTGCCACTTTAGTGGCATCTGACTTAGAAAGGAACCCTCCTTCATCATATCTATTCAGCTTGTTTTAAAACAAATTCTCATTTACTTGAAGTAAATGAGTTTTTTTACTAGGAAAAAAAGTCACTTAAAATTGGCATTTTTTGTTAATTAATTTTAATGTTTTAAATGACTTATTTATTTACTGAACTGTGTTTATTAATTTTTTAATAGCTATGTATTCAAGTTTAAATAAAATGTGTTATTTAAATAAATCATTCCTGTTACTAAAATAATAAAATCTGATGGTCATAAAAATTTAAAGGTCTTCTTCATAATTTTGTTTCAATGGAAAAGACTAGGTAATCAAAGGGAATTAGATTAATGGTATTTTAAATGTATCTCAAACTGCAAAAATGAGTCCTCTTTCAAGCTTACTCTAAATAGTCTTAAACAATGGTGACCTTTCTTTAGTCACCATCATTAACATTGCTTTAATGAATACAAATATAATATTGTCAATAAAGAAATTGAATTAGTACTTAAAACAAAAACAGAAAATTTAGAAATGAAGTTTAATTTTAAAATGAAATAAAATAAGGATCTTGCTTGCTTGTGTAATATGTATAAAAGAGGAGTAGAAAATTATAAAATTTTCTAATAGAAAGTAAGAAAAGACTGATATACATACAAAATTTGAAGAAAATAACTAAGGAAATTATGCAATTAACTTGCTGAAAAAAAAAGACTAATGGAAAAAAAGATTGGATGGGGGAGACGATATGTTGTATGAAATATAACAATAACAAAAAGTAAAAATTAAACAGAAAAGGAAATAAAATATTTAAGAAAGTTTATTTTACCAATTATATTTTAATTGCATGAATAAAGATATCTAATAAAGGCAAATGACTTCTAAGATTAAAGTGAAATAGAGATTAATTAATTATTCCATATGGTTGTGTTTTATAATAATAAATATATTCATCATTAATTAAAGTTTAAAGAATATATTTGATCTAAAAAGGATATGTTAATATTTAACCTAACAAATGATTAGTAATGGTCCTTATCTGGAGATGAAGATGCCATATGTTTGGCATCATAAATTATGATAATAAAAAGAAATAAATTAGTTGAAGAATAGTATTTAAAAAATCAAAAATTGTGTGCATAAATATTTATTTATAATAATTTCTATTAGATTAGTCAAGAGAAATGGAAAAGACCTTGTACTTTGGAATTTAATATTTTCATTCTCTATGCCCAAGATCTAAAGATTAATAATTCTTGGTGGAAAATGAAGATTTTTAAGAGAGCTGAGAGGAGGGGGAGGGGTTAGATGTTCAATCTAGCTATTTTTAAATTTAATCAGTGGATGATATGACGCTTAGCTATTTTTAGAATTGATCAGATAAGTATTGCTAAACTGACTGTAAATGTTGCTTAATCTTTGATGTGGAAGAGTTAGTATGCTGAATCCATTATTTGTCATTAACTTTAAACTTTATACAACATCATCTATATATAGCTAATCAAATTTCATCTAGGTACATCAAAACTGCCTATCATTGCATCTGACTAGTAGTTAATTCACTCATACTTTGCATTCTAAACTGTTAATATTTTTAAGTTATTGAACCTCATGATCTGTTAAACAGCTCAACATATATAAACATATCTGTATATGTATTGTGGTGGTACAAATTGATGCATACTAAACATGCTTGAACACTAGCAATCATCACTAGGCTGAATCCTGGAACCACATTTACAAGTTAATAGCCTTGCTTCCATCTTAGGTTGCTAGTCAAAATTTATTTTTCCCTAGAAATCACACATGCCAAATAAACAGTCATTTATGTATGTGAACACCCATTTAACAATAATTTTTTATTACTCCCTTTAACATATTGAAAAAATAATAGATGGGTAACATTTGATAAGTATAATATTTAATTAGTTACATTAATTAATTTTAAAAAAATACATATATAAACATAAGAATTAGTTTTACATTAAATTTATTAAGACTATGCTTTAAAAAATATATAATGAAGTGATTCAGTCATTAATTAAATCCATCCACAAACAACCCTCTTTCCCCTCACTTAAGGTCAATTACAATCAAAACATAGATTCTTGATATAAATAAATATTATGTATACAACATTCCTGACAGGTATATGCAAGCCTCAAGTCAGTAAATTGTCATGAAAATGGAATATGTTAATCCTGGCAAGACAACACCAGAAGTAAGCCAACTGATTTAACCTAGATGTAGAGATTAATTTGATTCAAATTTGTAAAAAAGTAAATCCTTTTTTAGAACAGAAAGAAACCTAGGCACATATAACAAGATGATATCTGGTAAGGATACCAAACCTCTCTCCTCCATAGTTTTTTTTAGACAATAAAACTCTATAATAGACACTTAATTCAAACTCTATATAAAAGTTCTAACATATAATCAGTCCTACTAGACAAATAAAATCAACTTTCATTTAATTATCTAGTGACTAAATAGTAATAATAAATACACATAAGCAATATAATAGATTTATAAAGTACATGTTCACACAATTTATATAATATGCTATCTTCTCTTTTCTTTCATTAACATTTCTGTTTGTAATGTCATCATTTAAACACAATTTCCTAACTACTTCTATTGCAATGAGTTCAATTATACCATAAAAATACAGTTCATATTTATTCAGTCCACAATTTAGGCATAACCTATCAGATGCATAAGACACATGTTGGCTGACCTGAGCTCAATAGAGAACTGGCCAGCTTGCAGATCATTCACCTGAAATAGGGTCTGTGGGTAACTGCACATCAATTGTTACTTGTGATAGTTCATTTTCAAAAGTTTGCACCAAAATTAGAATTACAACCTTGACTATCTGGCTATGGCATTTTTCCTATGGGCACAGGATACATTTTACATTTACAAATGTAAGGTCAGCAATGGGAAAAGACTTCTCAGAGAAAATCATGGATATATCTAGCCAGACAATATGGCATAGCTTCCTTTGAAAAAAAAAAATTCTTTCTTAAAAAACAAAAACATTCCTTTTTATAGTATTTGAAAAATTTTTTTTTCATTCCGTCAGCTTTTTTATATGGAATTTCACACATTATTTCCAATTTTTGTACATGCACAATAGATATGAGGCCAGTAAATATTTTCTTTTTTTTTTAATTTTACCTCTAGGTGTTATTTTCTGATCTGAGTTTAATCAAATGATTAAAAGTATTTTTTGTTACGTGCAATTAGGAATTCATTGCAATTTACAAAATCTAGATTAAATTCTTTGCTGTAACATACTTTCGCTATAATGCGTATCAGTTCCCTGACATTTACATATCAGAGTTTAATTTAAAAAACTTTTTCCCAAATAGATTTTGATTACTTGCTACTTAATACTATCAATCTATTTTCATCAATTTATTTATTAATGATATATAAAGTTCATCAACCAACATAATATATATGACAAAAAAATGAACATGACTAAAAATATTATATTATGAGATACATACTTTTTATATTTATATTTGTCTTTCTGTTCATCAATGTGGATGCAAATATATATACACTATCCTGCATGTTTATGATCTGCAATTTAAATCCAAACTATGACATTATTTTTAGGTTTCAAACAGGCTTAGGATTTTTCCTTCCTGCAGTTGGCTCATATCTAATTTAAGTAACCATCTAATTATCAGCTGATAAATGTATATTTAACTTTTACTATGTAGAGGACAAAACTTGACTGGAAAACTGTTACTATATGTCAGATAGAAAGCCTATTGAGTGATGCTTTTCTTTTCTGATCCCCTAAGGCAGTGGTCTTCAACCTTTTCACACCTGCGGACTGGTAAAATAAGGATAAGATTTCGCAGACCAGCAGAAGTTTACAGATAAATTTTCTTAAAGATGTAACCTGCTTAGCCTTAGATAAGCATAATTGTTATAACTGACCAAAACAGCATACTAGTTATTGTGTATTGTAATGGTATTGCTTACCTTCACATGCTGAACACTCTTTCTTGAGTTGCGCAGTCATACTGCTACAGAAAACAGTACAATAACAATCATTTTCATTAATGTGCTTGCATTTTACATTTATTATTTCATTGTTAAAACATGCAAGAATAAAATGTTATTCACCTGAATGTTGAAAAAGTCAAAAGTTTTGATCTTATTTTATTTTTTTTGGGGGTGGGGGGGAAGTGGGTTGAGAAATACTTGGTCATCACTGAGACAAAAGATAGACACCAAAGTTATTTTTTGTTTGTTTTTATTTTTAAAAAAAGGTAACAGAAATTGGTTTTAAAAATAAAAGTTTTAGTATTTTAGCAGTATACAAATAAAGCCAAAAAAAATATTGCCTTATAGGCCAAAAAAAAAAGTGGGCGTATTTTTAAACAAAAAAAAAAAAAGAAAACGAAACTTGAAAAAGTCAAAAGTTTTGATCTTACTTTATTTTGGGGTGGTGGGGGTGTATTGAGAACCACTTTGTAAAAGTTAGAGACAGAACTTATTTTTTGGTTTTTATTTTTTAAAAAAATGTAATAAAAATTGATTTCAAAAATAAAAGTTAAAGCCAAAAAAGATCTTATTTTAATTTTTTGGGGGAAAGTGGGTTGAGAAATACTTTGTCTTCACTGAGACAACAGTTATTTTTGGTTTGTTTTTATTTTTAAAAAAAGGTAATAAAAATTGGTTTTAAAAATAAAAGTTTTAGTATATCAGTGGTATACAAAGACAAAAAAAGATATCACCTTATAGCTAAAAAAAAAGTGGCCATATTTTTAAACAAAAAAAAAACAACTGAAACTTTAAAAAGTCAAAAGTTTTGATCTTACTTTATTTTGGGGGTGGTGAGGGTGTATTGAGAAATACTTTGTAAAAGTTAGAGACAGAACTTATTTTTTTGGTTTTTATTTTTTAAAAAAGGTAATAAAAATTAATTTCAAAAATAAAAGTTAAAGCCCCCCAAAAAAAAAATCACGGTATAGCCCAAAAAAAAACACTAAATATGAAATATTAAAAGAGAGAGTAGAAAAAATTCAAGAGATCAAAAAAAGTCAAGTTACATTTTATTGTTTTAACAATGCCAACAAGCAGCTATGATTGGCTATCAAAAGACAACTGGAGTTTGTATAATAAAAAACTTTTTTCTACCCCCCCCCCCACCCATAAACATCTGTGATAAATAGAAAATCAAATTAATTTATGTATGATTGATTAGATTTTATTTTTGTTCTGTTTCTTTTTTTTTTAATCGGGGGAAAAAATGCGATGAAAAAATAAATAAAAATTGTTTATATTAATTAAAAGTTTAAAATCTTATTATTTTGTTATTACAAACTTTCTTGCCAGTCTAGTGGCGGACCAGCAAAAAACTTCTGCAGACTGGTGGTTGAAGACCACTGCTCTAAGGAGAAGAGATAATTATTGAAAAGATTTTATTTTAACAGAGATTATTCAAGCCTGCAGAAGTTGCAGGCAAAAAAAATGTAGTTGAAATCACAAACTTCTGAGAAATACATTTATTATTAGTGTTTGCTAAAATGTAAAAATTAATTTTAAAACATTGCAAATTTGCCTTTATTATATTCACATAATAAAATATATAACTTTTTACTTATTTTCAATTATAATCTAAAAATTATTAGACAAAGGAGCATAAAAGTCAGTCAAAAAAAATAGTGGTGATATAAAAATACGCTCTAAACTTAAGTGATTCACTCAAGTTTTTTAAATTTTTACTGGAAAATGAGTGTGCAGAGATTCATAATATTTAAAAAATAGCATATTATCAGAGTTTGACTTCCAATTTAATAATTTCAAAATTTTTAGCGCTTTATAATAATAGATTTACATTTATAAGTCATATTAGTTTGATCATGGGTGATTAAAAATGAGACACTGTCTTTCTTCTGTAATAGGTTAATTATATTTGTACAATTCAATATTTGATTGTAACATCAGGCACACAATAGACTCAAATCCTGATTTAAGCATAGTAATTGAGAGGCATTATCAGAGTGACTTTATATATATATATATAGACATTAGTATTACAGAAAAGAATATAGAGAGAGAAACATTTATAAAAATAGTCATACATATACCTTCTGAGCTATTTAAGTGTTAAGGTTTCTAACAATTCTACTCTAGATTGTGTACTATTAAAAATATTTTGTGTGTATATTAAAATTTAAAATATATATGAATGTAAGTTATATAAAACATATGCAGATACTGAGATTTTCCACGATTCTTATAAATTGCAAAGAAATTGTATTTTCTGTCTGAGTCATCACTTGTAGATTTTTTGAGATAGTTAGATTGACTGTTGTATAATTGTATGATTCAAGCCATTATTTTATTAATATTAGTAATGAGAAAGAGGACAGATATTTTTAACTTTCATTAACCTTAGTATCCATTAGTAATTTATTTTTTATACTCCAACTACATTAATAATACCACATGATCAAATATGCCTTCATACAATATGTTTAAAGTACTTTTTTACACTGTTGAACGATTAAATCTTGTAATTACATGTTTACAAATTGTTGGCACTGCATTTAATTTATGTGAATCTTTCTTTTTTTTTAAACCCATAAATTACATGTATATTTTTTTAAATCACAGAATTGTGCAATATTGTTGTTTTTCTTTTTTTTAAAAAAAGTAAGTTAATTTATATAAAATAGAATCTAAATCTCACTTCTATTTTTATTTTATAATTATAAATTTTATTAAACGCCCATTATTATTATTTTATTATTATTATTATTATTTTATGTAAATAAATGTTAGCTGTGACTTTAATTTAATTCGTTTTTAATGTTTTCACAAAGTTTTGTAATCTCTAAATTAATCAATAAACATTTTATAAATATTAAATTAAAAAGTTATAATAAAGGACCATCATTTCATATCAAAAACTGCATATATGTTACATGGTGTGAAATTAAATACTATATGAACAATAATTATTGGAATATTAAAACATGTTGTGTGAAAAGAAAATTGCTGCTAGAGGATATCAAATTTTCATACATTATCCATCAATATAATTAGATGGTTAGTTGATTTGTAGGTTATTTAATATTTGACACTTAAAGAACAAGTTGAGTTTCTCAGGTTCATCACTACACTAAGATTTATATGGTATTGCTCCTAAGTAAGAAATATAAACTTGAACATTTAAATTATGACTAAATAGACCATGAAAGATAATATAATTCCCATGGGCTGTAAGAATTGGATAATGCAATATTGATGGGAAATAGCGATTACTCATTAAATGAACTTGGTTCTCAAGATATTAAATAATTTACAGATGTAATGAATTCATCAGGGTAATGATTGGACCCAAAAAACACATTACTTTACAATGCTTATCAAGATTGTATCATTGAATTGACTTAAAAGTTTAAACCTTTCATATTTCTAAAACCAATCTTTTCACTTGGGTTCGATTTTATTGTTAATCTCATTATGTGTATTAAGAGTAGATGAAAATCAATTGTGAGCTACCTTCAACAATGACATAGGTTATAACTTGATCACTTTATTTACAAAAGACTTTTTAGAGTCATAAAACTAGTTTCTCATCAGATTACTTGCAATATCTATGTTTTTATGTGCTGTTTTTAGTTCATTTACTCAATTATTATTTTCTATTTTTATGACCCTAAATAAACAACAAATATATATATATTACCTGGGTTTGAATTCTGATTGAATAAAACTTTAAAATGTTTTCAGTTTTGAATCAGATTTAAGATTTTGTTTTCATGTCATTAGCACAAATTCAAGCCAAATAAGCATCAAATATTGGCTGCTCAAATCTTCACTCTTTCCTGCAAATTGGCATGTGGTAAGTAATAATGTTTTCTCTTTCACTATAGTGATAGAGAATACATTCCTCATCTGCAATAGACAATTTTGGAAGAGTTTACAGATAATTTCATGAAGGAGACATCCAAAATGATATGGGCTTGATAGTGATCTTTTTAATTTGTATCCATTAAAAGCAAAAATGAAATCGCTATTTTCTTAGCTTTTAGATTTACAACATATTGATGACTGGGTTATTCTCATCAACGTAAAGTTAATTTATAGAATGTTCTTTAATGTTTAAATTGCACCCTATAAATAATGGATTTTTTTTTTAAAAAAAAAATGTCAAGGATTTTATCATCTAGTGAAAAACTTCAGAAACTTTTCACTTGAATAAATATCAACTTGAAAATGTGAATCAGCTTAAAATCTCAACATTTTTTTTTAGACAGAAAGATGGGTATAGATGTAGTGATATGGCATAGACTTCAATGTGTTTCTGAATTTAACAATTTAAAAGGTATATTTCATCATAGAATAATATAACTGCCTTGCCAAACTTATTATATGAAAAACTGGTCTCCCATCAATACAAAATAAAAATTGAAAATTTTCAATTAAGAAAATGATCAATAATATTTTGGAAATTATGCTGGAAAATTCATAAAACTAATATATATGTTCTTTAATTTTTTGGATGTGATGATATTAAATCTATATTTATAAGATATATCATTGTAAGATAGGATATGTGAAGCAGATGAGAAGTAATAATTTCTTAAAAGAAGTATTTTATGATGCAAAGACAAGCTATTTAAATTATAAAGTTTATCTTTTTAAAAGTCATACTAAAAGAGATAAAATATTGATTGCTTTCATATGAATTCACATTAAAGATGAGAGTATATGAGCAGACTTTCACACGACCCACCATTCTCCACACTATCTCATAACACTGATTCACCCGAACACATATATGTTGAAAAGATAAATAATCACCACTCTATCTAATAACACTGATACACTTAAACACATATATGTTTTAAAAATAAATAATCACCAATATACATATTTCATGCTAAACCAGCAATCATCAGTTGGTCTAGATTACCATCTCTACACATATATGCTATAAGTGCTCAGATATATATTTATTAAGATAGCCAATCCATATACTTTAATGGACAGGCTTCAATCTACTCCCCACTTCAACTGTCCAACTAATTGAAAATATATATAAGCCTGTGTGTTTCAGTTATTAAAGATGAGAGTAAAATACAGTGGAGAGCTAGAGTTAGGTTAAGTATTGAAGTCTTTCTGAAAAAAAAAAATGCTACAGAACACAACATTACAGGATATATAGTAAAAGAAAGATTAAGAATTAATCCATTATATATACATATGATAAAGAATGGAAATTAAGAGACTATATTCATGTAAATATATAAATATGGATATATTTGTAATTATGGATGTACTATTGTTTGTTTTTTGGTATTTTAGTTTCAGGTTCTGCCTCTTTATGATTTGCTGAAAATATTTGAAATACTAGATTTTTGCAGGTGTGTTTATCTTATTGGTTTTCTTAAAAATCTGTAATAGTATAAAAATGAACAAAAGAGTCTTTATTTACATATCCAAACTTTGGATGCCAAAATCTGTAATGGAATAAAATGACTAATGGGAATGTTTACTTTTATATATCCACAAATTTGGTAAAGCTAAAATCTGTAATAGTATAAATTGTACAATAAACAAATCTGTAACACTATAAGTGGGCTAGTTAAAACTAATAGAGTTGCACAAATTTAGTAAACCAAATGTGTAATAGAATAAACTTAATAATTTTATTTAAGCTCTACTAATAAACTAATCCCAAATCTACATTGAATAAAGTTACAATTTATTAATAATATTTATATATTAAATAAATATCAACCTGATTGGATGCCACAATTGTAATACACAATATAAAATAATGTATTTGAAAATTTATAACAGATATATTTAATAATAGTCTATATTAGTATTCATTCATAAAGTAACCCTCTTATTATTATGTACCAAAATTTATATTAGTGTTAAAGAATGGATAAAATTATTTAAGCATGATGATTATATAACATTTGTATCAATAATTTATTGATTAGCTTTTATATTTGAATAATATCAATTGGTGTTTATGAAAACATTAGGTTCACTTTTAATAATTACTGAATTCTACTAAGTAACAAAATCTATATTCTTTCACTGGTTAAACTTTAAATGACTGTAATTTCAAGAGCTTTTAATTATTATTATATCATATACTTACCAAATCAAATAAGACTATTGACTCAAATTTAATAATAAACAATTTTATTGACAGAATAAACGCTAAGACATTAAATAATATGCTTTAATAGTTTAAACCAGGGTATTATAAAATATTATTTGTTTTGACTATTGCATGATGTTAAGACATTATACATTTTAAACCATAAAGAAAATATTTATTTATTTGTTGTCTCCAATAGACAAGATATATAACATGTAAAAAAATGCTAATTTGTCTACTGATTATTTATAACAAATAAAAATAAATTATTAAATAAAAATTTATTATAATTGTTTAAATATAAATTTAGAGTTATTAAAATTTTCTTTTGATTAATTATATAATTATATGTTCTCTTACACACATATATACATTAAATGATCTATAAATGCAATAGCAGTGATAATACAAATAATTATATAAATAAAGCATATAACCTGCTTGGACACTTAACAAAATTTTTATTCAAAGAGTTTTAGAGTCTTTAAGTTTTGTTTTATTAAGTTTATATGGAAAAAATCTATGAAATGACAATATTTTAAAAATACAATAATTCTCAAAAGCTTGTTTCTTTTAAAATATTTGAAGTTTATTTCATAAATAAATCCTTAATAGTTCCTAGCAATAATCACATTATAATTGACATTGAGTAACAAGTATAATTTTATCTTTTTTTTAAATGATTATTTATCAAATTCAAAATTATTATCCATCTGGTAAATTATTATCCTTGGCAAAGTATTCATTTCTTGGAACACATATAGATGCATATGTATATTCTAACACTCACAAAATATATGTTGTAAAACACACATATATGTGCATTGCATATACTTTAATAATTTAAGAAAATAAATTATGAAGAAAAAAAGAGCTTAAGAAATAAATTTTAAGAATAAATAAAAATACTGCATCAGATTTTTTAAAAGTATATTTGTTTTATTAATAATAAGGAGGAGAAAAAGAATCTGGTTTAAATAAAAATTCAGAACCTGCTCTCTTTTTATAATTAAAAAGAAAAATAAATGTTATAATTAAAAAAAGAAAATAAGTGTTAAAAGATTTTAAAATAGAACTAAATAAAATTAATTTTAAAAGGTAATCCTTATAAACTATCTTATCAGCAGGAGATTCCTAGCTGATAAGATGTAGATCAATCTATGAAAAGGATTAGATAAATCATTTGAATGTAATTAAAATTCTAAAAGCCAAAAATCTGATTAAGATTAAGAATCAGTTATAAAAGTGGTGGTTTGATTATTAGGGGAGGGGTCTTTCTTTTGCTATTCACTCTTCATTCAGCAAGATTAAGCAGAGAAATCAACAATAACAGTTTTTTATTGTGTATAAAAATTTAAAAATTACAAGTCAGAAAGCAGCAACATGTATTGCTAAAAGCACTCAGGAATCTATCTGGGCTTCATGCTCCAGTCCCCAGCACCATTAGTCACTCTTCTGATATCACCTGTAATATAAAGACTACCACATGCTCTCTCTTATTGTCACTGGAAATCCAAAATAAAGAAAATCTCACTGAAGACCAAATGGCAAGCTATGAGTAATAACAAAAGCAGCAGAAACAGAAAGGGACCATGAAGTGTGGAAAGAAAACTATGCTATCTGTCAAAAAGATGACTTCTTCTCCTCATTAAAAAAGTAAGTAAATATGAACATCTTTTATTGTATCTTTATTTATATGAATTTAAAAAGAATGTGGAAGTATGGACATTGTTTAATATATCTATAAGAGAAAGGACTATTAATGTTAAATAATGATATTTAAATGTTAATAATTATTGTATGGTTATATTTTCTTTATTAATGTATTGAATATATATGTGTGGGTATAGGAATAAAAGTGTTTATTGAATCTTACTTGATATATTTTCTCTCTCCATTACCTGCATCACCTTGATTATATGATATTGCTATGTGCTTGTTACTGAATGCTCTAAATCACCTGTTAAATATGTTGGAGCTAGCCTAGGTACATTTCAAACCCTGGGTTCATTTACCTTTCATCTGGGCATGCCAGCTATATAAAGTTTATAAGCCAGATAATACCTGATATTCATCTCAAAGCAAATAAATTGCCTGGGATGATTGGCATTCCAGCAGTATGGAGGAGTGCTATGATCAGAAAAAATAGTCAGGGCTGTGCATTTGTGTAGCCTTGATTTAGTCATAGGTACCATTGACAGTTGATATTCAATATTTTATTCCTCTGCTTGAATGTGTGATTACTGGAGCAAGGATATGAATTTCTCAAATGAATATAAAATAATGTCATAAAGAAATAAAACTTGTGTAGATAGGCCAATAATTAAATAATAAATAAGAATAATGGCTGTCATCTGATAGTGAAAGAATTCATATAAATAAATATGAAAAGATATAATAATTTTTTAAAAAACATACGGAATGTATAAAATGTTGAAACATTAACAGTACAATATGTTTATTGATAGAGATACATAGTCAGTTAACAAATGTAAACAGTCACCATAATAATAATACTACAAAAGAATATAATAATACCATAACAATAATAGTGAATGATAATAAATTGTAAAATCTTCCCCATGAACATTACAATATATATATATATATTAATTCACATGGTTAACTCTAAATGCATTTTAGAACTTCTAGAATGCAGATAAATAAATTCCATTTTAGTTGTTTAAATAGGTATATCTCAAAATGCTAAATTTGTCCTTTGAAGTAAACACCAATTTCCTGCTCAGATTTTCATTATGTTATTTACATAAAAACGTTTTTAAAAGTACATATCAAGTTTAAAAAATATTTAATGCTTTAATTCAATATACTAACTGAAGTTATGTAGATAATATAGAAAAAGAAAGTAAGTCTTAAGTTAATTCATGGGCTTTTATATCCTTTGTTTATTGACATAACATTTAGGTCATTGATCTAGATACAGTAACCAATATGAAACTTGAATTTGTCTTTTTTATTTAAAAGAATTACCATTCACTTTAATAGAGTTCTTTTACAAACAGAACCATGCTCTTGACAAAATCCTTTTTAAATCTCAAAACTAAATGTACATTTGTTTGTTTAATACAAAGATTATTATATTTTATATTTTTACATACTTTTAATAATATCATTTTAATATATATGTGATTTTAAGTTTGCAATAATTCAAATATTCATGCACATAGATCAATACACACATATAATAAATAACTTGACATTTATTTATCTAAATCTATTGTTTTTAAAATATGCAAATAGAAAAAATATTTTTGTAAAAGCTATCAAAATAAATGTCTTTAAATTTATGAATAACTTTATAGAAAGATATTAAGTTTATCACAGCAAATTACTTATTGTATTGTTTTAAAAATAAATAAAAATAAATTACAAATTGTTATTTTGTATGTGGGTATATTACAATAATTTCCAAAGTTATGATAAACATCACTGGACTATTTTAAACATTCATTAACATATAAAATCATGACAATTTTTTTATATAACAATGCCTACTTTAAGTCTAATCCAGAATGGTTCAATTTATATGATAAAGAATGGAAATTACGAGATTATATTCATATGAATATATTTGTAATCATTGACTTGCAAAAACCATTTTGACTTAGGGAGGGGAAATTTTTCTCTTTGTTTTTCTGGAAGTAGGTCAACCATTCTTTTTTATTGTATTACTGTTGAAGCATTTATAGTGTTGTTGTTCATCAGTAATTATACTTAAAATTTTATATACTATATACATATATAAAAGGACTTAGTTGGCAACATAGTTAATGCATCAGCTTATCTTGCTTATAGTCTGAAATTTAAACCCAAGATAGATGATTTTTTTTCACAACCCAAACTAGTTTAGGATTTTGTTTTAAGGTATACAGTCCATAGAAAAATCAACTAGTTAATCAAAAAATGATATATATTTATGATTATTCAACTATTCTTACTAGGGAATTTATCTGGATTGAACAGATAAGAGTCAGAAAGCTGACTGTAAAAATAAAATACAATTTTTTATCCTATTCTGTTGTCACTTTTATGAGAGCTAAATCAGTAGTTATCTATAATTTTATATTACTACATTTTCATTATAAAACATCACATAATATTTAATAAATAAAGCATTAATAAAGTAAAATATTGGTTTCACAAAATAGTATTAAGTTTATTTTCATGTAATTAAAGTTAGATTAAATTATTTTGGTACAAATAGAATTAAAAGAAAATAACCTATATGCTTGATAAGGACATATTTAGTAAATGTATTTTACCAATGCCTACTTATGAATCTAAGATTTGAATAGTTAAAAAATAGTAATACATCAATATAGAGAAATGTATGTGAGGAATAAGAAATAGCAATCAGAAGTAAATGCATTGGTTAAAAAATGAAAACATATCACTGATTTCATTCAAAGAATGAAGAGACTGAAATAGAGTTGCATTAGATATACCATAAAAAGTCTTAGTAATAGATTAAATAACCACAGTCTTAAATTTGATTCCAATAGAGTATAAAAGATCTAGAAAGAACATGATGTTTATTAGAATGGTATTAAGAAAAAAAGTATGGATTAGGAAACTGGATTAAAGAACTTTATCATGTAATGAATTAATAATAATTGGACGTATTGATGAATATTTACTGAATGCTATGGTAGACCATGGAATTTTTAAGTAGGAATGTTTTATTACAGTATCCTTACTAAAACGTAAACAAGGAAACAAAGCAGAGCATTATTAATTTTGTAAATAGAAAACCATACTAATCATTGTTAAAATATCTGGATTGTCTGTGCATGTATTATAAGCAAATGTAAATAAAGTTTATTATTTAATCATGTAAGTATGTGCAGACAGTATACGAATAAAATATCTCATTATACCAATCATATTTTCTATATATATATGTTAAACATTAATTATGTGAATGAAAAATAATTATGCAAAAATAAACTTATAAAAAATGCTAGGAATTATTCATTTGTGTGTATGTGGAAGCAATATAATTGTGAGTATGGTTTGTTACTGTGGATATGATAACTACCACAAATTAGAATCACCATGTATAACATAGGTATATATGATTCTATTATACTCCAATTTGTGCATGAAGGACTTTCTTCATTTAAGATACAATGCAACGACTTATGATTATCTACTGTGTGTATGTAGAAATTGACACACATAAACAGAAGCTTATTTCTAGATCCTAGAGATTTCTAATAAAATTTCTGATTGTATTTACTCTTTATTTCTTTTTTATTTTATTCTTTGACATTAAATAAACTTGTTTTATTATTTCAAATATTGTATTGCATTTATTTAATTTTTCAATGACAATAATACCCTCAGGATATGAAAATAAAGATTGATTATGAAAAGTTAGAAAAAGTTAACAGCTACAAATATCTTGGTCAGATTATTAATATAGATGGAAACATAATGGATGAAATTAATCATAGAATTAAACTTGTTTGGAGTGCTTTTGGTAGAAATAATTTGATACTAAAAGGGAATATACCTATGTGTTTGAAAAGGAAGGTTTTTAACAAATGTGTTTTACCAGTTCTTACTTATGGATCTGAGACTTGGACACTTAATAGAAGAGCAATACAGAGACTTCAGACCACTCAAAGAAGTATGGAGAGATGCATGTTAGTAGTAACAAGAAGAGATCGAAAATGCAATATATGGGTAAGAGAACAAACAGGTGTTACTGACCTCATTGAAAAAATTAAAAGACTGAAGTGGAGTTGGGCTTGACATATTGCTAGAAGAGATGATAATAAATGGACAATTGAAATCTTAAACTGGATTTCAAGAGATTGTAAACGACACAGAAAGAGATCACATGTGAGATGTATAGATGAAATAAGAAAGTGTGCAGGGTTGATGTGGAAAAGAGAAATCAAAGATAAAAAAAAGATGGATTAAACTTGGAGAGACCTTCATCCTGCAATGGATTGATAATGGTCAATGATGATGATGATGAATGAATTTTTTTTTTTTTACCAATTGCTGTTTGACAAATAACATCTGGAGTAAATCAAACTTTACTCTTTATTTCAATTTTTTTATATAATGCCAAATTGGGGAAATGTATTATATATATATTCAACACTAACGCTCATCATGATAGATATTTAAAATAATATTTCTTTTGTTTTCTGTAATAAATATTTCCATATTAATTTATAAATGTTAATTACAAGAAAAAAGCAGAATATTTTATTGCTCATCCTAAATAAAAACAACCCAATTTATTTGCTCATATCATGCTTTAAATAAATATTAATGCTGCCAAAGCAAGCAGCTATAATGCCCCTAATTTCATGCATTGATAACAACAAACAAATCTCGGTGGAACATGCTGAAATTTACCGAATATATTTTTGACACTGCTATAATTAACAGCACCTTTGAACAGAATCTCAAGCATTGCTTAAAATAATTATTTTTAAAAACAATTTAATTAATTGTATTTACATAATAATTAAGTAAAATATTGAATGGTTGTTGTAGTATTGATATTTTTAAATATACATTTTATAATTAATTATTGTATTTTTTTTTGGGGGGGGGGGGGTACTGCAGTGCCGCAGCGCTTATGGACCAGCTGCCACTGAATGATTGGTATATATTTAAAATGATCTGTCTAGGTCAGATATTAGTCAGATCTTACACATTTTACAATAATTTCTGGGTTGCACATATTTTAAAAGTTAGTCATTTTTGTCGAAAAGTAGCATTGTAGTCAAAACAGGAAACCATAAAATTGTCCATATGTAATTTTATTATTAGTTTTTTGGGAGATTAGGTGACATTTACAACAAGCTGAAAACAATAGTTCCAATTAATCCACCAAACAGAGATTTTTTTTTTTTTACTTTTCTCAAGTGGGATTCGATTTTGGTTTCGAATTAGAAACATTTACCTTTTGAGTTCATTATGGTCCTAATGCATTGGTATAATGTGGTAGGTATTTTTTAATATGTATGTTTGCGTTGTGAGTATGTATGTGTTCATACTATTAAAAAAAAATATATTATTATTTTTATATATTTCAAATAAACACTTTTATTTACTAACTTCAGATCTTACATGCTATAATTATTTATAATATATCTTTTGTTCTAGTTGAAATCTGTATTTAATTATATACTTTCTATTTTTAATCTTACAATCAATAATTTAATTTTTAAAAAAAACGAAAATATGTGCTGCCATCTAGTTTTAAATACATTAATCACAATCTTAATATTTACAGTCTTCTGTAAATAAATATTTTATATAACTTAGAAATAGTTAATGGTTATCTCTGATTAAAATGTACTTGTAAGTTATTTATTTATAGTGAAAATATTAAAAATATTAAATTTTTAAAAAAATATTTAACAGATATATTATTGTAATAAATAATTCATTTTTATTTTAGAATTAATATTTTATATAAAAATGCGATTAATTATTCATACCAATGATTTTATATTTATAACATCAAATCTTATAAGAAAGTTTTTTTTTAATAAATTTTTTAACAGATCTTTTTAACTGCATGATTACTATAACAGCTTTTGAAGTTAAAATATTTTCATAAGATTAAATCATACAAGAAAAACTTCAAATCCATGGAGTTTAATTCAGTGTCTCCCTCATTCAATAATTCGCTTAACTTCTTTTAATAAGAACAGTATTTAATAATAACAAAGCTCTGTATACATTATGAAACAAATAATAATTTTATTTTATTTTATTGTAATTAATTGTCTTTTAACGTTAGAAAGAAAACTCATTATATTAGTTACAGATCTGTGAACAAGTTACAAAGGGAGAAAAAAAACCTATCTGATAATTCCAAAATTGAAAATTTCCCCGTATCTTTTTCTACTATGTTAAAAAATGAAATCATTTCAAAATTTAACGCACATTCACAAAATGGATCTATTTTAAATTTTTGTATTATAATACGTAGCACATTCTGGCCTAGAGAAAACTTCAAAGAGGTTTAATTAATCACTATGTTTAACATAATACATGATTTACTTATTTATTTTGGATTTTATATTGGCTTAGGTAATATTAAAGATGACTTTTATAAAAAGTACAACAGGAAATGGTATTATTAAATAAAATAGATTTGAGAGTTTAATGATTGCAGTTAAAAAATAACTGAAAAATATGCTGATTAACAATTTTCTTTTGCTTACTGGCTTAGAAGTACAGTAAAAAAGAAGTCAAATGATAGCTAAGGAAGTTTTAGATTTGCTATATTGGCAATCATCTGATCAATCAGATCAACGTGGAACCTTTATTCTCTAATGAAAAATAGCTAGATCCATTTACTGATTATTATCGAGTGGCTATCTGGTTTGACTATGGGTCATCTATCTAAATAAAAAATTATAAACCTATTTGTGACTTCAATAGAACTTCAATGTTTACATGCCTGGAAATGGACTTCAATTTATGGGTATGGCAGTGGCTGTACTATTTAATCGACTCACCATTTTCATAATCATTATACAAAATTGAGTATTGTATTGTATAAATATGTATTTTTTATGTTATATTTAAAACTCTCTCTGCCACACATTCTTAAAACATTTGAATAAAGACATCTGAAAAATGACCAAGATGCACATTTCATGCGAATTAATATTCACCAGTTGTTCAGATTATATGTGTGAAAGATAGTTGCTAACATATCATGCTGATGATGTATGTACAACTCTTGAGCAGTATTGGTATCATGCAATTTTAAAGGGTTCATTTGCCTTTCAGCATGTATTTGATATGAATTCATCATTTTCAGGAGAGACATTCATATTACTTGAGCCATTATGTTTTTATTTTTGTATCATTCAGCAAAATGCATAAACACAATTTTGTTCAATATTTCTCATAGGCACCATAATCCAAACTGCATGACATAGATACTAATCTATAATCATGCTAAACTGGCTAAATTTGCATGACTGAATTTTCATATTTCTGTAATATATTTTTTAGAGTTATATATGTATATATGCACAAAGTCAATGGAAAAAATGTGATGGAAAATAACATGCTTAAATTTTGTTTATTTTATTACTTGAATTTGGTATTGCTTAAAAATTAATTTGACTTGGAATAATTATAAAATTCAGATGAAATTGAAAATCTGGAAACTGTAGATCAACAGGGACCCATCTTAAATTCAATTCATTTCAAAATTATTAAATGTGACAAAGAATACAATTTATTCCAGTGTTATTCATTTTTTTTTTTGGTACTTTGGCATTATTCTTGCTATGACATATTACACCGATGATATATTACTCTAAGTTTGTGATATGTTTAAAATAATGCCTTTATGGAATGTGCAGTCAAACTTAATCAATAAAATTTGTCAACAATCCCATGGAGATGTTATTTTAAATATATCACAAATTTAGAATAATATGACACCAATACACCATAGCATGTGTAATATAAAATTTCAAATCTAAAAAAAATAATGGAGACATATATTCATTATGGAAAAAGGAAAAAAAGTTATTACAATACTAATTAAACCATGTATTTGTGAGTTGTAACTTTTTATTATGACACTATGTGTCATCAAAACCCATCCTTCCCCCTCACTATGTGTCATCAAAACCATCCTTCCCCTTCACCGCTAACTATGGCATTTTGCACCATCATATTCCACATGTAATAACAAACTTCAAATTTTAAAAAAAATAAACATGTACTTTCCAATGATGGAAGGATATATTCATTATGGAAAAAGGCGGGAAATATAAAAAGGAACCCTGAAACATTTTTTTAAATGGCAAGTTATAACAAAGTTTTATATTTCCATTATCTTTTAACTTAAAAAAATAAATAAAATGGATAACTGTAAGGTTAACCTTATATTTTTATTATCTTTTTTTATATTATAAAAAAAACCCACAAATATAATAATTTTTAACTGTAAATGCATATAAAGTTTAGCAACCCCCCCCCCACAAATATAACTTTTATCATTGTATTTTTAAATAAAATTAAAAAAATACAAATAATGCGATACATTTGCTGCAAGTTTAACATTATATACATATTTAAAAAAAAACAAACAAAAAAAAACAACAACAAATATATAAAGTAAATATATTTTTAAATATAAAACCATATTATTTACAAATGATGCACGAGATGTATTATATTGTGGGAGGAAAAAAATTACTATGGCAGAGTGAACTGTTTAATATCTTCTAAAATAGAAAAAAGAGTCAGTTAATTCTTAGTTGCCATAACATCATAAATGGAAACTTTGAATTACCAGATGAAAACATCACTAGAGTAATATGTCATAGCAGGAATAATACCAAAGAGCCATTTTTTGTAATTTAAATTTATAAATGCCAATTCCGACATTATAATCATAATGTTTCAAGTAGTCAATTGCTGACACTTCTTTCTTCTATTTTAATTAAGTTTCATGTAATTAATCTTCTCTCTGTCTTCTTCCTTAGCATTATGAAAGCACCAAATTATTTATTGACGTTAGATAGTTTTATTGTAATGTTTCTAGACCATGTGCCACTATTGCTGGTTAAGTGATTTTTATACAATCAAAAGAATCTATTATTCAACCTAGTTATTATCCAACTATATAACAGATCTAAATTAATTGAAAAAAATTCTATATAAATTAATTTATATATAAACTGCAAAAAATAGCTATTATCTATAAAATTTCTATATTATGTTTTTTTCATTTACAAATAATCATAAACACAATTAGAGAGACAGATCATAGTTTTAAACAAGGAGCTTTGCTAATTGCTCAACAAACTTTGTGATAAATGCTTAGCAAGAGAAAGCATTTAAAATATCTCTATCAGAAACCACACCCAAATCCCAGACCAATGGTTTCATGCTTTGGCACTCCTCAGTGAGGCATTAGGGTAGTTTTAGACTAGATCTAAAAATACCAACCTAAAGCCAGCATATATCTAAGAGTTAATATCATAGTTTTCTTTTTTGAATGGAAACATTAATTGTAGTGAATAAAGTTCTCCCAATCAAAACAAAAAACAATTCAGTGATTTGTCTTTACAATTGAGTTTATAATTACTACAAATTAATTATAGGTACTTTGACTTTTAACACACACAAAAAAATATTTCTAACCAAACTCAGTTTACTTTTTCTATATGTTAATGATCTCTATTTACACCCATGGCTATGCATATGACCTATTTCAATAGGACTGGGTTCACTTCAGTTTACATGACATAATTAAATGCACCCAGTTCAAAGTATGTGAAGTATTTTGAAATTAATACTGGTATATACTAACATAATAAGAAAATAGATATTTTTAATTAGAACCTAAGATATTATAAGAGATGTAAAAAAAAGATGGATGATAAGAAAAAAAAACTCTAGATAGTGATATAGAGAAAATATATCTATAAATTGGAAAAACTGGATTAAATTCTAAATGAATTTATAATGATTAAAAATGATCATGATAGTAATGAGTAAAAAAGTACCAAATAAATTAGTATGTGTTTCATAAGTAAATAATTGCAAAAAGAATTTATTTATTTATATAATATTAACATATTTTGGTATTCCTCAAACTAGAGAGAAAAAATCCTTATAATATATAGATGGATACCATAAATAAATTATGCAGAACTAGATAACCTTTATACAGTTTCTATAATTCACGAGTAATGAAGATCATATTATATTACAGTCATATTTTTTTTATTTTTACAATAAGTGCATTGACACTTGCTCTACATTAACTGGAAACCTTACTACTGAATTTAAATTTTTTGGATATTCATTTACCAATCACTGTTGAATAGTTATCTAGGTTGTCTATAAAAAAAAGCACATCTCTTTGTTATCTGGGAAAATGTCCATATTTCACCTGGCTTGAGTTCAAACCTCAATATACTAACTGCTACACTACAAGACCTTATTTTGGAAGACATGATTATAAAAATTTTTGTTCTACAATTTTTAAATGATTTTAAAAATGTTATATATACATATAATATGTATATGTTTAAAGTTTAATTTAGTTTAGTAAATGTCTGAAAGCAGAAAGGGTACAAATAATGAAAGTGTGGAAGAATAAATATGAACAAAGTGATTATACAGAAAGTGACTTATTGGTTTTTACGCTGGGTTTGCAAAAAGATAAGGGGATTTTAGATATAAAAGTCACGGAGTTGACGAAGATTATGTTGTGGAAATGGGATGGAGCAGGATAGAGAAGAATATGGAAAAACTTGAGATGGAGAATGGAAAGGGAAGTCAAAGTGGCTAACAGGTTTCTCTGGGCATAGTTGATGAGAGATTCCTGACCCCGTATAAAGAGAAGTCACAGTGTATCACATCACATTACATCTCCATTCCATAATCTCTTTTCTATACATCGCTTTAGTAAACATCTCATCTAATTATCTTACATATGATCTCTCTTTAGATCTTTTATAATCTACTGGAATCCAACTATCTATCAACTATTATGTCTTCTAGCAATATGTCAGCATATTAAATACCTATATGTATAAACTATAAGTATTGTTAATTTGTTTATATAAAATTACACAAAGGGCATAAATTAAATATTGACTCATGCAAAAAAACAAAAATTAAATAAAATCTTAAAAGAAAAGATAGTGTGAATATTGCCATTTATACCCTCTTCTTTTTTTTCCCTCACAAATATTTATTTTTGATATCTAATTACTATATAAATATACGCGCACACACACACAAACCTAAACAAAATAACTATGATTTAACTTCATATATTTTCCAGCAACAATATCAAATCTTAATTGAAGAGTTTGATCAGAATGTCAAAAAGTAATGCAATTATTTGTCATCTTTATTTTGTGGTATGTAAATACATGTGCTGTTATAATTCAAGTAAATCCTATGATATGAGACTTCTTCATAATGAAATAAGATATATGCAAAGCTTTACCGCATTATAGTATTGGATCTTTTGACTTGAGATCAGACAGTTACCTTACATTGGTTATATTATAAAAAGATGTTTATATACTTACTTATTTCATCTGGTCATTTTAAGAATTTAATGTCAATTTAACTCACGAATATCATTATATTAGACATACTTTAGATAATATGTCTTGTATGGTTTAGTGCTATATTAGAGTGACAATTTGTGGAGCATAAAGTCCTTAAAATTGATTCCAGGTCAGGTATTTCTGATACTCAAACTTTTTATGAATTCCCGAGCAATAAAATCATATGATTATACAATATATAGATAATATAAAACCTTACTAAAACAAATAGTTATCAGATAATAGCAAACAGTGGTAATGAACATTAAGACTTGGTTTATGTTAGAATGTATAAAGTCATTTATATTTTTTCTTTACCTGTAGTCATATGTCTAAAGATTATAATAGAAATGTGTAATCTGAGAAAGATTTTATACTCATATTCACAATTTGTTCAATAAATGTTATTTTTAATTTGTCTTGTTAAAATATGCTGTTTTCTATTTATAATCAAATAGAAGAGTATATAATTATCTTGAGTATGGTTATTTTAATATTTTTATTAAACAATTTATTTAGAAAAATTAATAAAAACTTAGAAGTCTATTGGCTGCATGGAGCAGATGCCATCAAATATAAATCTAAGTTATTTTTTTAATACCAAATAAGAAATTTTTTAGGTTCAACCAGTGTGTTTTTGTTTAAAACATGTCAAAATCTATGTATAATTTGTCCTCGACAAATTTTAAAATATTGATCTATTTCTAAAACTATTATGAATGTTTGTTACGTAAGACTTAGTACATATTCATACCCTTGGTTAAACTTCATTTTTTTAGATAATTGAAAAGTTCTAAGCAAACGTAGATTTTTATCTTTTTTTTAGTTAGCCATACCATAGCTGTCTCTGTTAATCACCAAATTATTATTCAGTAATAGAGAAGAAAAAATAATTAAAATACTCGCAACCAGCGAATATTCAATGTGTTGAGTCGGGTCTTTTCTTCTACTGTTACTTTGAAGAGGTCTTTGCGCACAATGGATTATTTACAATATTTTATATTTTATAATCTAAATATATTAGTTGTAATAAGTTTTTCCAAATTATTCAATTATGTTTTTGACTCACAAGACAGTTTTTTTTATTACATTTGCACTGAACTAAATAACACTTCTTTATAATATATACATTTATTTTCAATTTAAAATTATTAAGTTACTATTCTTCGAAATTATATTTCACACGCAAAAGCAAATAATAATAATATTTAAAAAGAGTAAATAAATGATTCTTAATGACGTTTGAAATATAATGACAGCGTTGTAATATTTTAAAGTTAAATATTTTTTAGTGTGTTTAAATTTAAAATTATTTATTGGCCTTGAAAAGAGCTGTCAAAGTATTTTTCTGAGATACAACTTTGCAGATGTTAATATTTTTCTTAATTTATTTTTAAAGTTCGGTTATTATATTAGTGTAAATTCACAATAGTTTTAAATTACAATAACGGTATAAAATAAACAGTAATAATATATAGCTTAAAGAGAAAGTTCTATATTATTATTGTTTATTTTTTAAAACTACTATATACGTATATATGTGTGACTTTATATAGAGTTGCCAAAAATATAATCGTATAAATAAAATTTACATCAACTGGAAGTATATATGTATGATAAAAAAGTAAAACAAAGTATTTTAACTATACCCACATCTTTAAAAGAAAAAAAAATCATTACATTTTTGAGGAACCATCCATTCTCTAGAAATTGTAACATTCACATATTTTCCATTTCTTATAATCAACTCAATGGAAACAATTGATTCTTCAATTTATGGCAATGCAAGTTCAAAATTTGTTAGTCAATCTATAGAAGGAATGTTAGTTAAGTAAAAAGTTAGACTGAATATTTGAATTAACAAAAATATTTAATTAATAATATATGGTTTGCAATACATAATAATACATGCAAATTAGATTGAACTTTTTCTATTAATTTGGCAAAATTAATAAAGATTTGAAAATATTATTTTATAAATGTATATCTAATTATATTACACATTTATTACTTAAAATTAGTATAGGAAATGAAATTAACTGACATTTAAAAAAATGGAAAAGATAAATAACTATTAAAACGCTTTTTTATTTTTCCCTGATATTTTTTAGCATGTATTTAAAAAAGTTTATTGTTTGCTATAATTCTAGAAATTTTTTTTATATCTTATTGGTTCATAATTTATTTTAATGTCATGCTTTTCTTAGTTAGTTCACTGTATAAAGTTGACAGTGAATTAATTTTTAACACTATGTATGAGTTCTAATATTCTACTAACAGTACAGCCAAAATCCATTGGATTTTGAAATTATTACTTATCCAACAATTTTCTTCATGCTGGATATGTAAAATTCATTCTGAAGTAATTTCCCTTAAAGTAAAACTAAGTTAAAATGAGTTTTTTCACACTGGTTTCTTTGGAGGGTAGTTGACAGATGATTCAATAATTTCTTTCCAGTAATCTTTGCTGATGTATTGGTAACTAGTTAGAGTCCTTACTACTGATTTAATTAAGCTCTGCTAAAACTTTTTAGAAAACATATTCTGATAAACTAAACTAAAATGACTAACTTAAAAACTAAACATCCAGTCTAAAAATATCATACAACTGACTAATTTCAAAAACAAATCAATAAGAAAGGATGGATGTATTTATTATTAAATATATCATTCCTTAATTATATGCATTTAAAAAGTTAGGCAAACAATCAATTAACTCTTTATCAAACTATTTTTTAACTAGCAAAGTAAAATTATGTTTGAAGCTATCATTATCAATAAATAAAATCTATTTATATATTTTAAAATCAAAAATTAGGTTAAAAGAAAGAGAAAAGTCATTTTTTCACCTTTTTATAAAAGTAAAAAATACTCCCTCTTTCTCTCTCTTTCTCGTTTTTCTTTTGTGGAGTTAAAGCGAAAAAATAAAAAATGAAAATATTACAATTTTATTAATATCATATAAATGATTTTGTTAGTTTTACTGGGAAAAATTTTTTTTTAAAAAAAAGTTTATACTTTTAGATTTATGTACTATTGCATATACACCTTTACCTAACTTAGAAAAGAAAATCGGTCCCTCATAACACATCATTAAGCAAAAATATCATATGCCAAATAAGTCTTTATATTGGTTGTCTATTGGGGGAAAAATGATTGGTTATTCCAGTTAAGTTGGGAATATTATGTTAAAAAATAACTTATCAAGTATATATAAAAAATTAAAAACTCCTTAACATATGACATATGGTTGTGTAAACTGTGCTGTGTGTATTATGCATATGTTTATTTAAAATATGTATTTATGATAATGCAACCTAAATCTATGTAAAAAGGAAAAAAAACACTGGTTAAAGTTGTTATTTCCTGTGATCCATTTCCCCACCAATCATTGTTATCCAGTTTGGTTTCCAAGCTCAAAAATTTTCTTGATTTTTTCATGGTTGTATTAGCAGAATCTGTAAAAAAAAAAAAAAAAGTTTAATATCGCTAGAAAAAAATGCATGTTTTTACTGTCCAAAAGTATTGCTAAATAGACTGAGAAAGTGAAACTAAATTAACATTTAACAATTTCTTTAGTGTTTTTCTGCACAATATTATGCTGAAAAAAAAAATCCCTACAAAGTTTCATTTTTTTTTAAAATTTGTACTACATTATACTATATATGTAAAATTATTAAAATTAAAAAACACAATGTTTAATAATAAATCACATGATTGATCATAAAGACTTGTTATTTACCATACAAAAACTTAATCCTAGTCAACTTTTACAAAAAAATTTCAGCATATTAAAAAGAGAAAAAAAAATCTAATGCATTCTGATTTTGCATAGTGTAATCAATACTTAAGGCTTTTGTTACAATGTGTATTCTGCTGATCTAAATGAACAAATGCAATGGATGGATGTTTTTGGGGCAGGACATGTTACTATTTTATCAAGTGCAGTAGCCATGTTTTTGCACTGACTTATTTTGTTGAATAGTGCAATATGTTTTGATAGCTGATTTACGGGCTATTTAAGTCAAAATTAAAGGCATTAATCTTATTCATTTGTATTGCATTTTCATCATACACAATTTATTATTAATTGCATAAAATCACCCTCACATTCCCCCCTCCTCCAAATGCAATTCATATATGATGAATAGCAGTTTCAATTTGATTGAAATTAGCATTCGTATAGATTTTAATCCAAAATTTATTGTCTGGAATCTTAGCTAATATTTATAAAATACACAATTTAAAGTTTAATATTAATAGTACATATAATTAAAAATCATTTTTAGTTTTATGCCAAAAGAAATTTATATTTTTTTTTGGTACTGCATTTTTTTTTTACGCATGAGATAATGTCTCCATTGCTTTGGATATCTGAAAATATTTTAGATTAGTGATGATAGCAATTTTGATTTAACCAAAAAATTTTAATTCAAAATTATATGGACTATGTATTTTTAATTTTATGCTAAATGAATTTGCTATTTTTACAGTATTATGTTGATTTACATTCATGTACCAAATGAACCTTTTATTTTTTTGCTTTTTTAGTCATTAATGGTGAAAATCTTTACTTTGGATATGTTATTAATGAAGTACTAATTGTATCATAAAAATACTGGATGAAAATTAAATAAAATACTGTACATTCATTAATCATATTTTCAGCTTATAATTAAAATAGTGAGTGCAGCATTATAATGTTGTGGTTTATGAATAAAATATATGCCATACAATTTCAGCATAAAAGTCATTATTTTGCTTTTGGATGAGACGGCTTTAATAATTATTCTGCAACATCATCAGTTTACAAAATGGCCATCAAAATAATTTTTTTTCCATTTTTTTTTATATAAACATTACAATGAATAACCAATTGTAAATCAAAATAGTGGGAACAAATTGATAATGATCATTATTGTTAATCCTTGCATAAAGATCAAGTGCTAAGCAGGGTAAAGGTGTATATATACATGTCAAGTTGTAACCTTTTTAAGATGAATAACTAAATTTGTTAATATTAAACATGATATTATGGTCTACAAGACAATATATATATATAACTCTCAATAATATCTATAAAAGCGAATAAGATTTTTAAAAAAATAGAATGAAATAAATTTGGTAAACTTCATAATACTTATTAAGATATGTTTTTAAAAAGCTTTTATTAAGTGTTTTTTTTTTTTTGTATTTTTGAGTTGTGAAATATGGACTCTGATTTCAAAAATAAAATAAATTATTCCAAATGACACAAATGAATATGAAAAAAATATGGTAAAAATAACAAAGAAAGGTAGAGAAAGAATGGATTAGATTCAGTTTGATATTACCGATATAATTGTAAAATTAAAAAAAACTTTTATGGAGATCATGAAATAAACTCTTAGTAAGAAAAGTCCTTTTAATAGAGTAGTTTTTGATTTGATATGTAGTTATAATAAACATTCTCAAAAAGAATTAATAATGAAATAAATAGTGAAATAGGAAATTTTTCTGGTTTACTATGAAAAAGGAGGATTCTATTACATTTTTGTAGAAAATGAGCTATCAATACCTAAATACAATGATGATGAAATTTACGGTAAAGGATTCTTCCAATAATAATGCAAGAAATGTAAACCAATTCTCAGGAATCCATAAAATATTTGTGATCATTACTATGAATTGCTTTATTTTACAAGTATCACTAATAATAGCAAATACACTATCTGCAATAACGTTTGAGACAGTGTTTCAATTAAATAATTATAAAAATGTGTTCTTTATTTGTTTGTTTTTTTAATTTCTCATTTAATTATTTTAGTCAAATTTTTAAATCAAAATTATAATTATTTTTTTCTTGCCTTCAGTCAAGTGATTATTATGAAGAGACCCCGTAGCTGAAAATTTTTTGGACATAGCATGCACCATCTCTTGGTCAATTTTGGTCACAATTTCTTCATTTTAGGTTTATTTGATAGGAAATTCAATGTTTAAAATTGTAGTTCTAAAAACATCCGCATATAGCGTTATATTTTTTTTTAAAAATCAATTTTCTTGACTGCCTATTGGTTCATAGGTGTGTCTTTTTCTCTGATTGGATACCTACCAAATCTGGAAATGTCTTCTAGGCATGTTTCTAAATGACAGATTCAGAAACGAAAATGAAGACGTTTGTAATTGATTTTGATGTAAATAATTATATTTATTGTAATTTTTTATGTTCACAAATAAGATAATATAGTGCCCTATCAAAATATAAAGTTTGACTTGGAAAATTTTAAATATTACAAGAAAAATACATTTGGAGAAATAATCCATAACAAAAAACAATTATCGCTACAGACCATAATCAAGCATTTCTAAACTAAAAATTCATAATTGAAAATGAAATGTAGTACGCTTTCATATTTTGAAGTAAATAATTATATCTATCACGATTTTTCATTAATTTATACAAATATAAAGTTTGATTCCAAAAATGTTAAATATTACAAGAAAAATAAGCATGCTGGAAATAAAAAGAGAATTATTTGACAGCTGGAGAACTGAATAACGACACAATCATTGGTTGGAATATAATTCTTTTGTTTTACTGCTAGCTATTTTTTACACATTTTTCTTATATTTTTCTACAGTTATTAACATTATTTTTAATTTTTCGTTACATTTAACCAATTTGAATCTAAAATTATTCAATTTTTAGAAGCTGAATTAAAAAAATTCTGTGTATTTTAGATTAATATTTTAACAATAGAAACCGGCTGGAAATGAAACGGACGAATCATATTGTTCTCAGATTTAAGTAGTGGGCCAATAGAAAATTAGACAAAGATTAAAAAGTTAAAAGAATCAGTTAAAGGGTTAAAGATGGTCACAGAGCCACCTATCAACAGAATATATAAACTTTGTGTTATCAGGTATATCCAATAATTTTATCTAAATACTTTTATTTCAATATTTAAAAGACATTTTATGAATTATAATTTAACAATTTTTTAATATAAAAAAATGTATAGAAATAATGAAGAAAATTTATATATTATATACATCATTATACAATATTTTTCAAATATTATATTTTTATGATTTATTAAATTCCATCCAAAAGTTTCTATGCAGAGCCATCCACTAGCAGAAAATAAAAACTCTGACAATGTAAGCATGATATAAGTTTTTTATACTGGGTGTAAAATATACAGTAAAAGAAATAGTTATGTATACAAGAAATGTATCAGAATTTCAAGAAATGTTAACAAGAGCTATCATATGACAGTAAAAAATAGAACTAAAAGTAAATGTTAAAAGGACTAAATAAACAACAAAAAAGAAAAGAAAACAATTGCAGGTACTGTAGTGGATCTACACATACCAGGAATAGCAGACAAACTAAAGAGAAATTTGCAATCAGTATGTCAAAAGAATTTTCCAAAACCATAGAACATTACAAGGAATCGTAACTTTTAAAACTTACGTTGAAAAAATAAAAATTGCATCTAAGAACTAATATGTGAATGTGGATGGATATATACTAATGAAATTAGCTGGTCCATTGAAAAACAAAAAAATATAAAGTAATAATTAAATGGAAAAATCAAATATATCTAAAGTAGCAGACTACACTTATATCTATGAATGTATTTATGTTCAACTGGAAAAAAAAGAGGGAGAAAGAAAGATAAAAAGAATATTTAAGAGGCTCTTCAGATAATAATGGCAAGTAATCTTATAAATCAGCCTACAGTGATAATTCATATTTAAAAGCTATTCATTAACTCCTTGCCTTAGTATTTATGAATCTAAAAATCCCAGGTCTGATTCCCATACAAGTATTAATATGTATTATTACTAACAGTTGAATGTATTTGAAAATTTTAAATAAAGTTTGATTTTTTTAAAAGATGTTTAATAATTACTTAACTCTATATGATGGAAATAGTCCAACATGTAATTATATAGCACTGAATTGTTTACTTTAAATGTTTATAAGGCAGTAAGGATTTTTTAAATTTTATTTACCAGCCCTCTCAATAAAGTATGGTGTGATGTATGTTGGAATAACAAAAAGGACTGAACATGAAACATGTATCAATGATATCTTTGAAGGAATTAAGTGGATGAAGTGGAGTCATTAATTAGACATATTACAAGAAAAAATGACAATAAAATGGAAAACCAAAGTCTTAAAACTAAATCCAAAAGATTATAAAAGATCTAGAAATAAACCGAGTGAGATGGATGCACGAGGTAAGAAAGTTTCATAAAATAATATAGTGAAAAGAATAACTGGATTAACTTGGAAAAGTTTTCATCTCATAATGACTAGATAATGATGAAAATGACGTAAAATGTAAGCACATCTATAGTAATGTAATAGACCATAAATATCAAACAATTATCACTGTGTGGTTTTTATATTTTTATCACATACATCCAAGCAGAGAGTTGCCCTATGTTTTTTCTGTTTGCAAATGCTGTAGGTTGCATTTATCAACTTTTATTTGTTGTTGATTAATTTTCTTTCATTCTATAGCAAATATATAATTCATCAAGGAAGTAGATTGTACACGTATTAGGTCACAATTAAATGAAACTAACTGAATGAGAAATAAAATCTGTTAATGTATACTAATATTGCAATAATTGCTGTCACAATAAACAAGCTATATACTAATTAACTCTAACTTAATAAATAACTGTTATTTTTTTAGTTTAAAAGTAAGAATTTTAAAAATATTTACTACGCAAATTTTGCTTTTTTATAGTTGTTGTTATTTTAATCCACAGAACTGGAAACGTTTTTAAAAGTCAGGTTATTATAAATTGACAATTTGCTGCTAAAAATCTATTTAAGGGATAATTCGTTTCATCTAATCAGAAATTTATCTTTAATGCCCAGGGCTTTTAAAATAAACTCTTGATGATTTTAGCATTAAAAATTGCTTAAATCTTTTATTTATTTAAAAGTGCTGATTTTTTTTTTTTTAAAAAAGAATCATAGAAAATATTATTATATATATGCGTGTTTAATTTCCTGTATAGCAATAAATTTTATTTTAGTATAATATAATTATGTAAATGTTTCCCTAAAGACCAAGTTAAATTGTTTTGGCATCTATAATGAAGTATATACTGATTTAGACAAAATAATAGGAACAGACGTTATATTGATGTTATATTTTTTACATTATGCACACATTGAATGTATTAAAGACGTTTTTATTTCTTTTGCAGTTAAAGTTCTAAGGAGCTATAAAGGGATGTTTAACAGGAAATTGATATTAGTTTTATGAATTTTTATAGAGAAACGTTGAATCCGTCTTAATTTAAATAGGATGAAATTATTGTTGACAATATAGATAATACACCATAGTTAATCTCAGGATCGATGACGGTGGTTGAAAATTTGATACTTTCTAGTAACTCAAAACACTCAAAAATAAATAGGAACATATCTAGAGAGATTTCTAAATGCTCCAGTGTTCATCGTAACAATCCGTTGTTAGCTTCACTAACAGAATACTTATGGATAAACTTCCGCTTCAAAGTCGCTTCGAAGCAATGATATCATAAATAGAAAAATGTCTGAGATAATGTTATATAGTTGGGTGAATTATTATTTTTCCTTTATCAATCACTTTAATTTTGAAAATTGTCTTAAAAGTCTATCCACTAGAATGTATTTGCTCATCTGTAAAACCATATAATACTAAATCATCCATGCATTTACTACTGTTAAAACATTGTGGTAAAACTATCGTGAATTGGGCACAGGTTCATCAAACATTTTCTTGATTCAATCATTATGTGCATAGATTTAACATAGCCAACGACTATTTAAAATTTTGAAGAACTAAATTTTATCCAGGTGTGAATTCATGCCATTCAGTATTATTAATTTCCAAAATGATAATGCTCCAATTCATACATCTTGCATAGTCAGTCAGATATCAGTTTGAAAAACATGAGAAGATTTTGCACATTTTAAATAGCTTCCTTAATGAGGTATGAATAATAAGTGAAAGTCAATATTCTCTGCAGGTATCTCTTAGAAAACATGTTTTTTCTCCAATAGGAATAACTCACTATTCTTGTAGACCTTGTTTAAATATAGGATACAGCAGTTGTTGATACAAATAGTAACATGCAAAGCTATCATAAATGTTCTCACTTGTCCAACTTTACTTATTATATTTTTTAAAAATAAGTATAAAATCAATCATTTTGAAGTGTAATGATTCACATCTTTAGATGTTATAAAATTTATGATATAATAATTATAAATGCAGCTTGAAAAAAAAAACCAGATTTTATATTTTAGCATTTCAAAATTAACACTCAACATTTTAAAGTACAGAAATGATTCATAATGTTCACTTAATTTATATCATAAATATTTGGTGTTTTGTTAAAGTGAACTAAATAAAACAAAATGATGTATTGTGGCTTTTCTTTAAATGAAGTCAAGAATATCTCAGCAATTATGCCCAGATAAACCTGTTAGCCACTTTATTTTCCATTCCCCACTCTAAACCTTCCCATATTTTGCTCCATCCCATTTCCACAACATCTTTGTCAACTCTATAACCTTTATATTAAATCCCCTTTATCTTTTCCCAAACCCAGCCTAAAAAACCAATAATTCACTTTCTGTATAATCACTTTTTTCAGATTTATTCTTCCATAACTTCATTATATGTATCCTTTCTGTTTTCAAGCATTTACATTCAATTAACAAATGCCTAATATTTTCTATTCCTTCCTTACATAATTTACAAAATAAATCACCCATTTTTTTCCATTTACATGTATATTCTCTTGTAGCTAAAGATCCCATTCGAGCCTTAAATAATAAAATACTTTCCTTACTATTATCATATAATAACTCACACCTAATATTCTGTTTATTTCTATATATATTTAAACTCTTTTTACTCTCCATACTATTTTCCCATCTATCTAACCCTCTATTCTTTATTAATAAATCTATTCTTTTATCCCATTTCTTACTACTACAACACTCAACAATCCTCTTAACACAATCATCCCATCTTTTGTACAAATATACTGATATAAATTCATTATCCAAATCTTTTGCATACCACATTACCTTTCTCACCCATCTTATTACCTGCCCTTTACTCATAGCCCAATTAAATATTATTTTAGCTATTCTTTTATTATCCATAAACTGCAATCTACCAAGCATTTTCATTTTACTTTTTGCATCTCTCATATGAAAACGTGACCATTCCATTTCTCCTTGAATTGCCTCTTTTGCTGTCCATACATCTGCATCCAATGCATGTCTTCCTACTTCCCTTTGAACTTTTTTTAAGTAATTTAATACATCTTTACTAACATATAATGCATCATTACCATATGTTAACCCTGCTACTGCAACTCCTTTCCTTATAATTCTAACTACATCATATTTATTATATGAAAACACTGTTAATTTCTTTATCAATCCCTTTCTTTTCATTGCTTCATTTATCAATTTTTTCTCCCATTCATCCAAATAATTTTTCTGATTACTTCACCACACTTAACTTAATATCTCTCAATAAAAATTCTACATCTTCTCTTTCCCCAGTATTAACCATCGTTATATTTGATTTTTCTTCACTAAATTTAATCCCCATCTCTTTACCAACCCTTGCACATGTCCTCAACATAACTTCCACATCTTCTCTTCTTTCTGCACACAAAAATATATCATTCACAAAAAAAAGATCTGACAAAATGTATACTCCCTTACTACCTATTAACGGTATCTCTATCCCTCTCCCTAATCTTTCTATTGCTCTTTCCATACAGTAGTGCCACCCAGTGTAAGCCTTAGTAATCAATGAATGGAAGAAGGTTTGTACTGGGTGGCACTATTGTATGGAGAGTTTGCTACTTTTATTAATAGATTGTGTAAGCATAAGAAATGGTGACTATGTGATGTTTTAGTGGACCATTAAGACAACAAATAATTAAATATATCTAAATGTAATTAAAAAGAAGTAGAAAAGAAACACAGTAGAAATTTTAATTATTAATACTGAATTATTAGCTTTGATTACTAATTATATTAAAATTCTTTCATTTCAGTTTTTAGGGTTCATAAAAACATGTAAAAAAGTTTCACTTATTGTTTTTTTTTTAAATTCTACTAATGACATGTGGATAGTGATAAAATAGTAGATTTTGTTGTTCTAGGTACATAGAGTTATGTCACTTCCAGAAGTGAAACCTTTAACAAACTCTTGGGCAATAAATCATTCAATTATTTATTTGCTTATTTTTATTATTGTAGAAAATGTTAAAACAATAGGAAATATTGTATAAACTTTGTAATTACAAAAGAAGCATAATTTATTTAGTTAGTTTTATCCAACTCTTCTGCGTCATTGTTTCAAACTTTAATTTAATTCAAAATTAATAACGTATTTAAAAAATGAATACAAAACAGAATTATATTCGAAATTTTAAAAAAATATCTGACTGAAAAACAGAAAGTAGCAATATCATTTAAGGAAATAGAAGTAATATAGTCTTGCACATACTAACATCAAAAAAGATACATGGCAGAACTGTATATTCTTTGAGACTAAAATTATTAATATATGGTTATATAGGCTAAATAACATTAGCTTTGTTATATATATAAACAAAACTCTAGAATTCTACAATTTTCAGTATACCAATATTAAATAAAATAAAACTATAGCTACTTTCCAGTATGTCTGCTATCTTTTATCAATATCACACCACATTAAAATAGCCAATCTTTTATAATTTATGTATCTTTTATAATTTGTGTATATTTACACAATTATATTGATTATTTAATAAATTATCTATCATAGTTATAAAAATTTGCCTTTTTGGTTTTTCCTTTCTTCAAATCATTTTCCATTTGCAAACTAAAAACATTATCAAAATTAAAACTATCAGTGCGAATAACTTAATGTTCTCCAACACATTCCCTTATTAGTAATGGTACTTTATGTTTTGGCAATGTTTTTATTTTGCTTGTAGAAAATGATTTGATCAAAAATCAAAAATACATATTTTATAAATATGATAGATAATTTATTAAAATAGATGTCATGTCTTCAATTAATGGTATAATTTTTTTTTAAGCTGAATGAAAACAACAATCCACTCTTCTCCATTTAGAATGGTTTACTCATTTTTATTTTTGAGGAATGTCCAACTAGCTCAGTAAAATGTGATTAAGATAGATTATATAGTTTAATAACCAATAATAAAACAAGAAATCCAACATGATAAAATCAAAATTGATATATATTTACTAAAGCATATAAATAATAATTCACAAAAATCTAATTATTGTATTTTAACAATAATAACAATCTTTAAATAAATAAGTCTGGAAGTTTGAACAAGATTAATTGATCTTTTTATAATTTATGTTTCCTTTCCATAATTTTTCTTTTAAGGAAAAACAAAAAACAAAGATGTTTTATAAACTTAAGTTAAAATAATAATGCAGTTTGTTCAAAAATACACTTCTGAAAGATTTTAAAATAACAATTAATAAGCTAACTCTGTTTTAAAATCAATGATTAAATTAAGCTTTATATATGTATATACCATTTCCATAAATAAATTTAGTAAATATAGATTTAATACATCAAGCATTAACATTTTCATATAACTAAAGACAGTAAAGTGGCTGATATAAATGAACTTTAAATTTCACTCAGATAAAGTTATCTGCCTAATTTCAACAATTCTATTAACAAAATATGTTTTTTTTTTTATTTCTTAGTGTTTATTCTATACATTTTCCAGAGCTATGCATGACATGACTTTGACAATTTTTTAGATAAGTAAATAGCTGTAACAGCTTCAAAATACAGGTCTGTCAATTCTTGACAGAGACATATGATAAGGATAGCTATTCTTTCAGAAATTTATGATATAATGGTCCACTAATTTACAATATATATAACATTCACATATATGTGTGTATATTGAAAAGAAATAATTTGAGTCAGTTATTAAATATAAGTCTACTTTTTTGTCTTTCTTTTTTTAAAAAAATAAAGTCAATTTTGACAGGATTATTGTTGATTGATCAATTAGAAACATCTTTAAATTTAAAAATATGATTTTAAATATCATTTTCACTGTGGTTTTTTAATCTAAAAAGACTTTTGAAGTCTTCTTTTTTCAAAATAAAATTCAAGAATAATACTGGTCTATATATACATATTAGTATCACAGGTTAATTAATTATAATGTCTTTCTTTAAAATATAGAATCATCTATTAATCCTTTATTTTTTTATTTTTAATCCAAGCAAAATTACTACTTGCACTTTAAGTTATATTTTTTAAATGCCATTTTAAGTAACTACTAAAACCACTCACCGGGTATCCATCATATATATATATATGTGTTTATCTGTGTTTCTCTACATATAGCTGAATCACCATATGTATAAACTAATTCTTCAACAATTGATGGTTTCTCTTGATGGGTGCCAGACCAGGATTGTCTCATCAGGAAAGATAGTCCAGGTAGTGTCATCATCAGGACAGGTATAATCAATTAACTGTTGCATTTACTTGGTTCCAGTCAGACTTCAGGCAAGCAAGCTGACTTCTAGAACACACCCAAAATGGTCTGGCTTCTTATGTATCAAAACTCCTCCATAGTGAACCATAGAGAAGCTGATGGACTTATTCTTTTTGCCTTCCATTATAATTTCATGGTAGCTATTTCTATAACTCTGGAAACCAACTAATCAACTCTACCAACTGCATCTCAAAAATACTATTAGCCAAAAACTATTGGAAAAACTACTAGCCAATTAAAAACTGTTCTTCTTATCAACTCTTTTTATATAGTCAGCTAAGGTGACAAAAATACCAATTAAAACTTTTTAATTAAAAACTGATTTTTTCTTTTTAATCCTTTCAAATCACTTTTAATTAAAAGCTGCTTTTTGAAAAAATAGAAATGTTTACAATTATCAGTTCTATTTTATTATAAAACATGCTTGTTTTTAATTTCAAAATCAGAATACAATATTTATTTAGACCTTTTTAACTGTTTATAATAAAATTCTATTTTAAATTCAAAATTATTTAATCTTTACTCTGATTATTTTATTTCAGGAAATGTAGAAAAATATCTACAAAATTGTTGTCTGTGTTTATTTCTACTTTTCCTTATAATTATATATATTTGTCTACACACACTATGTTATTGTGTGCTATGTAAAAGAGATGTTACAATATATATATATATATAAACTGTAACTTTCTGTTCCATTTCAATTCTATATTTAGCTCAGCTCAAACACCAAAGTATATAACATATAAAAACATCACTTTATGGGACTCAATAATTAACTAGAAACATATAATACATAAAAATGTAAGGTAGACTTAAAAGACAGTCACAATATATCAGTTTTAACATTGAGAGACATATAGAATATGCTACTCAAAGGCACTGATATTGCAGAAATTTTCCAACTACTATCCTAATATAATCATTAGAAAAATCCCTGCAACAGACAATGACAAACATAATATTTCATTAAAAATAATGATTATTCTATCCTTTACTTATTTAATAAACTATATAAAAAATAATGACATTAAATGCATACTAAAATATCTTTTAATAATTACTGCTCTCTTATGGGTATCTCAAGGATAATAATTATTCTCTTATAATATAATAACTATCAATAATTGGATAATAGAAGGGATTTTACTAAGATCCAATCATCTCAATAATAATCACACCTAATAATATAAACATAAATTACCATAAGATTAACATTTACTATTTTGTACCTTACTTCTAATTAAATAATTTAATTGCACCTAGATATCTAATATCTTCATTATACAAATATTAATTATAAAACAATAATAATTTTACTATAGTCAAAAGCTTTACAGTACAACTATAGCATCCTCCCCTTTTCATTCATTTCACTACCTTAATTCGATTAGTAATTTTACTCTTTTTAATTACATCTTTTAAAAATATGAATCTGGTAATATATTCTATCAAGAACACCCCTTTTTGATATAATATAATATTTTTAATTTATTTTAAAAATAAATTTTACTTATTTTAAATAATGATACTAATAATAATGTGACTCCTTAAAATATTATAACTTTCAGTGAATGCTCCATTTAGATAATATTATTAATTAGCACTTCTTAAATAATTATATTTTCAAATAATGCATCATTACTTTATCAAGTTCTCCTTCTTTACAACATCTTATCCAATAATAATATTTTTAATTGTAATCATTTTAGGTATGATTCATGTGCTTTGATATGACTTTGTGATAAAAATAATTCTGAGTAGAAATAAAGCCACCAGTCTAAGATTTATATTAAAATAACTGATTATTTTAATAATAGTAACGAGCTAACAACTTATCAAATATTAAATAACATAATTAAACTCTAAAATACTAATGAAATAATTAAAATGTATGTACAATTATTTACATTGAAAAATAAATAAATTGAATAAACATACTTTTTTTAAATTTAACATTTATATTATATAATTATTCTATTCCTCCAATATCAAATTCACTATTATCAACATGTATACTTTCTTTCATGTTGATAATTAATTTTACCATCCATGAGTTCTTGTGGTTCGACTTTCTAATCCTTTTTCATCTAATGATATAATATATTACTTTTTTCAATATTTACATAAAGGTACAATACTTTATTATCTTTCATAATGTAAATCTGCATAAGCATAAACTCTATTCATGAAATTTACATATAAAATTTTGGTTTATGGTATTATATTTTCAATATAATATTAATATGATATTGAAATAATTAATTGAATCAAGATTCCTTATTAATAAAGGGTCATTCATCCTGTTCACTCTTGACTTCTTTTCATTAAACTTTTTCATTCTTATTTTTGATGTCATATTTTATCTTTTAGCATTAAATCAATCAGATTTTACTTAGCTACTAAAATATTTGTTTTGAATTTATTATTGTTCTTTTAAAACCAATATTCTATTACCTAGAAAGAAAACTATAATATTTCTAAAGAATAACTAGTTGACATACAATGCTCATTATATACCTTTCTTTACCATATCCAAAAAAACCTCTATAGATAAGAAACTGATTTTTAATAAATTATTATTTCTAAATATAAGCATGGAGATCTCCTTTCTTAATGAAATGCTATAATTTGGCAAATAGTCATTTTTATATTAATGATTCTACCCCAATATCCAAGCTTATCTATTAAGCTCTTATGGAATTAACATCCATGTCTCTTGGAAATGTCTCTAATCTCCTCATATTAAAGTACATATATGGGTTTCACATAGATTAATTCCATTATAATATTTTAATCAGTTCTTCAGGTGGTATTTTATCCTATCCTGGAATTATAACTTATCTTACTATTCTGTATATTTTTAGCATCAATGACTATAAGCTACTTCACAACTAATATTACAATCCCATCTTCCTCTCAAGTATTTTTCTATAATATTAACAATTATATTATAAAACAAATCATGTTTTATGACAAAGGTCAACATTATACTTTAAAAAAAAAAAAAAAAAAAGGATTCAACTTTATTGGATATAAAATGTTTTTCAATGTACATATTGATTTACATAGTATAATATGGAGATTTAAAATGATACATTGTATTTTTTGTCCATAGTATTTCCAAAATTAACCAACTTGTGAAGATCTAAAGCTCTAATCCATGAGATGATTAACTATTAAAAGTAAACCTTTATAATAGAATTTGAGTGATTAAACCTATGTGAAGTTTTACTGAAGTAGACATAGCTTTAATGTCTAACAATATTATACATTATTTAAATGCATTATTTTAATTTGCGAACTTTTAAGAGCTGATAGTAATTTAAAAAAAAAAAATTGCTGTAATTATGTACCTGAGTGTACTAAAAAAAATGCAAGTTATGAAGAATATTTAAAATGCATTTTAAAAAGAAAAAAAAGAGTTGTTTATTTTTTCCAGTACAACCACAGACAAAATTAAGAGAAAATTTTCTTCATAATATTTGTTATTATAATGGAAGTATTGAAATAAACTGTCTGATATTTTTTTAATGTGAACTGCTAAAAATGGATCCAAATCTTTGCTAAAAAAAGAACTAGTTGTTAAGAAAGTGTTCCTGTTATATTATTATTCATTCCAGAAGGTCATTCTTGCTCTTATTTTCTTATAATAAAAAAATGACAAGTATGGATGCAACATTTTTTAAATAATTTTCCTAGAGAAGGACATTGTTTGCCCATGACAGATTTCTCATTATGGAAGGAATTATAATGAAGAACTAGAATGTTTAATATATATATATTTGTTTTTTTTTACTATCTTATATTATGTTACTACCATGCCAAGATATTATGCCAAGATATTTTTCTATAATTTATAACATAATTGTGCAGTTACTCTTATAACAGGGAAGGTACATTTTTTTTATTTGTTGCTTTAACTTCTATTTTAGGGTATGCTTTGTCCAGGTAGAGATACATCTCTTACATTTATTAATACATTATTTATTTATGGGTAAACAGCCAGTGTATGTTTATCAGAAGCTTACAATAGTTTTTATAATTAATATAATATAATAATTTTATTATTAAGTTTTTCATAAACAAAGCATTTATTAGTTTTATATTTAGTAATGTTTGTCTATGCTATTATGTCCATTTTAATTTTATAAAATTTTATGCTGTTTTATTGCGGGTGTGTATTCCTTATTAATTGCATTTTTATTATGCAATTTTAAAATATTTTTATAGTTGTTTGACTTACAGTAACTTGTTGGTTTTGTGTATTGTTTTAATATACATATTTTTTAGAATGAATATTAATTTCTCTAGCTTTTGAGTGATAATTTTTGTTATCTTGCCATTTCTTAGTCTAGGATTTATGCTTATTTCCATTTAGTATATCTGGGAAGCATGAGGCTTTATTAAATGTTGTTTTACTTATATCATGATTTGACATATGAAGCATGCTCTCCCTATTGTCTAGCATTTGTTTTCCATGAGAGGATGGTATTTTATATTTTAGAATTATTTCCATGTTTAACTAATATAACTTGTTTCCTAAAGAGGATCATTTCTGTGGTATGTATTCCATTTTTCCTAAGTATTGAGACCTTGTCCACACATATATTTTACCTAAGATAAAGGTATTGGAATATACCATGCTATTTTCAGTTGTGTAGTGTTGTTCTGATTAGCCTTTCTTTCTTGATTTATCTCTCATGATGATATTAGTTATTTTCAACTATGGAAGGTGAAGTTATCCTTGTTTTAAGATTGATATGGCAATAATAAGGTAGATTTTGAAGTATCTAATTGCTTCAAGGGGCACTTTACTATCTGTAGTGTTTTTGGTAGGTGAAACAGTGTGTGTATTGTGCTGTTGTGCTGAGCCAGCAGTTCACAAGTAAACCAACATAGTAATTTTAATGCTTGTTTTGTGCATAGCATAACAATACACATATGCAACATAATCTTTATCACCATCCAGAATTAGTTCCCCAATGGATTGGTAAGACCTTTAAGGTTAAATATTTTATTATATGGACATAGACAAAAATATATAATATGTTGTGTGCTTGACTAGTGATGAGTATTCCCATATTTTTATTTCTAAGAAAATAATGTTAGACAGTAATTGTCTTACTTGTATTTTATATGATAATGATAATTATCATATAACTTTCCTAATGCAAATTTTAGCTATATGTCAGTTCAGATTAAAGTTTGTTTAAAATCTTTAATGTGTCTTAAATATTTTCAATAAAAAGATTATAAGTTATTACCGGACAAAGAAGTATATGTCAAGGATAGTATTGCTTTAATTATCATTAAGCTATTTTATTAAACAATTGTTTAATGTGATGGTTTAGCTTCAAATAGGTTAAAAAATAGATTAGTCAAATATTGGAACAGTTATCTCAAATAAGTGTATCATTAATAGTTCACCTTAAATGGTTGTAGCTGTAATAGATAATTTGTTACTGTATAGGTGACCATTTCATTATTTATTTTGGCATCCTAATTAAAGTAACAGCACCTATGTTCAGCAAATGACTTTCTATAATAATTTTCTAAATAAATTTTGTCACTTGTAAATTTAGTGTTAATGTTTAATAAATGTATTTATTATTATTTAAATTTAGTCGTTGTTTTCTATATATGATTTTTTGTGTCCTGAATTCTTACTTATATTACAGAAATCTTGCTAAATCAGATAATCAAAATCCCAATTTTAATATGCAAAATTTGCATGAGTGTTACAATTTCAAAGATTGGAATTGCAGTTAAGAGAATTGGATATTCATTTGATTTGATTTTGAATTCTTTAGTTCTTGTTCAGTCTGCACATTATTTTATTTGGCTTGCAAATAAAGAATACATTATTTAGAACTTGATTATTTTGATTGTGTCATTGATGAGTAGTAGAAAAATGTAAAAGATACCCTTTCTTTCTATTTACTTGAGTGTCATCCTGGGTAAAAGACTTTGATTTTTCCAAATTTATATTTTCTTTATGATTAAATCTTTCTTTGAGTAATTATTGTTATTATTATAATATATTAGGATACATTAGCTTATAAAAGAAGCATATGTCTTCTATAGTCTATTAGGATGTCATTCATTTGTTCAACAACATAATATAATTTATTTTCAAAATTAATAAAGAAGAACCCTGAGATCATTACTTATTATTTCATTGATTTATTATTAATTCATTTATTAGTACAAGAGTTAATATTGTAGCATAAGAAACTCATTATTGCTCATTCATTGTACTAAAAGAAAAATATTAAACCACTAAACATCACATGATCACCATTTCTTATGCTTGCTCATAACTGTTATTAAAACAGGCAAAACTATCCATACAGTAGTGCCACTTAATGCAAGTCAGAGTAATCAAAGGATGCCAGAAGGTTTGCGCATAAAATCCCTAACTAGTGCCTATTCATTCAATATTCCCAGACTAGTTTCTGGCTTGTAGCTTGTTTTTCTGATCCAAAGCTCCTCATTGATGAAGACCACAAGCCAGAAACTAGTCTGAGGATATTGGATGAATAGGCACTCGATAGGGATTTTATGCACAAGCCTTCTGGCATACATTGATTCTCTGGCTTGTGCTGAGTGACACTACTATATGGAGAGTTTTGTCTGTTTTAAAAGAAAAGTACATTATTTATCACTCTACAACAGTAGAGTAGATCAGATCATGACAATAAAAACTTGATTGGTGATAAATATTTGCTTCTTAAGATATTTGAAGAAAATACAGAAAGGAATTCCATTATAAGATGTTACCTTAAATGCAAAATATCTATGCTATCTAGGCTACTTAGAGAATGCATTTGATAAAGGGAATCTATGTTTTTAAAAGTGTTATATTGAAATGAGAAAAGTTTTTCCACTTCCTAATTTATTCATTTACTTTGTAATAAGATGCATTTTGTCATTGTTTTATAATTCCCTTTATTTTGATGCATGTCTCTGTAATAAACATTAATATATATATATATATATATATATATATATATATATATATATATATATATATATATATATATATCATGAGAAAATATAATTCATCACATGAATTAAATTTAAAAGGCAATTATACAGAAATAATAATCACACTTTCTATTTATATACATACAATAGTCAAATTTTATATTTATATATATGTAAATGATTGCTAAAATATTCCAATGACCATAATCTAATTGTTTGTAATTATGTCATATAACTTTAACTATTGTTTCAGTGTGATTGTTTAGGTATTTCTGGTCTTATATCATCTTATAAATGAGGATTTCTATTGAAATACAGGTATAAAAGTGAGATTGGCCTAGAAAATTTTATTTAATAATTTTTACAAACTTTAAGAAGTATATTCCAATTCTGAATAATATGATTGGTGTTAAATATATATTTATTGCAAATATGATTGGTTTTAAATATATATTTATTCCAGTTATCTATGGATCTTTATATGAGAATTCACCATAATGATCATCAGAATTTTCTACCCACTATTTTGATTTATAATCAATTATTTGCTACAACAATAAAAAAAATTTGAAAGATTTTTCTTAAAATTACCGTCTTTTCAAAAATGACCAACCATTTTGTAAGAATGATGATGTCATAGAATATTACCTTCAGTAAAGTTACATTAATGAAAATGAAATAGTAACATTGATGCTAGTTTAGTACACTGTTTTAATTATAGAACTAAAATGCCATTCATGTAAATGTCTGATTTTCTTACCTTTCAAAACAGTCAATGCTTTCATTTATATCATATCAAAAGTAAGAAAAATTTTCACTGTTAATGGCTACAACTGTAAAAAGAAAATACCAGTTTTATTCAATACAGTAAGTTATCAAAAACATACTTTGATCATATACAGCAACAAAATAAATTAAATTTTCAAATATTTACATAAAATATACATATCCTCAATTTTATAGATTGAAACTCTTATGAACATTTTTTTGCTAGTTATAAAAATATGTTAGTTGTAATTGTAAAGTATTGCCACCATAATTGAAAATTATTTTGAGAGTTAAAAAAAAAAGGAAAAAATGATTTTGTACATTATGCAGTTAATAATCAAATTTATATGATCTAAAATTACTAAACATAAATTTAAAATATCAATTACTTCCTCAGTTTTAAATCAGTAATCTCATAATTTTTTTCCAATTTTCAAAAAAATGATGGCTGTTATCAAAAACTTAATATATATATACACACACACTATTGGCAAAAAAAAAAAGATTCAATCATTTAGTGTTTATCTGAAGATTTGTAATGATGGGATTTTAATAGCAATTATACATTGAACTATTTTCATAATCTAATATTAAATATTGAATGTCTTATTCATCTGTTGTAAAAACACATAGGTAATATAAAAGGCAACTTTTTGAATATTATTCTCATCTTTTCTTCTGTTGTTACTGGCCTGACCAGTAACAATACTAGCATGGGAATTGCAACCTGGACTGTTAGATTTTTTAATATTGAATTTAAGTTAATTCTCTAACCAACTACTGTGTTATTCTGTCAAAATCATCAGTCAATAAAAAATTCATATGCTTATCTATGAGGGTCCTACTGTTTTCTCCTTTTTTCAAGAAACAGGTTACTCAGTGCCATCCAGATATTATATATTATCACACTATATTAACTTATGGGGTATATTTGCTACTGTCATGTAAGCAGCCTTTTCACTTTATTCTCTCTATCCAATATTTTTGTCTTTTTTCAATCAAACATATTTTCATTGGTGCATACATTGTCTGCTATTTTAGGTATGTCTGTGCTTTTGTAATCATTAATTTGTGCTCTTTCAATTGCTTTTCAATGCAGCAACTGATTTCACAAATATATATCCTTCCACGTACGCATAGTATTTCATAGATACAATCTTATTTTTCAACATTTTAAGTTAGGTCTTTGAAATATTAAAATTTCTTGTAATATGATATGGCTTTAGAAAGCTATTCTGATGTTGTATTGATTGTAGATTTTCTTTAGTTTGTCTGCTATTCATGGTATGTCTAATACACTACAGTACCAATAACTGTTTTTTCTTTTGATGTTTCTTTTTGTTATCTATTTAGAGTTTTTTAAATGTCAGCTGATGAATAAATTCATCTTCTTGAGAGATTGTTCTATGTAGATCTTTTCTTTTCCTAAATTTATAGTTTGTGAACAAACTTCTTTTGCTTTGTTCCATAATATAATTCCATGTTTTGTGTGATTGGATGTAGATGATAAGTATTTTCCTGTGTGTAGAAATTTCATGTAAACTGTAATTTCAACATTACTATGGTGGGATCTTATCAAAAGAACATCTAAGTATGCCAAATTTTTTATTCTTATTCAGATTCTATCATGAATTTAATTGAAGGGTATATATTGTTGATATGTGTCCAGAATCTTTGTAATAGTGCTTCTCCATGTGGACATACAATAAAAGTATCATTTGCATAGTGAAACTAAATTTTAGATGGATATGGAATAGTATTGTTATGACAGTGGTTTTTAAGTTCTTCCATGTAAATGGTGCTAATTAAAGGTGACACTTGTAATCCATTAGCCATCCCTTGATTTTGTTGTAAGAATTCCATGTTCTATTGAATATATGTTGTTGTTATGCAGAATGTTAAGAGTTTCATTATATTATCTATAGAAAGAGTTGTTCTGAGATGTGTAAGCTATTATCATCATTTAATTTTTTCTCATAATAAACAGTGCTTCAACACTGAGAACAGTTGCAAATAAACTTTCCATATCAAAGCTCATTAATATGTCGCTTCTTTCTATTTTTATGTTTTTGATTTATTCTATAAAGTGTTTGGAATCCCTGATCAACAACTTCACTTTTTATGTCAAAGAACTAAAACCTTTGAAAAAAAATCAGTTTTGGCACGGTGACTTTCTACAAAAACAATAGTTCTTAATATAATATGGCTTTTAAGGATTTTAGGTAGACTATAAAGATGAGGAATTTTGCTGAAATGTTTTTTTTTTAATCAATAAAGTGCCCACGATGCTTTCTGAGTAATGTTTAGTTTAATCTTTTTTCCAGAAAATACATTTCAACATATATTAAATGTCTTCAAAGCTTAAATAAAGTTTAAATTTTTCTAATGGCATTCAATATTTAATGATGGAAATAGTCCATTGTATAATTACTACTTTATCATCTACATTATTAAAATTTTAGCATTCAACTCAGCATTACATTTCTTTATCAAATTTTTATTTAATTTCATTGCATTTATATAAAATAAATAAATTTGCAAAGCTGTTGCTTAAAAAAATAAATTAACAGCAATGCAAAAAATATATTAAGTTTTATTGGTTAGATTTAAAAAATTTTAAAATATACATTATGGTTAATTAATTTTTTTCTCTTCATACTTTATTTTAATTTAATCAATTGTAATTCAGGAAATATACTTCCGTTATGTAAAAAGCAAAATGATAGATCTTCAATGAACAAATTATATATATATATTATACTTACTGAAATGTTTGTATATATATATTGCATTTAAACCCAGGCGTGCAATCACGATCTACAAATATAAACTCTAAAATGCATTTAATTTATTATACTCTGTACATATATTCATAGTCACTATGATGGTCAAATATCCAATATGATTTATTTGTCCATAATGTTGTCATAAACAGAAATAAATAAATAATCAATCAAACAAGATTGAAATAAACAACTATTAATAATTATATTTAAATATTTATCAAACTGGCTTTCATCTCCATTGAGACCTTCTCAAGATATTATATTATAGAATTCACATATAAATAATAATATTCACTCCATCTACTGGACATTATTTTCATTATATTTCATTTTCTTTTTAAACATGTCCATATATTATAAAAAAATAAATTTAACATATTATACATCTAAAAATTTTAACAATATTTCTCCCAAAAAAAAAATAATAATAATAATAAAAATTAAATATATATTTTACATCTTTTAAAAAATAAAAAATAAAAATAAATAAATAAATTGGTATTTACATATGTACAACCATTTCCTACACTTTCCAATTGTTTAATAAAGCCCATTTCCCACCTAATTTAGCTGGACCTTTTACTATATTTACACATTTGTCTAAGTTTTCTTGAATATATAATGTTTCATAATATATTCTCTTATGGTAATTCTTCACATACTTAATAACACTTATATTTTCCTCACACTTCATTTTATGCCCTGTATCCAAATAATGCAAATATGGCCCTGACCTCATGTCTTTTATATTAATTGCTCGATCATGTTCCTTACCTCTCTCAGCTGCCGTTCTCCCTGTCTGTCCTATATATATTTTATTGCATTTTCCACAGCTAATTTTATATACCAGCCCCATCATACTACTAACATCATTTAACTCTTATGCATTATGTAACCATTTACCCAAGGACTTATTATTGTTCCAAGCTATTTTTACATTATTTGGCAATTTATCTTTCATTAATCTTTTATATACTTTTTCTGAATATAGAATAGATATCCATTTACTATCTCTATATCTATTCCTGTTATCCTCATTTACTTTATGTACCTTACCATCAAAAATAATAATAATAATAATAATAATAATAATAATAATAATAATAATAATAATAATAATAATAATAATAATAATAATAATAATAATAATAATAATAATAATAATAATAATAATAATAATAATAATAATAATAATAATAATAATAATAAGTTCAGGCCCATATAATTTTTTCAGTTGGAGAGCTGACTTTAAAGACATGTAGATGTCTAAAAGTTTCAGATCTTCTTCTAACAATTATCTTTTATATAAATGCTTTGCTTGAGTTGGTTTTTTAGATCTAATGTCCCAACTCCTTACTGAATGGACCCATAGGTCGAAACCGGTCTGGGGATGGGGACAATCCAAGATAAAAATGATTTGAATACCTTCTCTTGTAGTAGCATTTATCATAAATTAAAAAAAAAAGCTTGTTTAGAGCTATTAGCACGCTCTTAATTTTACATATTTGTAAGTGCAAGCTATATATAAGTCATGTGACATCTGACTTGTTATTATTACTATTATTATTTTGCTGTTGTGGCTTTAGCTAAATTAAAGAGCTAAGCCTACTAATATATGGAGTATCTGAATTAAGTTCAGGCCCATATGATTTTTTCAGTTGGAGAGCTGACTTTAAAGACATGTAGATGTCTAAAAGTTTCAGATCTTCTTCTAACAATTATCTTTTAGATAAATGCTTTGCTTGAGTTGGTTTTTTAGATCTAATGTCCCAACTCCTCACTGAAGAGACCCATAGGTCGAAACCGGTCTGGGGATGGGGACAATCCAAGATAAAAATGATTTGAATGCCTTCTCTTGTAGTAGCATTTATCATAAATTAAAAAAAAGCTTGTTTAGAGCTATTAGCACGCTCTTAATTTTACATATTTGTAAGTGCAAGCTATATATAAGTCATGTGACATCTGACTTGTTATTATTACTATTATTATTTTGCTGTTGTGGCTTTAGCTAAATTAAAGAGCTAAGCCTACTAATATATGGAGTATCTGAATTAAGTTCAGGCCCATATGATTTTTTCAGTTGGAGAGCTGACTTTAAAGACATGTAGATGTCTAAAAGATTCAGATCTTCTTCTAACAATTATCTTTTAGATAAATGCTTTGCTTGAGTTGGTTTTTTAGATCTAATGTCCCAACTCCTCACTGAAGAGACCCATAGGTCGAAACCGCTCTGGGGATGGGGACAATCCAAGATAAAAATGATTTGAATGCCTTCTCTTGTAGTAGCATTTATCATAAATAAAAAAAAAGCTTGTTTAGAGCTATTAGCACGCTCTTAATTTTACATATTTGTAAGTGCAAGCTATATATAAGTCATGTGACATCTGACTTGTTATTATTACTATTATTAATAATAATAATAATAATAATAATAATAATAATAATAATAATAATAAGTCCTTGGGTAAATGGTTACATAATGCAAAAGAGTTAAATGATGTTAGTAGTATGATGGGGCTGGTATATAAAATTAGCTGTGGAAAATGCAATAAAAATATATAGGACAGACAGGGAGAATGGCAGCTGAGTGAGGTAAGGAACATGATCGAGCAATTAATAGAAAAGACATGAGATCAGGGCCATATTTGCATTATTTGGATACAGGGCATAAAATGAAGTGTGAGGAAAATACAAGTGCTATTAAGTATGTGAAGGATTACCATAAGAGAATATATTATGAAACATTATATATTCAAGAAAACTTAGACAAATGTGTAAATATAGTAAAAGGTCCAGCTAAATTAGGTGGGAAATGGGCTTTATTAAACAATTGGAAAGTGTAGGAAATGGTTGTACATATGTAAATACCAATATTTTTATTTATTTTTATTTTTTAAAAGATGTAAAATATATATTTAATTTTTATTATTATTATATTTTTTGGGGGGAGAAATATTGTTAAAATTTTTAGATGTATAATATGTTAAATTTATTTATTTATAATATATGGACATGTTTAAAAAGAAAATGAAATATAATGTAAATAATGTCCAGTAGATGGAGTGAATATTATTATTTATATGTGAATTCTATAATATAATATCTTAAGAAGATCTCAATGGAGATGAAAGCCGGTTTGATAAATATTTAAATATAATTATTAATAGTTGTTTATTTCAATCTTGCTTGATTGATTATTTATTTATTTCTGTTTATGACAACATTATGGACAAATAAATCATATTGGATATTTGACCATCATAGTGATTTAGTTTTTATATATTGGCATTCTAATAGTTTTTTTTAACGTTATTATAGAAGATTAAAATGTGGAATTATAATTCAAGTAATTTATGGACATATTTACATTTAAAATTGAAAGATATTGATTTTAATAGATTCAAAGCAATATGGAATATTCAAAGAAGAATTGAGGAATTGAAATATCAGTTATCATTTTTGAATCGATGTAAAAATAATGCAATAATGCCTATGTCGTGTAAATTTAAAATTAGTAATGTAAAAATCAATAAGAACAAAGGATTATGCAATAAACTTCGAATGACGGTCCTAAATTGGTTTTTGAAAGAAAAATATGGGGAAATAAATTATTGTATTAAGAAATATAATAATATAATCTGTATATTAAAGAAGAATCTATCGGAAGGTATGTGTGTATATATAAAGAATGCTTTAATGTTTCATAATAATAGTCTAAAGAATAAACTTTCGAAAAAATATGATAATAAATGGAGGTACTCATCTTTTAGCTAAAGACGCCTTTCTATGGTGCGGTTTTCGTGCCAAAACACATTAAAATGCTGTTTCCGTGGCTGACATGTTCGAACCCGCTTTTTCAATAGTACAACTTTTTTGTTGTGCTACAGAATGCAGACCGCTATGTTGCATGGTAGCAAATATATTTTGCGAATTCTCACAATTTATAAAACAGTTACGACTTGATGAGAGAGTTTGTATTTGAATCGGATGGAAATGTTGTTTTCATTGAATTTTTTTTTATTTTAAAGGATTAAAATGTTGATATTTTGTAAAGTAATAATTCTAAGACTTTTTATGAAGTTTTAATTGGGAAAATGTTAAAGATCTATGTTTTTAGTGAGTTGCAATTAGGTAACGCGTCAAGTAACGTACTGTTCGTAACATTCCATGAGACAAAGAAGACTTCTACCGTGTGTATATTTTTGAAGTAAAAAAGAGCGGTAACAAAAAAATATCCAGTAAGAAAAGAACAAATATACAGGTTTTTTTGTAAATTTAATAAAAAGCAAATATTATAAACATGTTTAATAAGTAAAGAAGACATTTGTATGTGTTTGTTGTTGTTTAAAAAAGTTTGAGTTTCTTTATTTTGTCTGAGTATGTTTACAATTTTGAATTTTTTTATTTTAGCATTACAAACAAGCAGAACACTAACCCTAAAACTAACCCTAACCCTAAAACTAACCCTAAACCTAACCCTAAACTAACCCTAAACCTAACCCTAAACTAACCCTAAAACTAACCCTAAATCTAACCGTAACAACTTTTACTTTTATTACGATTATTATTTTTTAGTTAAACAACAACAAAAAAAGTCGTAACACAAGTAAAAAAATATCCAATAGAAAACCTAACCGTAAACTAACCCTAAACTAACCCTAAAATTAACCCTAAAACTAACCCTAAACCTAACCCTAAAACTAACCCTAAATCTAGCCGTAACAACTTTTATTACGATTATTATTTTTTAATTAAACAACAACAAAAAAAGTCGTAACACAAGTAAAAAAATATCCGATAGAAAATTGATAAAAAAAAAGCCGTAACACAAGTAAAAAAATATCCAATAGAAAATTGATAAAAAAAAGCCGTAACACAATTTAAAAAGTATACGATATAAAAATCACGAATCAAATTGTAATTTGTTGATTTTATTTTACATTTATTATTATCATTTAAATTGTATACGTTTATAAAAAATAATATTTAAAATAGACAATTTTGTTTTGTTTTTATTTTCGCATTACAAACAGAAAAATTATTAAAATCAATGGCCCGTGAAAGTTCATATTTTATAGTTTTAGCGTGAAAACAACGCCATCCAATGGCATCTTTAGCTATAATACAAGCACCTAAATGGAAATGGTTATTATATAATAAAGCAAAGTCGAATGAAGAAAAGGATAATGTTAATAAAATAAATAATTGCAAAGAAGAAGATTATAATTTTATAAATTTGTCAAATACTAATTTTGATATTGAACAATCAAGAATTTTAAATAAAGGTGTTAAATATATTCCCTTTGTAAATAAAGATGTTCAACAGGAAACTATAGTATGTGTGGAGGCAGCAAATATAAATAATAACTTAAAGATTGATTTACAATCAAAAATTAATAGTGTTATAAATAAAAGTGTGAACTATAATAGAAAAGAATGGAAGGAGAAGTGTATTATTAAACAAATTATTGATAAAGCAAGAACTGAAAAATTAATAATTACAAATGAGGATAAAGGTTCAAGATTTGTGATTTTAAATGAATCAGATGATGAAAGGAAAATATATGAAGATATGGATAAACAAGGATATAAAAAATTAAACAAAGATCCTAGTAAAGGAATAAAAACAAGATATAAAGTGTTATTAAACTATATGAAAATGAAAGGATTAATTAGTGAAAAGGAATATAAGAATTTATATCCATCACGATTTGGACATCCCTGTATGTTTGGAAAAGTAAAGACTCATAAAGAAAGTATGCCAGTAAGGGTAATTTTGGACTTTAGTAATTATATACTTAAAAATTTATGTAAAATAATATATAAGAAAATTGTAGAAACAATAGGATTTGTAAAATATTATATTAAGAATTCTGAAGAAATTGTTAACAGGTTAAATAATATCAAATTAAATAGAAATAGAATGATAGCATCATTTGATATTGAAAAGATGTATCAAAGTGTGCCTAGAAAGGATAGTATTGATATTGTTACAGAAAAATTAAAAATGGGTAATGTTTTATCGGAAGAATGGATGAATACTATTTATGAAGCATTATTATTAATAGATGAGGCATTATATTTTAAATATAAGGAAGAGTTATGGAATATAGGCAAAGGATGGGTAATGGGATGTTCAGTTAGTGGTATTTTATCATCAATGTTGGTAGATAGTATTGAAGAGAGTATAATTGATAAGAGTTATAAGTAATAATGAGATTAAAGAATATTGTAGATATGTAGATGATATTGTTATTGTAGGAAATAGTAGAAGTATTAGTAAAAAATTTAATGAATTGAATGAGAATAAGTATAATATTAGATTTACAATGGAGAAAGAAGAAAATGGATTAAAGTATTTAGATCTTTTTAAAGAAGAGGGATAATGAATGAAATAGTTGTTGAACATTATATTAAAAATGAAAAGACCAGAGGGTTGATTGATCCAACTTCTTATTAGCCATGGTATCAGAAAATGGGAGTTTTAAAGGGATTTAAAGTAAAGAATGATAGATTAACATTAGATAAAACAAAGGCATATAAACAGAAATTAAAGATGAAAAATAATTATGTAAAAATAGGTTACAAAAAAAAGGAAATCAGAAAATTTTTTGATGGTTAGGTAGATAAAGTAAATGAGGATAACAGGAATAGATATAGAGATAGTAAATGGATATCTATTCCATATTTAGAAAAAGTATATAAAAGATTAATGAAAGATAAATTGCCAAATAATGTAAAAATAGCTTGGAACAATAATAAATCCTTGGGTAAATGGTTACATAATGCAAAAGAGTTAAATGATGTTAGTAGTATGATGGGGCTGGTATATAAAATTAGCTGTGGAAAATGCAATAAAATATATATAGGACAGACAGGGAGAACGGCAGCTGAGAGAGGTAAGGAACATGATCGAGCAATTAATAGAAAAGACATGAGATCAGGGCCATATTTGCATTATTTGGATACAGGGCATAAAATGAAGTGTGAGGAAAATACAAGTGTTATTAAGTATGTGAAGAATTACCATAAGAGAATATATTATGAAACATTATATATTCAAGAAAACTTAGACAAATGTGTAAATATAGTAAAAGGTCCAGCTAAATCAGGTGGGAAATGGGCTTTATTAAACAATTGGAAAGTGTAGGAAATGGTTGTACATATGTAAATACCAATTTATTTATTTATTTTTATTTTTTATTGTTTAAAAGATGTAAAATATATATTTAATTTTTATTATTATTATATTTTTTGGGGGGAGAAATATTGTTAAAATTTTTAGATGTATAATATGTTAAGTTTATTTATTTATAATATATAGACATGTTTAAAAATAAAATAAAATATAATGTAAATAATGTCCAGTAGATGGAGTGAATATTATTATTTGTTTATGTGAATTCTATAATATAATATCTTGAGAAGGTCTCAATGGAGATGAAAGCCGGTTTGATAAATATTTAAATATAATTATTAATAGTTGTTTATTTCAATCTTGTTTGATTGATTATTTATTTATTTATATATTCATAGTTACAATAGTGATAAGAAACATTAGGTAGCCAGTCTGTTACCTCAGCTGCTGCTGTCCGTTCTTGAGTTCGTAGAGAGTTGCATTTATTGTCTATTCTAATCTGGATATGGCTCAATGTCTGGTGCAACTGCTCAGATGCTGATGCTTATTATTTTTGATACTTCATGTTACATGTTCAGCACTTGGACTGAATATTGACTTTTGATAATTTTGGTTAGCTTTGATCAACATTTCTGCTGTTTCATCTATTACTGATGATACCCAAAGACAAAACATTAATATGCACATGTAATATTAATGATTAAGTATATGTGTTGTGTTTACTTCATATATATGCTGCTCTGTACTTTATACTCATTTACTCTAAAGTAGAACTGGTTAGTCTTTTCAGAAGTTTGCATTGATGTTGTTTATAGCTCTTGATGCTTGTCTTTCTTGTCATTCTATGTGCATGTAGAGATTCTGTGATGCACCACATGCTTATTGAAGTTGCTACTTTAAAGAATACTGGTAGTGATGGTTTTCTTGTTGCATGTCCACACTTGCCATTGTGCTGACTCATGGTATTCACCAATTTTCACAATTAGCCTCTGTTCACTCTTTGTAGGTCTCTGTGCCTGACTTCTATGTATAACATAATTATGGCTTCTGTATCTTGTGTATACTTTTTATGTTTAATTCTTTTTAATCATTGCATTTATATTTTACATCAGATACAAAAGATGTGAATCATAATGTGAGCAGTCTTTTAATGTGTCTTCTTAGGGATTATATTACGTATAAGTGACATATGCATTAATGTTAGATATTACCTCCATTACATTAGTTTCATAAGTATTCTCATAGCCTAATTTCAATCCAATTCCATCTTAGTTATTATATTATGTATGAGTGACATATGCATTAATGTTAATATTACCTCCATCATCACACTATCAATCTATTTAAATTCTTTTAGTTAATTTTATATTGAGTCTGCCTCTGGGTCTCATGTTTTTTCCTGTGTTATGGCAACTGTAATGGAGGCCAAGTGTAACTTCAGAGATGTCATTTATAGGGTGTTGAGTCATGGAGTATTGGTAAATGAGTTGAAGTTTGGTCAGATTTGGGACTTCACTATGCCACTCCAGTCAGCTTTTGTATATTTGCCTGGATTCTGAATTCTGCTGCGTGAATGTACAAATCTGACGATTACAGTATATGAGTGGTTACCTTATGCATGTTCTAATATGTTTTCTGTATTCATTCATTCTAACATAGATCCAGTTTATTCTTTACAGAAATTTGCATTGATGTTGTTCATAGCTCAACCCTTGTCTTTCTTGTCACTCTGTGTATATCAAAAGATTCTTGGGAAGTGTTGCAGGCTTATTGAAGTGCTACTTTGAAAACTACTGGCCATGATAATTTGACTGTTACACATCCATGCTTGCTCTTATGCCAATGCTTTCTTATAATACCTGTCTTTGCTGTGGTTAGCTTTTATGAATTTATTGAAGGTCTCTATGCCTGATTTCTGTGTAGGACATAATTATCGTTTCTGCATCTTGTTTATACTCTTTACCTGTGACACTTGCTAACATTGTATGTATTGTTTACTATCAGATTCAAAAGACCCTTGAACTATAATGTGAACATTATTTTAATCTGACCACTCCCTCTATATATAATTTTTGTCATTATTCTAGAACTATATTTCAATGAAATGTGATGTAACTATTAGATTTTGCTTTTGGCTATATCCATTTACTTCTTTAATACTTAATACACATATTCCACATTAATAGATAAACCTTTTACCTATACAGCAATATATTTTATTACAGTGAAGCAATGGATCTGAAGTCCGATTCATGCTTCACAGCCTTCTATAAACTTAGTTAGTATTATAGACCTGAATTAAGTTTATAGTCCAATATCAGCAGGGTTTTGCATTAAAGCTAAAATTAATTACGTTTATATAATTTGTATTGCATTTAAATATTTTGTTAAATAAATTCCATTCTAAGATTAGATTTCTGTTAATAAAAATTACTTGTAAAATCTATTAGTCAAACATATATATACGTCAAGCATATATATATATGAGTTAATGCAAAATTCTGCTGAAATAAAATACTTATTTTATTAAAAGAAATAAGAATGTATTTTTCTTTTTAAATCTTGTTCAAATATTTAGTATGATTTGATTTTGAGATAAGCCCGCCAACATTTTCTAAAAGAATGTATATGTTTAATTAATTAGCCCATTCGAGGCAAATTAAAGATGGTCTTCTCTTTCTTTTTTAATTAATAAAATTCAAAGTTTAAAGAAAGAAATTTAGAGTAAAAAAGTTAAAGGTTATTTTTAGAAAGTGTTACCTTGAAACAAAGAAGCATGGGGGCTTATCAAGATCTAAGACCATACAAACAATAGAAGGTAGCTGACAAAGAGGGTATAAATATAAGTGAGAACAAAAGACTTGGCTATTCACAGTTTTCTTGCTGGCATTCATATTTCCCTTTTGGAAATTTTATTCAGATTTCTCTTGGGAGAACTCTTGCAGATTTTGCTTTTGCTTGTTGAGATTTTATTCCAAAAAGTTATACAACTGTCGTCTTCAAAATCATGGAGAAGTTTGAACATGCTCAAGCTAAAAGTCATATGAATTTGATGGATTCTGCTATGCTTGGCTAGGCAAATAAATAGCTTTGCCTATCACCGAGGTTCCTAAATGCCATAGTATCCACCTAATAGTGATCTGAACTCTGTGCCGTATCTGTAGGACTTTTCGTGAAACCATGCTACATATTTCCATTTTCATTGTCCGGACAAATACCTATCGACGGTTGGATCAAGCCATGCCGCCACCGAACAGGAGCAAGGAACCAAGACGGTAATCATATCTCTCCTCCATTGAACTATTTACTTTCTACCCTTTTGTTCATACCTTTCTTAATTGAATTATATTATGAATTGTTTTATTTAATGATATTTGTAATGTAACCATTTTTATTAGACTAGTCTTAAATATATATATGTGTGATCATCTATCTATATTTAACCTTTTTTCCTTCACTATTCTTCATTACTAACATGTGTAAATATTTTGTATTCCATTGCGGTTAAGTTTAAAAGTTAATTTTTTTCATTTAAAATCTCTTTCCAATTTTATTTATGTTTCTAAATTCCATACGAGTAAGTTTCCTTTGTTTGCCAACTTGATCTCCTCGATAACACCTCTTTTGTCTGCCAGTAACTTATTACATATATATGATTTAGCTATATATGTTTTAAATAATTTTTAAATTGTCTGTTTTTAGCGCAAAGCAATTAAAAAATGCTTTGCGAAAGATTTTTACTATTGTACTTTATCGAGGAGATTCAAGAGGCCAATTTTATTAAAATTGGGAAGAAAAGACTTAGACCGCAAAAATATTATATCGTTTAATCTGTTTTCATTGTCTAATTAGTTTTCATTAATTTAGGGGAATAGCGGAGGTCATTAAAACATTCTTAATATTTTAAAGTCATTAATTAAATGCCTTAGTTAACTAAAAAGCTTGAGTTTGCTAATTTTGTTCTAATGCTTTATGTTATTTTTCAAATGATCCAGGCATGCAAAACACATATTACTTTTACACACATTTAACTATTTAGCTCCTTAGGTGTTCCCGTCCATGTTTCTCTCCGCTGATGCTAAGCTTGGCCGGTTGAAAAATAATTTATGTATGGCTCAGATAATGTTATTGGTTCGTAATTAGCCTCAAGAATAGGCAAATAGGGCAGAGGTCATAGTATTCTTGATTTAATATCTCGCATATGGATGGCCTCGAGGTACTTTCGCCTAGTATTCAAACTGGGTTAAACCAACATACATCATCTGACTGTCATAACAGGTTAGTAATCAAATTTTTATATATTTGATATAAAGTAACAGTTAGATTTTCTCTGCTTATTTTTTATGCAAAATTTCTGATTTACAATGCATTATGTGAAACCAATTGTTTTTGCTAATGAGAATAAAGATTATATAGAAATCATTTATGGTTTAGTTTTTAGCATATCCACTTACAATCTGAGATTTGTATTTGTGTGGAACTTGGACATTTGCCAGGTAGTTGAAGTTTGTCAAGTAAACTTAGGAATTTTTTTCAGGTAACCAGCATTAAAAACATTTATCAGTCATCAATTAAATAGCTAAATACATAATAGCTTTTTTTTAAAAATTTAGTGGCATAGCTGCTAAGGCAATATATTCAAATCCATATAAGTGAAAAGTGCATAAATCAAAATATTTTTATATTCTATATGTTTTCCCGTGATGTATTTTCAAACTTTTATTATGTTAAAATTATAATTACATTTCGAATTTTTTCTCAAAAAACTTTGATAAACAATTAATTCAAATGGTTTTATTACAGAAAGAAAGTCTTGCCAAAAAAATGTCAAGCGATTTTCAGAATTATTAATTATGGTTGTTTTAAAATAAATTTTATGAAATATATTGCTATTTTTTCCAGAATTATTAATTATGGTTGTTTTAAAATAAATTTTGTGAAATACATTGCTATTTTTATGTTGACTTTCACTTTTCTGCTAACTATGGCTAGCACTGAAAGATATTTTAATAAATTAAAAGATTTTCAAAGAAATTTGATTGGCTCACCAGACTCGAAGATCTTCCAATAGTAACTATTGAATATAAAGAAGCATCTAAAATGGAATCAAAGAATTAATTTGTGATTTTGTAAATGCATTTTTAAAATAAATGAATTTATTAATTTGCTTGAATTTTTTTTTTTTTATTGTAAATGAATAAAAAACAATGTAGCATTTTGAAATCATGAGCTCTTAAGATTCTAAACTTTGGGCCCAAAATTTTTAACTACGTTTCTATCATCATTATTTCTCTATGAAGGTGGTAGAAACCAACATGTCTTGCAATATGTTAATGAAGATTGACTCTTTAATATATATATCTAAAAAGTGTAATTGGAGTAAATTTCCTTCTAATATTTTTGTAGCGCTTTATTCTACAAATTAAACAGTCTCTCATAGCTTTGTTGAGGACGTCTTTAGAATCACATTTTAAGGCTAGTCTTTTAACTTTAACAGAAAAATCTCTAGCTTTCTCCCCACCCCATTGTTTTACAGAGAGTTTTGACCAGAAAACTTTTGTCAGTAGAGACAGTGTTTTGCCAAATTCAAGATCAGCTGGAAACACAGGGGCTACCTGTACTTGAAAAATCTCATATGTCTGAGTTTCGATGACAGAGATCAGTGTGGCTAATTTTAAGTCAGACTTTTTGTGATTTAATTTTTCCATGTTTAGAAAAGCACCCAATTCTTATAGGTTGACCAGTTTTCAAGATAAGCTGAATCAAACCCTTCCAATGAGCTAATTTTTAGCTATTTTGATTTTTCGTTCTGCCATGAGAGGAAAAAAAATTGATTCTAATCAAAAATTAATAAGTAACCACTCACATTTGTTTTTAATTTTTTATTTATTGATGCACTAATAATGTTAGCAGTTTGAGCTTAATGACAAAGTTCTAATGACCAGTAGGGGCAAGATGTTGACATTTAAAACTTTTTCCAGCTTTGAGAAAAATTTTTTTTTGTTATTTTGTTAACTGCATCAAATCTGTTGTGTTTATACATAAAATGATTGTATAAACATGGACGCATAAAATACAATTAATATTTATTTATTACAACAGATATAAAATATGTATTTACAATATATACACTGTTATATCTTCACCAGCTACCATTGGTAAAGTATAGCTTTTAGTTGCCACACAACAACATAAAGAAGTTACTTCAGGGGTCCTTATAAATTTATCTACCATTTCCAGCTATACTGTGATAGCCTGTCTCATGACTAAATATCATGACATTTCTGGCTGTACTATGACAGCTTACATCAGGTCTGATTTAAATTCCAGCAGCTTCCAGTCCTGAACATGGACTTGACTCCTGCATTAACTGTATAGTGGACCAGCAGCATGCTGCTGTTCAACTTTGACAGTTGTTGTCTGACCTTATCTCCAAATGAATTATCTATTTATGGACAGATCCTCACCCATGATGAGAAAGATCAGATTCAATGAGCAACATTACTCATTTGCTTATTCGTGCTATTGGACATATGTTATCTATTTGTGTGTGTTGTGTGTGTGTGTGTATAGAGAGAGAGATGGAATTTGGACTAGTCCATTATTTGAAGGCAGTGAGATATAACAATCTTATACATGATATAATTAAATAATAGCATATTATTGTGGTCTAAATTAAACTTTATTCAAAATTATATATCATATAAATGAATTTAAACCCAATTAATTATTAAAAAGCTCATTTATATTTTTTATTTTGCTGCTTCTCATTTAAGACCAACGGAATTAATTTTTTTCCTTGTGTAATTATCATCTTTCCATTTTTTATGTAATGAAAATCTTTGGAAGAGATTATTTTTATATTTTTACTAAAGCAATGAAGAAGAAATTCCAAATAAATAAAGGTACAATAGTATTGTTAGTAATAACCCAGCAATATATTTTTTATTGATTTATTATAAACTTTCCTTGTTTTTAAGCGTCTATATACCATTACAAATTTACCAAACATTATATGTCAAAAGTATTCCATTCACGTCATATATATTTGGCTGTATGGATACTAAAATATGAATATGTTAGTGAATTATATTTAGTATGTGTTTTCCTGAGGGTTTGTGATGATGGTGTTTTAGTTGTATTTATATGTTGGACTATTTCCATCATTTAATATGAGTATTGAATGTCTTTAGAAAAATTTAACTTTATTTAAATATTACAAATACATTCAACTGCTAGTAATAGAACACAAATTAGTATACACACAACATGTCAAGAGATATTATTATTCCCTTTTCATCGGGTGTTGCTGGCCTGACCAATGACAGTACTAGCATGGGAATCGAATCTGGACCCTTAGATTCTTGAGTATCCTGCCAAATGTAATATGTGCTTCTAATATTTGCACACTTAACACTGTACATAATATAGATGTTCTTCACATGTATGAACAATATGTGCTTACTATAACCTTGATATAATTTTGTATATTTAAGTATTATGTTGTATATATTTAAAAATAAACTCAAACAATTGTTTATAAATTAATAAGCATAATTACAGGACAGTGCTTGTTTTTATTATATTTTAATTCAATATCTTTGATTCATTATCAATATTATAATTAATCATTACAATTTTTAATTAAGAAAAATTCCTTTGTTTATTTTGATTAGAACTTGTTTAAAGATTTTTTATTTTTAGATTTTAAAATACAACTAGAACACACAGGGAATAAAAGCTAATCAGGATTAACTTCTAATGTGTTATTATTTTAAACTAGTACATTTAAAGATGAATTAATGTTCACTATATTTTAGAAATCAATGTTAAAACAGCATCGCTTTATTCATAATCTTTTTAAAGCAAAGCAAAGGTTCTGGGAACTTGAAAATTGAGGTATGTTGAGATAAAACTGAAACAATAACGGTGGATCAAGCCAAGTGGGGGTCCCAAGCGGTAAAAATTTTGGGCCCTCAAACTCAAGTTAGAAAAAAAAAAAATTTCAAGAAAACTCTCATTAAGTTATTAACAAAAAAGAAAAGTAATCAAAAATTTTATACCATAACACATTAAATGAATTTATTAAAAAACTTATTTTTTACATGAATTTCCATCTTGCTTTATTTCTTGCAAATTCGTCAATTATTTTTGCATTGTCAATTCAGCTTAAAATTTCCCGCTCTATATACAGAATGACCATATTATTTAATCTTTCTTCTCACAGAGTACTTCTTAAATAATTTTTTTCATGCTTTAAAACAGAAAATGATCTTTCTCCTGATGCATTAGATAAGGGAATTGTTAAAAAAATTTCAATAGTATTTCAACATTCGGAAATGTGCAAGACATTTCTTTGGCAACTCGATAGATGTCTGGTGTGGTTTTTATGATGTCTTTGTTTCCTTTTAGAAATATTAAAAAATGGTCAAATTCAACTTCAAAATTAGAAACATTGATTGTCATTTTTGTAAATATCCTTAAAATTTTATCATGTTTTTTTTCTTCTATTGATAAATTCCAATTAAAAAATATTTAGTTTATTGCCAAAAGATCTGGTATTATTTGTTTCATCCTTTTTTGGAAACAAAAGACTTATATTTTGGCATTTTTATTGGAAGATAATCTTTTAAAGTATGAAGAAACCCCCCCCCCATCACTTCATCAATAAGATGGCCTTTTATTTCACACAAGGAAGTAAAAAGAAGGGTTTAATCAGTAAAAGTTAATTATTGTTTTGATTTATCGTTTTAATTAATGTTATATGTAAATACTTGAATAAAAGTAATCCTATACTATATTTTAAAGTTTTATGTCATTGTTAATAAAATAAATGTATATAATATATAGAAAGTATTTATGGATATACAATAAATAAATATCTATATATAAACAGACTATTTATTACAGAAAAAAAAACAATAGATAGTAAAATTAACGTTTATTTAAATTTCAGCAGAGTTTTGGTACTTCAAAAACAGAAGTTGTAATGAAGGAATTAGAAGACTTGTTATTTTCACGAGACATTCTGTGTTCGAAACAACTGAAGTTATGGATTTGAAAACTAATATTATGGAAAACAGTATACTATATACTTTTTTAAGACATTCTGTATGTTAATCTTATGTTTATATGGGGATTGCAATTTTATATAATAATAATAATAATAAACTTACTGACTAGTTTTCCCCACTTTTTTTAATGATAACTTATTTAATGACCCCCCTTCTTCTTTTTTATTTACAACAATGTTCTCTAAGGTTTAGTAATTAATTTTTTGATATCAACTGCAAGCAAATGTTGTTGTTTTTTTTAAAGAAAAAAAATAATGATTAAAAGGAAAAAAGGAAATTATGAATTTAAAAAAACAGTTTCCAAACTGAAAAAGATTGGAATTAGTGATGTTAGTAATATATAGTTATTTAATGAACTGTGTATTTTTAAATTACATTTTAAAATATATGTGTATTAATTTAATTACTGCACTCTGCTATTTTTTATTTTTTTAATGTTTGTAATAAATATAAAAAGTTACTTAAATAAATTATAATTCATGTTGAAGTAATAAAGTCGGGTGGATGTAATAAAAATTTAAAGAGCCTTAGAATTTTGTTCAGACATTAGAAAATGCTGGATTTTTGACAAAGAAATTAATGAATGGTAGTTTATATGTATACTTTTTAAATAAAAATTATCACTATATGAAAGATAATAAGTAAATAAAAAAATAAATAAATGATTGCTATATATTCGGTAACAATGATGAATAACAAAAATAAATAAAAGAGTATTTTATATAAAAAAAATAAAATAAAGGGTTTGAATACTCAGGAGGCTATGTGTTATTTGAAGCAAAGTGATGTTCAAGCACAACACTTCCTCTGAATTGATGAAAATAAGTTTTTGTTTTTTTTTACTTTTCTTAGTCAGGAATGTAATCAGAAATGTTTAATTATTGAGTCTACTTTTTTACTAAACCATATAGAACAATTTTCAATAACTTGATCGTACAACTAATTATATTGCTTTATATGTTATCTTTCAAAACTCTTAAAGTGTTTTTTTCTTTTAAAAAAGCATAATAATTACCAATAATATAAATTGTAACTTGAAAGAATTAAGGATTTTTTTTTTTTAGAACTATTAGAGTTAAACCTAGGTGAACTATAAATTTTACAGAATCATTTTATGGAAACTAATATACAGTATTTATTATTGAACCCTTTTATATAAAACTTACAAAAAAGTAGTGCATAATTAATTAATTAATTAATCTGAATATAATAATGACATAATAATTATAAAATACTTTAAAATATTTAATTAAGCAAATGATATATGGTTAGCTTTAGAAACAACAATAATAATGCAAATATTTATGACACATTTTTCATAATACTCGCCACCTTTGTTAAACAAATAAAGTTGTGCAGCAGTCTAAATATGTAGTATAAATTGGAGACTTTCCATCTGTGAAATAATAGTTGATCAATATTTCAAGGGACATAACTTATATTATTTTTTCATTATTATTTGATAATGAAAAGGGAATATTTAGTGGTCAGTAAAATCAACAAATAATAATAAAGAATGCATGTAATGGACTAAACATGACTATGAACCCAAATTGCATTGAAACATTGTCAATGTGTGCATAAACTATCCAAAAAACCCTGCACATTTTCTAAAAGTTTTCATCAGAAGTTTGAGGAGTCAAATGGGATTTTTCTTAAATCCCTCTCTTAGAGATACTAAGTAGAAAAGTGAAAAATATGGATTAATGACCAAAGACTGCAGAAAGGAGTTTGCTGTTAATTGAAAGATCATTTAGTTCTTCTATGAGGTTTTAAAAGAATCAAGCAGGGCAAATTGCTAATATTTACTCCATACATTTGAGTCTTTGCAGCTGTTGTTATTATATGATTATCAAGTAGTAAGTGAACATGGATGGCTATTCACCATTATTTATCAGCCAGTGTGATTAGTTTATTGGCTTTTTATCTCTGAGTTGAATATCAGGAAACAGAACATGCTCTTTCTTTTCATTCACCTGATAGGTCTTAAGTGAAATATTACTTGAGTTTCCTTGACCACATGATGGATATGTGAGAGAATAATTTTTGGTTAGATCACAATCATGATAGACAAAATTATATTATGACATTTTTTTCTAAAAGGCTGTGAAGTCTCCTAAGTTAAGGCAGTGTTTGTGGCTAAAGATAGAGAGGGCTAAGAATTTCCAATTGTGGATCTAGGTGCCATTTGATGATGTATTATTTAAATACTTACAACTCCAGATCATTTTCAAGCAAAATAAAATTGCATGAATTGGACAAATAATTTTTTTAATATTAAATATGACATTGTTGGATTTTGTGAAGTTAGAAGAGACAATTGATTTAAAAATTGAGCACACACTTTACTTCAAATGCACTAATATTGGAAGCACAATTGAAGTGAGATTCATTATAAATAAAAAATGAAAGAATAGAACCATGAAGATTAATGATATATCAGACAGAATGGTAAAATTATTCAACTTAATGAAAGGTATTTGATGCAAATAATTCAGCCTTATGCCCAACAAATGTTTTTGATTAGACCAAACAACATTTAAAATTATCATGCAAGACTTAAATGCTAAAATTGGTAAATGATTGAAAGATGAAAGTGTTGTCAGTAAATTTAGTTTTTGTGATAAAAATGAGAGAACACATACTTGTGGAATTTACACACACACACACACAAAAACTATACATTATTATTTATTTAAGAAAAATAAAATTGAAGCATCTAAATGAGGGTACAATGAAATTGAATTATAGCTTGCTTAACAAAACATTTTTATTTCAAGATTGTAATGTTTTTAATAGAATTAACTCAAGAAGTGATCATTGAGCAGTGAGATTCAAGATATGTGTTAACACAAAAGTAGAGAAATGAAAATTATTAAGAAAAACAATACAGTTTAATATTCTTTACCTTCAAAAGCATTCTAATGAATTTAAATTAGAACTTGCAAATTATCTTAAAACAAAAGATTTTGAAAATAGTTCAGATTTAAATGAAATGTATATGAATGTAACTGGTGCAATATTAAAAACTGCAACAAAGATAACTTGTACAAAATCAGCAATTTATCAGTACATTTTCTACTGAAGCAAGTTAATGTATGGAAAAAAAAAAGAAAACATGAAAATATATAAAAATGATCCATTAAAAGGAAATGAATACTAGAGTTTTGTAAAATGATAGAAATTAATAATCCATATCAAAAACAATTGTGAAATGATAAGAAAATCTATAGAAGAAAATAAAAGGCTCAAATATATAAAACAACTTGATATTGAAAAAAAAAAAATTTCTACGATAAAAAGAAAAGATGGAACTATCACTAAAAAGAGAGATGACATCATAAAAATGTGAAAGTCTTTTATAAGGAATTTTATAGAAACAAAAAAAACAAGAGAATAAAGTATTCCCTCCAGTTATTATATCTTCTGAATTGTTCAGCATTTTAAATGAAAAAGTTTATATCTATGAAGATTGGAAAATCTCCAGAAAATGTTGAAATTATAATTAATATCTTAAAAGAAGCAGGTGAAGAAAAAGAAAACTTTTTGGCAAAGTTATATACTCAATATCTAAATGTTAATGATGTATCAGATGATTGGAAGAATGTAATAGTAATACTGATATTTAAGAAAGGTTATAAAGAAGCTAAGAAACAAATCATATATATCAGCCTTTTATTTCTATATAGAATTTTTACCAAGACAATTATAACTCATTTTACAGCAATTTTTGTATTTTAACCAACAAAAAGAACAAACTTAAATTTAAAAGTGATTTTGCCATAGTGAATCATATATGGAATTATAGAAGTTATAAACAAGGCCAATTAATGTGAGTTGCCATTATGCTTAGAGTTGTAGATTATGAAAAAGCTTTTACTTCTATAAGCACTTCTACAATGACTAAAATATTGGATCATTTACTCTATGTTTTCAAAAAATTTATGCTACAATTTTTAGATGGAAGTTCATTATTAGATATTATAATGATTTTCTGATTCAAAATTATCTAGTATCTTTTCAACTCCATAAAGTAAATTTTAAAAATCTCTACAGATTATGATTTTTGGCATATTTAAATATAAAAGTGATGTAAGCTTAGCAATTTACATCTGGTATTGAAAAACTTGAATAGAATAATATTTAATCTATATGTACAATATTTCTGAGAAACCTCTCCATAATTTCAACAATTTCTCCATAAATTGCTGATAAAATATACTTTTTTTATTTTCCATTTTAATAAAAACTCTTTCAATAAAAGATTAGATTTACTGAAAGAATTAGAATCCTTGAAAAGTTAGCATTATGCATGGGTCTTAATATTTCATTAACTCCACTAAGGGATAATCCTCTTCTTATTAAAAATTTTATTACTGACTCAACATATCATAAAACTTCACACCATTAATTCTTCTCTTACTTATACAAATTCAAACATATTTTTAAATAGATCAATATTTTTTTTGTTTGCTCTGATCCACTTTTTTGATAATAAATATTTTCTAATTCATATTTTTACCACATATAAATGAATTTGAGACGCAGAAAATAATTTGCACATAAAATAGTAATTTTTTATTTTTTGATAGTGAATAATAAATGATACATATCTCAAAGTTTTGTGTGTGTATGAAATTTCTTGTTTTCTTTCATAGTTTTGTAATCTCAATCAAAAACATTAATTAAAATCACACTCCAAATTTTGACATTTTAAATCTTCCAATCAAATCAAATATTTTTATAAATACATTTAATTGCTATAATTTGAAATCTAAACTTGATTTTATATTAAGAAATTTGCTGTAAGTTCTAAATGTTCTGCAAAAACGTATAGTTTTGTTAATATTTTCATTATTAAACCTGTTATCTTGACTCATTTGAAAAATTTTCAATAATTTCATTTGCAGAATTACAGGTGTATGTATATAGAATGGATGGATGATCTTAATAAAATTTGAAAAAAGTTATTTTTGAGATTTTTTTAAAAGATACTTTTAAATGTAGGTTTCATTATTTTAAGTCCTAAAATAATTTTTTATTTAAGTAATAAAAAGAAATTTAGAACAAAATATTGAAATAAAAATGAATTGTAAAATTATTTACTTGTAATGGTTTATACACAAAAAAGTATATTTTCAGATAGGAATTCTCACAAGCAGCCTGATGTCATAGTATTATCAATAAGTGTTTCTAAATTATCTTTTGGTTCGTGCATGAAATTCAAAACTCAAAAGTGAATTCTCATAACTATTTATAATAAATTATTACTCTTGTATCCAAGTCTTTATTTAGTAAAAAGATAAGAACATAAAGCAAAAATACTGTATAATATTTTTTTTTTTTTTACAAAAACCATCTATGTAGGAGAATATTGCATCAGGATTCAGATTTCTCCATGATTAATCAACTAAAATAGTAATTAAAGGAGAAATGGAACCAAAAAAAATCATATTTCTATGGCTCATGTTTTAGAACCAATAAAATTAATGCAGAATGCAATGGGGTAGGACAGACAGGAATAATGCAATGAGATGTCACTGTGGTTCAAAAACAAAACCTATTCAAAAATAAAACCGCTGGTTCAAGACTGGAAAAGCTATAATGTTAATCTTGCTTTGTCTACATAGATAAATAAGTATAATGTCAAACTTTATTAAAGAAATATCACATTATAACTCAATAATCAATAAAAACACTAATTCATTATGACAAGCATGTTTTATGGTTGTTAGTCATTTTTAAGATAAAGTAAAAAATACCATAAATTGACTTAATTTCTAAATGTAAAATACAAATGTCTGAGTAACTAAAATGCACTTCATGAAAAATATCATACACAGCAGAACCACAATGCCCATTATATTTTGTTCTAAATCTCCTCATGTACATTATACCCCCCCCCCCATATAATAATCACATTTTGTTATAAACTTTGATTAGAATAGAATGTTTTGTTGATTGAACTGCAAGTGTACTGATAAATTAAGATTATAGTATAAACAAAATTTTAAAATAATAATGTATTATTAGTAATAATTGAGTGGACAAATATACATATATTTTTCTCAGTGTGTGTTCACTTATTATTTATTGATTTACTGAAAAAAAAACCTTACTGTATCATAATTTTATTTTTTAAATAAAATGATCATCTCAATTAAATATGTTCTGGGTAATATTCTTTTTCCAGTAAGTTTTTTCTCTTGAAATGTAATAGTAGTTCTTGTTATTATGAAACTACAAAGTTTTTAATTGTTTGATGTTTTTAATCCAGTATCAATTATAAATATATTTTTAAATTTAGTAAAACTTTTAGCATTATACTTAAAAAAAAACAAACATTTTATTACATGAAACATTGCATAACTAATTCAGAAAAAATAATAAAGGAAAAATAAAATGTATATGCTTTCATTATAAACAGAAGAAATTTTACTGATAAATATGATTATATACAATGCTCTAAAATGACAAAATGGTTGTTTACACTTTCTGTAAAACATAATCACATACAATACCAAGAGATAAAAAATGGCTGCTAACATGCTGAAAAATGTATAAAATTTATGAATTTTAATGTGTTTTTCGTTTATTTACATTTTCATTTGTTTACCCTTTTTTTTTTTTTGGATAGCATATATTTTAAGTCACGTATATTGATAAAATATCTGCAGCTTTACTTTATAGCAAATTATTATAGGATCATCTAATCAATACATGATGAAAAGAGACACAAAATAGGCTTCCTGAAATTTTCTACTTCAAAATAAACTAAACCATTTATATAAAAAAGTTTTTCATAATTGATAATTACCAATTGGTGACATTTTGTTTTTCATTCTTTTTATATTCTTTAACCTAGAATACCCATATTCATATTTATCTACCAATAGGGAATGGCTACTTGGGTTGACTGTGGGACAGCTCTCTGAAAAAAATCCAAAATTGTTAGGAAAATCCAAAGCCACGAAAAAATATTTAAATTTCCATTAGATAGAGATGGATAGAGATTAATGCACCAACCATTATGTAATGAAGATCTTTACAAACATTTATATGTATGTAAATGATAAAATTTTACAGAACATCTTAGTTGATTTAATATTCACCCTTATAGTTGTCATTATTTTAATTTATTGTCCATATAAGATTTTCGACAACTGGCAAAAATAGATTTATTTTTATCATATTGATCCAATCACATAATAATATCCAATGCTTAAATAAATTATTAGAATATCAGCAATATCAAGGCAACACTCTTTAAATAATACATAGAATTAACCAATGTTTAAATAAGTGGACCAAAACAAAGACTGAAAGAGAATGAGATTAAATTTCCAATTATTATATTGTTTTATTTAAGCATTGCCTGTCATAGGGTAATTTTCATAAGATAGTAAACTCTTGGCATTTATGGCTTATAATATTTAAAGTATTTACTAAAAGTTTGTTTGAAAGATTGTAAAAATGATTTTTTATTAATCTATCTTTAAACAGTTTATTTTTGTCTGCTAAACGGAGTTTATTTAAAACTTCTATGCAGATTTAATTTTAATCTATTTCAATCATTGCTTTGATTCCCTATTTATTTAAAAACCATAGATCAGAATGCTGGAATGATTCCAACTGTTATTTAATGAGTATTCATTCCTTTGTTACCTGTTGTTAATATTTTATTGATTTATTTAAGTATTGGCTGTGGTAAAGTAGCTTACATCATATTCCACTAATTATTTTTATAATCACAGACTCCCTCATTTGCATGATTATTTTAACTTCAGATAAAAATAATTAAAGACCAATTTATATGAAATACTGAACAATGGTAGGATTGATTAGGAACAGGTTGCCAGACTTTTCAAAAAAAATTATCACCACCTGAAGTTTGATTCTTCAAGATTCCAACTTGTACTAAGCTGAATAAAATTTAGAAACACAAAAGTTTGCAAAATCAACCAAGTGTTGTCTTTTGTTTTAAATTTGTTATCGTAAATAAAAACAGATTCAAGACATCATTTTTCCAAGCTTTTCTATGTGCTATCTTTTAATCATTTATAATTATTCTCTTCATTAAGATCATGAATTTTTTTTTTAGCCTTTTTTATTCTATTAATCTCTGCAGATCCTTCCAGAATACCCTTCATAATTAATTTTATTTCTAAATATTAGTCTAATCTAGGTTCTCTAGTTCACAATTTTATCTAGAAATAACATTCTTTCAATATTTTCATAATAATAATCATATTCCAAGTTGTCTTCCATGTTTACACTTGTAAATCATCCAATCTTTTTCTAATTACCCACTCATCTGCTCAATTTTAACAAATCATAGAATATTCTATTTAACTATTTTAGCTCTTGCATTTTTTTCTTAATATCTTTGTTGCTTTATCCATTATCAATCAAAAACTTTTCTCCTCATTTGTTTTGTAACTTTATGAGTTTAACAACTGTTTGATGGTTTAAATAGATTGGGAATAAAATTATAATAGTGTATGGGTAATATATCTGCTTTTCATGTTCTTAACCTGGATTTGAATCCAAGATAGGAAAATTAAAAAATTGTAATAAAACTTAGAATTTTTATGTTATTAGATTGATCTGTTAGTAGATTAATCTACACAATTCAATATTGATCATTAAATGAGTATTAGTTATTCTTAGCTAATACACAAAATAAAAATGGGAAAACACTCAAATCATAATCAGTAAGAAATTGAAAAATCTAGTGAGCAATGCCTCCTTGTTACTGTTTATCTTGGAGAAATTGTTGGAGAGACCTATGACTTGCTTTTAAAATCCATTTAATCTTTATCTAAGTAGATAAATTACTTTCAGTTACCATCAATTCCTAATAACTATGTATATAGTCTTTCTTTATATGATTTGCTTTTAGTTGGATATTCAGAATCAATAGTATTCTAATGGCTGATTTCTGGCTTTCCTCTTTTGTCTATATTGCTTTATAGAATTGTTTGTTGTTGTTTTTTGCATCATCATCATCAACCATTATCAATCCACTGCAGGATGAAGGTCTCTCCAAGTTCAATCCATCTTCTCCAATCTTTAGCTTCTCTTCTCCACATTACCCCTGCATACTTTCTTATTTCATCCATCCATCTCACATGCGGTCTCTTTCTGTGTCTTTTACAATCTCTTGGAATCCAGTTTAAGATTTCAATTGTCCATCTATTATCATCTCTTCTAGAAATATGTCCATCCCAACTCCACTTCAATCTTTTAATTTTTTCAATGAGGTCAGTAACACCTGTTTGTTCTCTTACTCATACATTGTATTTTGATCTCTTCTTGTTACTCCCAACATGCATCTTTCCATACTTCTTTGAGTGGTCTGACATCTCTGTATTGCTCTTCTATTAAGTGTCTAAGTCTCAGATCCATAAGTAAGAACTGATAAAATACATTTATTAAAAATCTTCCTTTTTAAACACATAGGCATATTTCCTTTTAGTATCAAGTTATTTCTATCAAAAGCACTCCAACCAAGTTTAATTCTATGATTAATTTCATCCACTATGTTTTCATCTGTTAACTCTTTCTAATTCATCATAATCAATCTTTATTTTCATATTTTGAGAAAATTTATTAAACATTACTTTAGTCTTTTTAACATTTATCTTTAGTCCTACTTTCCTATCTGATACCTCCTGCAACATTTCCTGCAGCTCTAAAGCATTATTTTCAAAAACAATTACATCATCTCCAAAATCTAAATGACTTAAATAATCTCCATTTACTTTTACTCCTCTAGCTTCCCATTTTAATCTACAAAACACTTCTTGCAGCACTGCTGTAAAAAGTTTTGGAGATATGGAGTCACCCTGTCTTACACCCTTCTCAACATTGACTTTCCCAGTATCATTATGTAATCTAATTGTTGCTGTTGCATTTTTATAAATATTCTTTAAAATATGACAATATCCTGGATCTATACCTTGATGATCCAATGTTTTAATCACTAAAGAAATGTTTTAATTATAAATTTATTAAACGCACATTGATTACGTAAGTAATATTTACTGAGGCTATAACCTCGATAATATGCATATAAAATGCGATAGTAGGGACCTCTACAGGTGTTTTAACCACAAGCTTAAATAGAAAGTAGGTTGAAGTAAGGAGGGGTTCCCCTCTTAATTGGGGTTCCCCTCTTGTGGTTAAAACACCTGTAGAGGTCCCTACTATCGCATTTTATATGCATATTATCGAGGTTATAGCCTCAGTAAATATTACTAAAGAAATGTTTATAGAATCAAATGCCTTTTCATAACCTACAAATTCAAAACATAATGGCAACTCATATCCATTTGTCCTTTCTATAACTTCTCTCAATACCTGGATATGATCTACTGTACTAAAACCACTTTTAAATCCAGATTATTCTCTTGGTTGGTGGAAATTCAATGTTCTCTGTAGTCAAGTTGTAATTATCTTCGTAAAAGTTTTGTATAAAACTGATAAAAGGCTGATGGGTCTGTAATTTCTAATATCTTCTTTATCACCTTTTTAAAATATTAAACTGATAAAAGGCTGATAATTTTTAATATCTTTTTATCACCTTTTTAAAATATTAATATTAATACTGCATTCTTCCAATCATCTGGTATATCTTTATAATTTAGACATTTGGTATATAACTTTGGTAAAAAAAAATTCTATTTCTTTACCTGCTTCTTTTAATATATCAATTATAGTTCCATTATTCCCTGGAGCCTTTCCTTTCTTCATACATTTAATTGCATGTCTCACTTCTTCATTTAAAATTGAAACAATTCGGAAGGTGTTCTTCATTTAAAATTGAAACAATTCGGAAGATGTAATAGATATAGGAGATACTTGTTCTTTATTACTATATAATTCTTGACAAAAGTCTTCTACCCATTTCATGATGTCATTTCTCTTTTTAGTAATAATTCCATCTTTTTTTCTTATTGCAGATATAAATTTCTTACCAATACCAAAATGTTGTTTTACACTCTTGAGACTTTTATTCTCTTCTACAGATTTCCTTGCTAATTCACAGTTATACTTTCTTATATCATTATCAACTCTTTTCTGCATCATTTTACAAAATTCGAGATATTCAATCCTTTTTAATGCATCATTTTTGTATATCTTCATATTCATTCTTTTCTTCATAAATTCTCTAGTCTCAGTAGAAATTTTATTGGTCAATTGCTGCTTTTTCTACAAGCTATCTTTGTTGCAGTTTTTAAAAGTGTATCAGTTATTTTCATATTAATTTCATTCAAATCTGAATCATGTTCAAAATCTACTAATACTTGAAACTGATTTGTAAATTCTAATTTAAATTCATTAGATTGTTTCTGAAGATTAGGAATATCAACTGTAAATATTGTTTTTCTTAATAATTTTTGTCTCTCTAGTTTTGCATTAACATGTATCTTACATCTTACTAACTGATGATCACTTCCTGTGTTAAATTTATTAAGAAAATTACAATTTTGAAATATGTATTTTCTGTTAGTCAAAATATAATCCAATTCGCTGTATCTTCATTTGAATACTTCCATGTCCATTTCCTTTTAACATTTTTCTCAAAAAAAGGAATTCATAATATAAAGTTTTTTTCTTTTTTTGCAAACTCCACAAGTCTATGTCCTCTTTCATTTCTATTACCATAACCAAAATTATCTACAGCACTTTCATCTTTTATTTGTTTACCAATTCTAGCATTAAAGTCTTCCATAACAATTTTAAAATGTTGTTTACTCTGATCAAAAGCTTTTTGTACATCCATATAAAAATCTTCTACTATTTCATCATTATGAGAACTTGTTGGTGCATACACCTGAATTATCTGCATTTGATATCTGCTATTAAGTTGTATAACTAATCCTGCCACTCTGTCCGATACACCATCAATCTCCACAAAGTTGTTCTTCCACTTTTTATTTATAATGAATCCTACTCCACTTGTATTTCCAATATTTGTGCCTTTATAATGGAATACATGTCCACTTTTTAAATCAATTGTCTTTTCACTTTTTTTTTAAACTTCACTAAGTCCAGTAATGTCCCATTCAATATAAGACAGTTCTTATTCTAATTCTTGTAATCTTCCTTCACTTGAAAGTGAACCACAGTTGTAAGTACCTAAATAAAACATCATCAAATGACAACCTGGGTCTACAATCAGGGGATTCTTAACACCCCCACCTTTGGACATCAACCGCTGCCTTAGTTGGTGCCTTTGCAGCCTACTGGGAATAAGGGCCATGATTTATTTTTGTCTGTCATAATTGTATATATCTATTGAAAAAATATTTATCATTTACACAAACATTTATTCTGCCTTATCAGGCAACCGAGAAAAAAGACCATGGTGTTTTTTGATCTTAAACTCAGAGATAAAAAGCCAATAAACTCGCCACACTAGCTAATGCATGTTGGTGAGCAGCCCTTCCATATTTGTATACTATATAAATAATCACATAGTAATAACAGCTACATTGACAAGAATGTATTGAGTGGACATTAGGAATTTTCCCTGCTTGGTTCCTTGAAGGCCTCCAAGAGGAATCACAGGGTCTCCTTTCAGTTAATAGCAAACTCATTTCTGCAGCCTTTTTTGCATACTTCATTGCAAATAAGATAACTTTTAGATACCTACATGTCATAATGTTAAATTTACTATTATATTTAATACATTTGCTACCCACCCTTTGAGCTCTTGATTATAATAGTGAAACTGGAAGATTTTTTAGTAATCGATTTCCCAAACAAAGTCAAAAAAATTTTTGAGTTAGACAAGTCAGTCTAATGAGTCAATAATTTTTATTAGTCATTTATTAGACTAGATATTATTCACTTAATAAATAATATTTCTGTAGTATAACTTTCACTACACCACTCTCACACAAGGTAGGAACTGGTTTTATCTGCTTTTAATAACTTGTGGAGGTATGTAATCGTAAACATATGATCAAAGAAATGTGAAAAAGATATATAATTTTCAAAATACACATGTTGTGCTAAAACCACACTCATCTCACTCACATATCTTTATTATTATTCTGTGGATATAGATAACAAGCTGCTACAGTTTAAACTGATGTGTCAAACTTGCTGCCCTCACCGATTTGACACAGATTGCTTAATGGAAATATATTAATAATTTTTATTAATTGTTCATTAGACTAGAGATTTTCTGCTTAATGAATAATATTTCTATAGTATAATTTTTACTACACAACTCTTGTACAAGCTATGAATTAGTTTCTATCCACTTTTAACACCTTATGGAAGAGTGTAGTCATAAACATATGACCAAAGTCATGTGAAAAAGATGTATGATCCTAGATCCACATAAGTTGATAATCGCTAGTCTAATGCATGACTAATACAAATTATTAATATATGTTTATTAAGTGCTTTGTGTCAAAGTTATGAAGGTAGCAAATTTGACATTTATCAATTAAACTGTAGTAATTTGCTATTTATATATAATGAACAATTATAAACGTATGTGTGGGAAATTGTGATCAGGGTCAACTGATGAATGCTAGTTCAGCAGGAAATGTGCATCTTGGGGGATCATACATCTTTTCCACGTCTTTTGTTTCACAAGGTATTAAAAGCAGCTAGAAACCAGTCCATATCTTGCATGAGAGTGGAGTAGTGAAAATTACACTACTGAAATATTATTTATTAATCTCATATATTCTTTGACTAATGAATATTCATATATTTTGTTTTACATAAAAAATAAAATGTAAACAGTTTATGTCAGTTAGATGCATGTTATAATGTGATATTTATAAAAGGAAAACCCAAAACTGAAATATAGCATAATTTTTATAGCTGAAAGGGGGAGGAGGGGGAGATATTGTGAGATAAATACGTATGGGCATTGAGCTCATGGTTATATGCATTATATATTTTGACAAATGGTTATAATGCAGTTCTAAAATTGAGATGCAAAAATAAATTATGTTAAAAAGATACAAGCAATAATAAACTGTTATTGACGATAATGAAGAGTTGTTACTGGCGTTAGAAGTCTGTTGTATCGTTAACCCAATCTCCTTTCAAAAACTGAATTTAACTTACCTAGGAAAAATGTAAATAGAGAATTTTCAGCTTCTTTAATATTCTGTACTTAATATTTCAAATAATAAATATTCGCCATTGGCTATATACTATGAATCGTAGAGGGTTATTCTTCTCTTTTATCTGTTCTTCTAACAATTCATAAAATATATTGAAATAACGTTTTTATAATGATTAATGCATTGCTTTCACAATTTCTTAACATGTTCAAGCGCAAATAAAAAGTAGCTTTTATATATATTAAAAAGAAGAAAAAAAATGTTTGGAGAGAATTTAAGAATAAATGTTGTTGATATATTTAAAACAAATTGTAATCGTTAAACTTTTAAAATCTATGTCTGCATCATCGCTATAGCAACAGGATGTTAGAGATTTTTTATTATTAATATTGCCAGTTTATCTGTTAAAGAGACTATTTCTATCACAGAAAATCAAGTTTATTGATTTCCTTTTTTTCCTCCAATACTAGATAGCTACAGTTGTAAAAGGGTTAATCATTTCGAATGAAGGTTATTATAAAAATATATTGCTGTATTTGATTGTTTATGTATATATGTGTGTGTACTCATTAGCTTAATCATTTCGAATGAAGGTTATTATAAAAATATATTGCTATATTTAATTGTTTATGTATATATATATATGTGTGTGTGCTCATTTGTTTTGATTTGAATTCTCATATACATATAAATAAATATAATTACAAATGTACATTCCTTTAATAGACGCACACTTATATATATGAATTGTAAATGGGTCTTACAGAATCAAAAACAGATTAGAATATCGTTATCTTTCCTCTGTTAAAAGCATCTTTTTTAAAAATTAGTACATTTATGTGCGTGTGTGTGCTGACTCTTTTCTTAGTATCACTTTTTATTTTGCTCTATTATTTATTTTAATGGGCAAATATTTCATAAAGATAAAAATAGCCTTTAAATATGCACTGAGACTTCTATAATCGCTTTAAGAGAAGAACAACGAACGACATTGTTTCAATCACCAAAATTTCCAATTGCCAAATGAAAAGAATTTGACTGCTTTTCATCTCTGTCTCACAATCTAGTTAAGAATAGTAGTTATTAACCAACCAATATTAAATCATTACTGGCTTAGATGTGGAATTATTTAATTGAAATTGAAATCCATGTGATAATATGGGAAATAGATATACTCTATGTAATTGCATGAATGCCATATATAAAACATGAATTTATAAAAAAATAGAATTTAATTGGACTAATATTTTTTATTTTGTTTTAAACTATTTTTTCCATGCCTTCTTATCTTTTGCTATCCTTGTTTTAAGTACTATTTTTTTTTATAAATGGCTATCAACTTCTATCCCGTTTTTTTTCTTTTTATCCTCAGAATTCTTATCAATTTATCCTTGAAATTCAAAATTAATCTCACTGGCCAAACTAATCTAATCAATTTAAGTGCTAAAGATATCAACATCTCATTGGTTTAGAACATTTTTTGCAATTATATTATGCTTAAATTTTATTCTCTTTGTCATTATCAATCTTTCTATGCATTTCTGGAATTCATAACCTTTTTTATTTAAAGTTTTCATTTCTTGAGTTTTTTTATTTACCATTCTTTTGTGGATATCCACTCTATTATTAATTATTCCATTTTTTGTATATGATCATACTAGAAAAAGTAATGGAAACATTGTTTATAAGGAGATCACATTAAATGGATACAAATGAATCAAAGAAGATATAAAGAGATGATAAAAGACAAAAAGCAGAAAAGAGTTGATCACTTCTCAAAAGTAATATTGTTGAAACAGTTAAATAACCATACAAATAAATCTTGCTGAGACAGTACAATTTCTTAAAAGGTCTATTTACATATAAAAATAAATAATAATTCACTATGGTCATTAGTTTGGTTAATATAAAAAAAAGTAAAAATAATTGTTGGATGTATGGATGCATCTCACGACAGGTTAATGATAGAGATGAATAGACAGAACTTAGTCTGGAAAATTAGATATGATATTTTCCCCTAGTATCCAATGATCACTCAAGCTTATCATACATGATTCTGTAGTGCAATAAAATAGTTCTAAAATCATGTGATATATTGGTATTTAAGATATAATAGTAGTAAGATATTAAAAGGCTGCACTTTTCTTTAATTTTTTTTTGTAAATATTTATTAATTTAATTTTTTTAAAACCAATAACTGAATAATAAAAAATTAATAATTTACTTAACTATTATATAAAACATTTTGTTTTTTTAGTTGTCAGATTTGAACTGTATACAATATATTAAAAGTAGTAGGCAGTATTCTTTTGTAACATAGATATGCAAGTTTAATAATCTGTCTGGAGGTAAAGGCAGATGAGATAAATAGAAAAGAGAGTATATTTTATTAAATACTAGCATTTGATCATTGCAATGTCATTGACTCCTTAATATATTTTTATCTAACATTTCATTATTTAGAATCACCTTAGTTTAATCACCTCTAAGATAACATTTTATAAAGTCATATTATATATATATATATATATATATGTTATGCTAAATTTAGTGTATTTCCTCTTTGTTATACATTTAACTGTTTTATAACAAATGTTAGTTTCCCTACAACTCTAAAATTGGCAAAGGTTTTTCTTTTTTTATAAATATGGACCTAAAATCTTAGCTAATAATTACAGGCTATTTCTGTCTTACATACCACTGTCAAAATCTTTGAGCAATGCATTTATGACAAAATTATTTTAGATAATAGTAAATTTCTAGCCCCCAATCAACATGGGTTTTTTATCCAATAAATCAATTGAAACTAATCTTATCACCATATCTGATCATATTGCTCATATTGCTCATGTCATAGAAGATCATAACAGTCTTGATGTTATTTATTTTGATAAGTCTAAAGTCTTTGACAAAATTGACTATAACATTCTCTTAGCCAAATTAGATAATTTAGAGCCTTCAAAATCATTAGTCAAATGATTGCAGTACTGCTTTTGTTAAGTATAATTATAAGAAATCTTACTCTATTGTAATCTTATATTTTGGCACAAAATATATAACTTGGTGAAACTGATTTAAAATTTCTCTATCTTTCTCCAGGTGACTTGATTGTCATAGTTAACATTTTGTATATACCTGATACTTGTATTTAATTTGACTCAATGATGATATTATGTAATTTCATTTTTTTTTTTTTGCTTATTTTTTGTTGGTTTTACCTTTTTCCAATCACTGAGTTGGACAAGCTGCATATTATATCAAATTTAGTAAGATATAAATAATAATAATAATCATTACTTATTTCTCATTGACTAATCCTAAAAATTAATTTTGGTTTAATTAAAATAATTTATTTAATTTGTCTTGAATTAGTTGATAGAATGCAATAAACACATTTTTTTCTCTTTCATTTTAACAGAAATATGTAAATGAGGAGAAATGTAATTGGATGAGGGAAAACATGCAGAGATTTTTTATTATTTTAACTTGTATAGAAGAGGGTGTGTAAAGTTTCTATTGTTAAATATGTAACAAATATGAGAGTTACTCCTTAAAATTAAGGACAAATAAAGGAATTAAAGTAAAAATTTTCTTATATAATTCAAATTTGCAATGTTATTGTGTTAATGACAATATGAGTGGCTAAATTTAAACAAGTCTGTTTAAGTCTGCTAACCAAGAATCTAACTGTTGATTATCTTTCAAAATACCTGAACTAAAATGTCTCTTATCAACCATGATAATGGAAATAACAATTTTAAAGGTCAGTCTACCTTGAAATATATTTTATTGCTTACAGACTATATTAACCTTGGATATAACATTTTACTTTTATGACCTTAAATTATATAATTATTCCAAATATGTGTGGGGTGGAATGCTATAACAATTTTAAAGTGTCTGAATGATAAAGATTGAACTATATCCCACTTTGAACTTATATTGGAGATAACAATCCAGCTCCGTGTATTATCATCTTATTGTTGAAATAATAATATAGCTGTTAAAAAAAAATAACAGTTAACCAGAAAATTATTTTATAACCATCATGACAATTATGGGATAATTGTTTATTTTCACAATCATTCTTAGTCTTCGACACTCACTTGCTAATTTAAAAGTAATAAAATAATTTAACTTTGGAGTAATTCCTACATAGAAGTAATGAAGTTTATTAACTTTTGAGGAATATTCTAGTCTAGTTAAAATAATGAAATCGGTTAACATGGAAGGATACTCCATGTTCATGTGACAGCATATTAAGAAAAAAAAGATCAGCCTTAAACATTAATAAGAAGATTATTTAGATGGAGTGGATACATTTTTACACATTACAGTATTATACATGTTTCATCATTTGTAAATATCTCAAATATTCATAGAGCCTATGTGTGAATCAATTAATTATGGAATATTCATTATGGTGGGAATGAAAGGAATATATTCAAACTTATAAAATTCTATATGTTATAATTGAGTACTATTTAATTTATATGCTGTACATTGAATATTAAGAAAATGTACTAATGATTTTATTGGTGAATATTTAATATTATGTATTTTAACTTAGTGTAGTTATTTAAATAAGTGTGTAATTTTATTTTAGTCTATATTTTCATATTATCTTATATGTGCATGAAGTTCATGGTAGATATTCTAGTGGGTCTAAAATAATTATTTATTAATTTACATTCATTAGATTGAACATATGATATAGAGATTGATGAGAATCAATTATTAGGGAACAGTGCTTGCATAAACATCTAATGATGATTTAATGAATCTATAACATGTATCAACACCATATGACTTACTCCCGTATATCTTTCTGGGTTTTGTGCCTATGCTCACAGTATATTTACTGTGTATTATTAATTCACCCATGTCCTAGACAGTCAGTCAGTATCTCAGTTATTTCCTATATAAAGTAGTTACATCATTTTATGTCTCTTTTATTTGGGAAAGAAATGTCTGCACTCTTGTATAATGTTATATGGTGTTATTCTGTGCTGGTGGTCTAATCCACAGAATGATCTCTTGCCATTTTATTATATTCTTTAAACACTTCTGTGCTGGTGGTTAATCTGTGGAACATTATGCAATGGTGCTTGTTGCCCTGATGATGGTCAGAAAAACCCACAGGGCATTTAATGCTGTATTATTCCTTTGCGTGGATTAATACGTCCACAGGGTACTATTGTTATTTATTATATATATGTATGTTTGAGCAAAGTCTCGATCCCGCATGTTCAGCTTTCAGCTATAAAGGGGGCATTTGATAAATTATTTTCATAATTATTACAGGTCAGTTTGTATAAATACTTTAGGCTGAATTGACTATCAAATCTTCTCTTCGATTCATTATCTCTGCATGACCGATTTTTGCATGTTTATTAATACCAATTTTTATTATTATTATAAATCTGAGCATAGGTACATTAGTTCTGTTAGTGACATATTGGAGATATGATTGACTAGGTGTGTGAACCAATCCTCTTTCCCACAAGGGCTGAAATCAAGTCCATTGATGGGAATATCTTATATTGTGTATATTGTGAAACTCATGGGTATTATCATATAGAAACAAGTATATGGGATGGTATTTTATGTTATTTACATATTTATTTAATTTTTGAACCCTGTACTAATCAGTTATTTATTTAGTGTTGATTGAGTTATAAATAAATGTTAATTTTATGATTTAACCTAACTGTATCATTGCTATTTGTCACACATAGAAACAGAAGATCCATTATATTAAATAGATCATATATTAGAGCGCTTGTTGTCACAGATGATGCAAACAAGGTTTATTGAAGTTCTAAAGAAATATTTTACTGCTTTTGTTCTTGGGTAATTAGTGATGTACAGGGTATAATAAAATCCCATTTACCTCTGCCATCACTTTAGCTTTGATTTGTTAGTTATAGAATATAATCCAGAATTTGTTACTTTTATTGATGTTTGTAATATTGGGACCAAAATTAATAAATGGATTTGCTAGCCGAAATTACAACTGAACCTATTTTCTAATGTTATAACTTATGCTTTGCCAATGACAATAAGAGTCTCATTGCTATTAATTTGATTTGACATTTAAATTAATGATGAAAGAACCTAAAGTTCACATTGATTACCTTTTATTGCAAAGCAAATACCCTATATAACATTGCTGTATTAAAATCCTGAATATATCTGAGCTGCAATCAATCATGTTACAAAGTTGATTATAATTATCACCATCTTGTTAAATGGCCTGTATTCACCATGCAATAGTTAATATGGATGTAATGGATCATATATTTAATACTGGGAAAGTAATCTTTAAATCTTTAGTAGTTTTATAGATCTTACCATCTTATCTATGGTCAGCCATAAAGTCTCATGTAAATAAAATCTCAGTTTAAGGTTTTGAGATATAGTTTTAAGATACATTCATTAGTGAAAATAGTTACATTCATTAGTGAAAATAGTTATTAAGAGAATAGTCACATCAATTTATTTTGGGGTAATTTAATATACCTTCATGTAATGTTGTGATGGGTCACTCGGTGTACCCTGGCCACAGCCAGATTATATTGTAACAGTCTTGGGTTATATGATTAATTTTGTCTGTTACAGTCTAAGTGGACCTTTCGGTTACAATATATATATATATTGTACCGAAACAAAGTCGGTACAGGTATATACGCACACACACGAGCAATGTAAACACTATATTTTTTTCTCTTCTTTCACTTTCAACTTGTGATAAAAAATAAATGTAGTTTTCTTTCAATGCGTTATAAAATACACTGTAAAATAAAATGTTAATATTTCTGATTAAATAGTTAAGGCTTTCATATAATCTATTATAATAATATTCTCTAAAAAGAAAACAAAAAAAATAAAAAATATAAAGTACTACTAATATGCCATTTTAAATCTCAATAAGTGATTTCTACTTGTATATGCCGTGGGGGTAATTAAAAGGGGTTTGTTTTAGATTATAACTGTAGTGAAAGTTAAAAGCTTATAGAAGTGATTTTGAGACAGATTAAATGCTCGACTTTTAAACTAATGTAAGTTAAATTGTTCTCTTAAAACACGCACACATGTATGCATAAAAGGTGTGAATAAGTATGAATTTTTTCTAACTGAGATTGTAATATGAGATTGCATAAACCTAAGATTGCCTCAAGCATATGGATTGAGTGGACATTACGTAGGACACGGACCCCAACGACAACTCAAAGAATATTGAACTCTGGGTGGAGATTCGATCCTCAGATAATAACCAACCCATATAAATATGAATCTAAATCTAAAGAAAGGGTCTTTTTACACTTTTTCTTTTTACACCTTTTTCTGCTTATAGTTTTTTTTAAATTCCTCCGGAAGCTACAACTAGAACTTTTCTTTTTTTTTGCTATCCGGTTTATCCAATATGATCACTGTGAAATTAACATTTAGAGCGTCGATCATCATGATGGGCTAGAAAACCCTTCAGTGATTGACCGACGCTCCGCCGCCAGAACATCTCCACAGCTATGAATGATCAACAACAATACCGTCCGAACATAGTGCTCCAATCAGTCTAAGGACGTTGTTCCGTTTAATATACAAGAATCGTCCAAACATACTACGCTGAACTTATGTGAAATGAATAACCATGTATTATGGAAACCTCATCTATCAGGTTCGAACCCTCACCAAACTAGAAGCAGCAGAAGACTAAGCAAAATCCTAGGTAAACATTTTTTTTTATAACGCTTCCATTCATTCTTTACGTAAACTTAAAAGGCAATCTCATAATTAATTAAATTCGACTTTCGTAAATCAAATATAAAATGATCCGTAATCTCTCATATATTAAATCTTATTATTTTAATCTCAACTTTCGTAAATAAAAATATCAGATGCTACATAGTCCATCATATTTAAATCTTAGGACTTTTCCAGTTATGAACTTTGATCCTAATTATTATTTTCTTTCGCAGATAAACTATAACACACACCTACTTTCAAAATGTAATAAGAGGAAATATATTTTATCAGCCATGTTTATTATGCATAATATGTTCTTTTCTGTGCGAGTGCGAGAATGTGCGTATGTGCGTGCAAATAAAGCTATTAATCAATGTTTCATTTTTTTTATAATCAATAAATTTTTTATTTATTTAAACTAGTCGAGCATTCCTCAAATCATTTTTCTATAATTAAATATATATTTTTTTTGAAGTTATTATTATTGTTAGCATTTATTCATGCAATTAATTATTATACTTTTAAATTTGTCTTTCTTATATTTTTTTGTTTTTTTTATCTCTTTTAAGTTTCATTCATAAACATCGTGCCGTAAGTCACGATGTTTACTTATTATGTAGTTAACATAGGTTTAAGAGTTGGGAGGGCCTATTATTAATAAATATAAGTAAATGTCAATAGAGCTAGTATAAATAATTCTATTGGATTGTATGATAAAGGGGGGATGATGTTATAAGCGTCTAGTTGTTTATTCTAATGATGCCTCAACCGAACATTCGTATTAGTTATAAATAACCAATGATCCCGTCCAATGCTTGGACCGATCTGTTAATCAACTGATCTTCTTATCCATTGGTTAATATTGTGTCATTTGCCAGAATAATAGTCTTGAAGACAATCACATCGCAACCCTGAGTGACCCCTATTGGTCCATGCTGGGAGTTTGAGCTTTTGGGCAGGGATTAGACTTCAAAATCGTTTTGATATGATGTAAGGTGATGCGAGAAATTAAATTATGAATCAAATCATCGTATCTGGCGCCCTCTTGTGTTAATAATGAACAACTATTGATATAAGAAAAATAAATAAATCTTTACGCTGTATCATGTTTGTTTTGGAGCTCACAATCCCTTTTAAGAATGGTTTAATAGGGAGCCGGTGCTTAGGGGATATAAGGGCACGGTAGAATATATATATATATTAATGATCTCAGAAGGAATAGTATAAAATATTTCCCACTTCTTTATTATGCTGATGATTTATAAAATTTTCAGACACATTAATTATTTTCTGATTGCTTTTTTACTGTAAAACAGAAGTATTCAATATTAAACTTCTTCTTCCACAGCTTTATTAATCTCACTTCAAGTGGGGTTGCTGAAGTGGATCATTCATCTCCAGATTGCTTGGTCTGAAGCCATTTACTGCTTGAGTGACATCTCCTGCAGGTCTCTCTTCACTTGGTCAATCCATCTGTTCTTGGGTCTTTCCCTGGGCCTTTCCCTTGGTGGTTTCATCTCCATAATCTTCCTTCCAATGTAATTTTCTTCTCATCTCTTATCATGTCCAAACCACCTCAACCTTGATTCTTTCATTTTTTCACTGAGTTTCTTCACCTTCATATTTTCTCATATTATGTCATTTCTCAGCTTGTCTTTTTTTAGTCAAACCCGAGGTGAACCTAAGCATTCTCATTTCTGTTATACATTGTTTATCCTCTGTTTTCTTAGTGGTTAGCCATGTTTATACCCCATACATCAGTTCTGGATGCACCACAGTTTTATAGACTCCCTTTCAGTCTTGTTTCTACTCTCAGGAGCACAGAGTATCCCAGAGATCCTTCTCCAAATATTCTATCCAGCTTGAGTTCTCCCACAACCTCTCCATCCAGTGATCCATCCTTATTCATCCAGGTGCTGAGATATCTAAATTTTGAAGCCTCAGGTAACTTCTTTTCTTCTAACATAATGCTCCCTCTACCACTTCCACAAAAGAGCACTTCAGTTTTATTTCTGCTAATTCTCATTCCTCCTTCCTCCAGTGCTTTCCTCCATTCTTTTATATTTTATCCTGAGATTCTTTGATGTCTTTGGCTGCAATCACAACATCATCAGCATGCATCATGTTCCAAGGTGCTTCTGTGTGGATATCTTCTGTTAGAATATTTATGATGATATTAAATAGTAAGGAACTCAGAGCTCCTCCAGTACTTTCCTCCATTCTTCTTCTATTCTATCCTGAGATTCTTTGATGTCTTTGGCTGCAATCATGACATCATCAGCATACATCATGTTCCAGGATACTTCTGTGTGGATATCTTTTGTTAGAACATTGACAATGATATTAAATAGTAGGGGACTCAGAGATAATCCCTGATGCACACCAACCTTCACCTAAAATGAGTCTGTTTCTCCTGAACTGCATCTCACACTGATTTGACATCCTTGATACATATGCTGGATCGAGCAGATGTATTATTCTAGGACCAACTTTTCCCTGAGGCATCTCCAAAGTTCATCTCTAAGCACTCTGTCAAATGCTTTTTCCAAGTCAATGAACATTAAAACAATTCCTTGGTTGACTTCTCTGTGTCTTTCAATAAGTTGCCATAGTGCAAAGATTGCATCTGTGGTTTCTCTACCTGGCATGAAACTGAACTGTTCCTTGCTAATATCTATTTCCTGTTGTAACCAATTTTCTATTATTCTCTCCTATATTTTTATTGATGCTCATCATCCACCTTTTGAGTTTTATATTAACGTTTGTCACTCAAAGATTAATTTTTCTAATATTTCAAGAAAGGATTATGGGAAGGGTAACTATGTTGATTTTTGTAGAAACTTTTCTAAAGTTAATTGGAATTTTTTGTATTCTTTTAATGATGTAAATCATTGCTTGGATGAGTTTATTTTTTTTTTTATTATTATTATTATTATTATTATTATTATTATTATTATTATTATTATTATTATTATTATTATTATTATTATTATTATTATTATTATTATTATTATTATTATTATTATTATTATTATTATTATTATTATTATTATTATTATTATTATTATTATTATTATTATTATTATTATTATTATTATTATTATTATTATTATTATTATTATTATTATTATTATTATTATTATTATTATTTTAATATGCATTTTGTAATTGACTACTAGTTGTTTTTGTATTTTAAATAAAATTAAATTGAATATTTGTAGTATTACTTTAAAAAAAATGGATTCATATAATATTTGTAATATTACTTTTTTAAAAAAGCCTTAAAAATACTGTACTTGGGAGAAGAGAATTCATAATGTTTGAATATCCAAGCAATATATATGACCCTCAAAATTTTATTCAGGTGAAAAACTAAATTGTTTCCTTTATTCAATAGAGAACTGATTCAGGAATTTTTAATTTAAAATGATCATTGCACTAAACCACAAAGGACTTTTTATATATTTTCAGTTATTCTTTAATTTCCTTAATGTTTATCATTTTAGTGTTTTTTCATAAAAATAATAAAATATCTAGAACATGGTAAGATAGAGCCTTATAATGTTGCAGTTATTCAAATATGCTTATGACTTGAATTCAAATCTAATGTGAGACTAAGCACTTATTATATATATTTAAAGAATTTTCAAAACAAAATTACATTTTTTTATTCTGTCTAGTATTTAATATTGATCAGTAAAAGGTTCTCAGGGTTAGATGATTAAAAAAATTTTTTGGTATGATATAAGTAATATTTACCAAGGCAATAAACCTCAAGAATGTGCGCTTGAAAATGCAAAAGTAGGGACCTCTCCAGGTCTTAACCATAAGCTTACACTTTGGAAGAAAAGAGGGGGAACCCTTCTTTACTTCAACCTACTTTCTATATAAATAGGTGAAGCTGAAGCGGTTAGATCTGAGAGCATGAAGCTATTCAATACTTCACTGATTAAGTCCACAATTCCTATTACACATTAGTACTTGTGAAATCTTTTAATTTACAATGAGTCAAAGGAAAGATCTTATAGTTATAAGAAAGAGAAGTACTGAAATAAATATGGCAAAAAATCTTTCTGGAATAAGGCAATAATGGTTCAAAATGATGATGCTGTAGGAATCTAACCATTTTTAGTTAAAGTAAATAAGTCATGGGATAATGTTGATTAGTTAGTTGAGTGTGAACATATATAATAATAAATAAATTATTATTATTATTATTATTATTATTATTATTATTATTATTATTATTATTATTATTATTATTATTATTATTATTATTATTATCATCATCATCATCATTATTATTACAGCTAATTTTTGAATGATATAATTTGGTTTGAACTCTATTCTTTTTCTGAGTAGAAATTGTTTATCAGGATCAAACCTGCTCAATATTGAAGCTTATTTCTAAAGTGTTCATATATTGAAAATAACATACTCTTTTCTAACACTATTTTCATGTTAACTTTTACTGCTGTGACTACTTTAATTGCTAGTGTTTGGTCTAATATACAATGTACATAATTTCTTGACCATGTATGCAACTTTACAAAATGTAATTAACCTTTTTTAATGAATAAATATTTCTTAAGCATGACACATATAGCCTTATATGCATCTCTCAATGTATTCAGATTATTCTGTTCAACTTTTGAATTGGTCACATTAATAATCTGCTTGTGGAGTTCATCTGCCAAAGCAAGCAATATTGAGGAAAGATGATTATGCATAACATATTCTATCATATATGAGACACATTTACAAATGCTAACCAGACTTGTACAGGATATAATTTATGGTTTTTAATTTTGCAGAGAACTGTGTAAATCTCACAATATAATAATTCAGTAATTCAACTTGGTACAAATATTCTTAATGTCTTGCTTGTGTGAATCAGAGTTCTATGTTTTATATCTATGTCCAATATAACAATTGAGGCTAGATAATCTGAGATCATGAAGTTTTTTAATTAATACTAATATTATAATGTAGCATTGGTGAATAAAACATCTATTAGACACATGTCTATTATTGAATGAAACTGAGTTGTTAGATAAATAGCCCTCTTTATTTATTAAAGGAAAACTCAGTCTATAGAACCTTTTGTTTACAAAAGTATCATATGATATATTGAAATCATCCAATAGCCGGATATGGTATAGAGTGGCTGTAAGAATTGTATTTATTTTTAAAATTAATCTGTTAATAACGACAATACTGTTGGAATGTATGCAAATAGTATGTTTAAAATGATGGCTATTATGATGCAGTGTATGTAGAATGTTACATGTTTATTTTTAATCTTTGCAGATGGTGCATAGGAGATTTTAAAAAAATAGAGAAACCTCTATTACTACGAAAATCATCAGGGTCAATCTGAGATCTACTATATAGTCACTAATAAGCTCAGAATTTGCAGTTGAAATATGTCACATCATTTATCCAGCTGTAAAATTTTCTCTACTAAAATCGTCTCCTAATATTAAAAGCTCCAATATTTATTTTCATAATCAGCTTTACTAAAATTAATACTATCATTAATTATATATATATATATTTCAGTTATCATAATTGAAAACCTATTTAGTTAGCATTAAAAAAAGAACACACACAATAATAATAATTAGAATATGATATTATACACACAAATGTTAATTAATAATATCAAATGTATCATTTTTTTGTAAGTTTGAGTCTCTTTCTGAAACCGAAAAAAAAAAAACGTGTTGACTTAATAGAGAGAGACTCATGTGAAGCATTATTGCACTATATATCTACCTCATCTAAAATAAGATTTTTCTTTTGTAGAATATTTTAGTTCAGTTTCTGTATTCTGGGGAATTATTTTTATTTCTTCTATTAATTTATTGGTTCATCTTCTTCACTCGCACAAAATTCAGAGTTCTTATTTTTTCCATTTCTTGTTTGGCGGACAACCAGGTTTTCATTTATTAACTGAATTACTATTTATCACAAAAGGTGTTAAGTTGCTTGTTGCTTGATTAGCATCCATTATATGGCCACTGTTTTGTTAATTGGTACAATCAAGGCAATTAAAATATTGCTTTTATTTTATTATCTAAAATTTTAGAAATATGTGCCAGATCACAATCATTTTCTATTTCCTCCATGTTTAACATTATTAAACAATCAACGGTATCCTATATATTAATTTCTGTAGTTTTTAATGCTTCATTTTTCTTATGTAAATTCAAATATCCAATATCCTTTTGTGTTTGGTTTAGTGATCTAGGGCATTGTTGTGTCAATGTAGCTACCAGATTACATCATAAACATTAAAACTTTGGGTAATTGTTAATAATGTGACCACATTGTTTACAATGGAAATACTGAGGCTTTAAACCTAGAATCAATAAAATATTGCCTCCTGATCAGAAATTTGTGATGGTATTTGTGTTGGAATTATAACTTTAGCTTTAAACACAAAGCTGTTGAAATTGAAACAGGGATATTCTTTAAGAGCACTGGCTGGATAAATATTACAATTCTGAATGGAGTCACTAATCTCTGGAAATTGTTAATGCTATAATTAATGTGTTTTTTATAAAACCTGAAATAACATTTTCTCTTTCTTGATTGATCATTACTAAGCAAATCTATCTAGAATGTGTATTGTCCTATTAAATCTGTTAATCTGTTTTTCACCATAAAATTCTAAAACTACATATCTTGGATTTTGATTATCTGCTATACTGCAAATCCATATATTATGTTTTGGAATCTCCAATGTAATAGATTTTTTGAGAATTGAAATAAAGAGCAATATATATCTGTGATCACAACTACAGTAGATCATCAGTGAGGAATCATTTTAAAAAATGGAACAGCTTATTTAGGATTGTAGAGTTAAATTTCTCCTGAATATATCTTAACCTTACTTGGGTCCACCATTCCTGCATGCTTATATTATTTTTTGTTTGTGTTAGAATATTTAATTTTGATGTTTCCCAGTGTTGATTTATGAAATCTTGATTTTATTCTTGATGCTTTGTTTGCATTATTTCTATTTAACTTGTGGTACATTGGATCCTTTTGTTTGTTACATATGCTTGCATATGTTGATTTGATATTGTTACTTGTAGATTGCCTGGTGGCAACATCGTGGCATTAGGTACAGATGATTGCCTGTGATTTTGATGGATCTGATTGAGTAACAAACAGATCTATTTCTTTAGCTGATCCAATATCTCATATATATTTCACTTTAGAACATAAAAAATAATCTTACTTAAAAATCATGCATTTTTACGACAATATGCAAGGAAAAATATAATTCATCCTCTAGTAGAAGGATTTAGTATTATGATAATGATAAGGATGATGTTTAAAATGACATTATTGAACAAATATCACATTGAGTTTTTATTCTTTACATATGTAAGATAGTAATAAGATTTGTACAAAAGTTAAATTTTTTGGTATGTGAAGTTGCATATATTCCCATATTTTCATGTTTAATAGTTCTTTTTTTTAGCATCAAAGGTTTCATGCTATGCCCTCACACTATTAAGTATGAATTATTATTATTATTATTAATAGTAGTAGTAGTAGTAGTAGTATTAAAACAAGATTAAAATATTTATAAGGAAAATTTGTCATACAGTTGGTCTTTGAATCCAATGTTTATATATATATATAAGATCTTACATTTATAATTAGATAATCAGTTACTTAGGAGATCATAAGAAGATTAAGCAATGGAATGGTAGATTGAGCACAATAATCTCATTTTTATATATATCTTTATTGGTTGAAAATAAATTTTGAAAACCTGTAGATTTTTAAATTCATACTTTATCATTGTGCTAAATTGCATTGATCATGCACTAAATATACAAACTCACAGCACTCCCCTGTAAACAATTTGCTAGTATGAGATTTCCTACTGATATTCTATCTAATAGCTGTAAAATAATTAGGCAAGTGTATGACTAAGCAATTATAATTTATAGTCTCAGTGGTCATACGTCAGTGCAATGTAAATTTTTCATCAGTAAGATCCATCTTGATTCATACATATATAAATAAAAAGTTCTTGAGGAGTAGTGGTGTACATCCACTCATCATTTCTTAGATATGTGTTTAATTAAATAAAACTTTACAACTTTTTTAGTTTACAATCAGCCTTAGTTAGGGTAGCCAATTCCAAATAATAATTAAATATTGGCTTTAAAGATGTAAACAGCTCAAAGTTTGATTACCTGGAAAATGAAATGCCTTGTGAGTAATGTTCTCTCCTTTACTTCTCTTCTATTGGTGGTGGGATGTTGAAGAATTTGTTTTTGTTTTTTTGTCTTTCAGTGGTCTATTTAAAGGTTGTTTTATTTTTTACCCTATATAAAAAATTGTATTGCTCATCTTGTATGAGTGTGCGTGGTGATAAAAAAAACCTAGATCTTTGTATGATTGTGTAGGAAGAAAAAAAAAGGAAGGTAAAAAAAGAAACTTTGATAAATGCTCAAAGAAAAATGAACAAATTTTTAAAAAAGATACCAAAAGGAAAATCATGAATAAATGGTCTCGAAGTGATAATGAAATGTATGCTTGCATTTCTTTTGCAAAATACTATAAAGTTATTAAAGAATGAAAGTTTATTTAATTTCAAATAATGCACTTTCACATCCAAAAAGGCAACTTATTGATACAGCAATAAAATGGAACAAAAAAAATCAATGGAAGGAAACATTTTTTACATCAGAATAATGATTGTAATTAATGGACGATAATAATAAATATATAAAAAACATTTATTATTTATTTTTAATCATTAAATTTCATTTTTTGCTATATATATATTACTGCGCTTAAAATGAAGTTATCCAGGAAAGATATGAGTCATCGAAGAATGTTAGAAAAATAAAATGGCTTCATTTTGTTTTTATTCATCTAAATGCAGTTCTTTTATGTTTTTATTTATTGAGTGATTTCCTTTGACGTGAATTATATTCTCAATCTTAAAAAAGCTATTTTTTAGATTCTGTTTTAACACAAACACATATTGAATCAGCATCTATGATTTAAAGTGCTTTTAAATCTTTTATGATGTACAGATAAAGAAGGATTTGATGGAGATTTTTTTTTTTTTTTAAAGAAATGTTTTTATTTTTTGATTAATATATATATATAACGCTCGGTTTAACTGGATTAATAATATTTTATCAAAAATTCAACTAGGATGATCAACTCATAAAAGAGAATATATATTGATTTTTTTTCCTATTTGTTTTTTAATACTGTTTACAGAAATTTTCCTGAGTTCTTATTTTAAATTTTTTTCCAATAGGCTTTAGCACTTATTTTCTTTTATCCTAAATAACTTCCACCACTTATTACCGTGTGGTTATTAAAAACCCGAAAATACCAAATATATAAATGCTAAACTGGATTCAGATCTGTATGATTATACAGGTAAATTAGCTTGGATTAAAAATATTGTCTTTTCAGTTTTAGCTGATAGCTTTATAGATCACCCAAAAGATAAAAGTGATCGCTGGAGTGATGCATTCGATCCAAAGATCATGCACTGTTCCCAGATCCAAGGGTCCTCAATGATGAAAGCCATAAGCTAAAAACTAGTCTGAGAATATTGTATGGGAAGGTATTGAATAAGGACTAAAACGCACAAATTTTCTAGCATCTCTTTATTATTAGAACTTACACTAAGTTGCTAATCTGAGAAACTTTTTTTTCACTTCTTAATTTCTAGTATAACTTTAATTGTAATTCTGTAAATAAGTATTAAACAATTACACTTATAAAGAACTCTGGGTCATCATCCATCATTATGTATAATCCTTTCTGTAAGTTTGAACCAAGATCATCAGTGCTTATGTCAGGGATTCTCACCACTTTACTATATGTTCTGAAGACAGGAGGGTGCTACTTAATATTATTCATGCACATATACTTATACTATTGTGGGGAATGGTGGCTAGAGTAGAGAATTTACTAATGGATGATTACAGTTAAGTTCATGAAGTTTTTAATGGAAATGATTTTAATTATTGATGATAAAACAAATATTCAAATGGTCGATTACTAGACAACTCATATGACATTCAACTACTGATATATAGAATGATCATCTGTGCAAGCCTTTAGATTTCACAATGACAAATTTATTATTGTGGTATGAAGTTTATTATCTTTTTGCTTGTAATCCACTTTTTTGTTACTTTCAATTTTTGCAATCATTTTAAAATAAGTAGAAAAGTTAAGTATTAACTTGATTGTAATCATTTATATATATTTTCTTTGCTCATAAAAAAAAATATTTTTTTAGCAATATGGTTAAAGACATTAACTCTTTTCTTATCTATTCAACTTTGGGTAATATAAAAATATAATTATTTAAGTATTTTTTACTTTGCCAGTAGATGTATTTTTACACTAGGCTAACTATTTAAAGGTAACATATTTTCATTTTACCTTAAACAAAATGAATTTATCAATGGTGAAACAACAGTGACGCAAGATTTCTGTTTAATAATAATAAAAAAAACGTAATATTATTGAGTGGTATACAAATTTTATTATAAATGTGCATTTATAATTGAAATATAATGTTTTGGAATTAGGTTATTTTAATAGTGTAATTTTCACACATAATTGCCTTATATTGCAAATTTCTTGTTGACTTCTTTAATGAGGATAATAAGTAAAAACAGAAAGAATTAAACATTGCTTGAAGGTTAATCATAATATTTTAAACTTTGTTTTACATTTTGTAATTCCTTATAAATTCAGAATACTCTTTATTTATTTACAATTTTAGGTTGAACAATGTTGCACACTGGGATAGAGAGAGATATGATTCAAAGAAGCAATTAAAATTTTAGACAATTTATTTCAGGCGAGTTTCACATTCCTGAATTTTTTTTTTCTGATGAAATAATTGTTACTTAGAAAAGTACATTGAAAAATCAATTGTGAGTGGAATACAAAAATGATTAAAAATTCAAGTAAACGTGTTTATGGCTATTATTATATAAAACTCTATATAAGTAAAAATTAACAAGCAAGTTCTTGAATTAAAAAAAAAAAATAACAAAAAGGTAAAGTAATTTTTTGAAGTAAATTTAATTTTCCACAATCTGTTCTTAAGAAATAATGGGAAATTAGTATAGGTTGCACAGAAATTATCAATAATAATTATCCAGTTATTTGTAATAGTTTCTATTGAATAAATAACATAATTATGCTTTTTTTTTTTTTTTTAGTTAGGAAGAATATTGTAATAATAATACAAATCATTGCCTAGGATAGAGAGAAAGAGCAATATTGATAAGCTCTAGTGTGAAAAGTTTATTCCCAAATGTTATCATAATAAATGAGGATAATAGCTTACAAACTAGAATAACTCTTCCTAAGATAGTATAATAGGAATCTTAATTTTCAGTATAATAATATATTTTCAAAACAATACATTATTTAAAAACAGAATCAAGGGATAAGTATGAGCTCATCAGTGTCATCCCTAATTAACAACATTTACATGAAATAGCTTGAAACCACAGCCACAAATGTACCATATCCACTTTAAATGGAGCTTCCCTATATCAATGATATATTTGTTGTATTGCCACAGGCTGAAATACTATTCTAAATATTCTGGATTCACATATATCTGCTTTAATTAAATTCACACTAGAATCAAAACAAGAACAAAATTTGACATTCTTAGATATTCTTTTGACAAAATTCTCTCATATCAAAATTAACATTACCATTTATAGAAAACCAATACACAGAGAAGCATATACATTCAGTTATGATATAAACATAAAACTTGGAGTTATTCTATCACTATAAAACAGAGCAAGAGAAGTTTGGGGAAAAGCATCTCCATAGAACCAACTCACATGAAAAATGATTATCTCCTGCTGTCATTAAAAAAACTTTAAATAGATAATTAAAAAAAAAAACACAAAAAAACACAATTATAGACATTATAAGTGTATCCATATATTTTATGGATAGCAGAAAAATAAAAGATTATCTGCAATCACTATATATATCATCAGAATACCTTTTCATAGCCATAGCACACTATAAAGAATTCTAACCTCTACAAAACCTAAATTTGAATTGCTAAAAAATAACAATTTCATCTATAAAATATTGTGATTATAAAAAGACATCAAAAAGTGTTATTAAGGGCACAAACTGATAGTAGAATAAAACAGGTTCAGTTAAAGTAATAAACCATATATGTACCAATGACCAAATGTTCAATTAGAAAAAGGTAAAAAATATTGGACAGAGGGAAAAAGCTAAAAAAAAAAAAAATTCAAAAAACTGCTCAAGTGACAATGGTAAATAATCCTGTAAGGCAACCTAGTATGATAATTCATAATATTTAAAAAACATTAATATTGCTTTGATCACATTCGATCCAACAGAAAATCCAGGCCTATAGTGGTTCAGCTGGATGTGTCCAATGCCTTTGATACCGTAGATGTCAACATTCTTTTTGATTTGCTGTCTTAGTTGGACATATCACAGCAGATAATTCAGATATTGGACAATCTCCTGAATAATCGACACATCCATATTTTCACAAATGGACATTAATCAGATGGATTTGCCCCTTCAAGATCCATTCCACAAGGATCACCATTGAGTGGTCTATTATTCATAAAGTACATTGACTCTCTGATTAAAGAGCTAGATCATCTTCCAGTGATATATGTGCCCCGGCTCAAGAAAAACATCAAGGTTTTTGCATACATGGATGACATACTTGTGATCCTCCCCTCCCGTAAACATCTGAAGACACTTCATTCCATCATCACCAATTATACCCAACATTACAAGCTATCAATCAATCCTCACAAATCATCATCCTGGTGCATCAACACCGATAAGAAAATATTATCCGATTTTTTAGCGGAACCTGAGTTTTCTGGGGTTCCTCATCTTCAAGTCACAGACTGCTATGTCTGTCTGCCTACAAAAATCCATCATAAAAATGCTACCAAGGTGGTTCAATCACTGTCAAGGACATACCTGTCCCTATAAGGGAAGATTGCATTGATTAATATGAAGATCATGGTGAACATAAATTACTACTTGCCAATAAAGACAGTTACCAAATCATTCATCTTATAAATTCAGAGGCTCTGCAGTCAGCTCTTATGGAGAGAATGGACCACTGCAATTAGCATCCGCAGACTCAGTTTCACAGGAGACAGAATGGTATGGGTCTTCATTCAATACAGGCAATTAATTTCCAAAAAGGTCATTCCCTTTTAGTAAACCTTGGTAAAAATTCTTTTTATCAGCTATTATAGAGACTGTAATGCCTACTGACAGATCCCCCCTCCCCAGTAAAGACACATGGCTTGACACCATTATTAAGCAACACTTTTTATACATTGGGTACTCAACAGCAGGGTTTAATAATAAAATTAGCATCTGGCGGGCACATCACCTGCTAAATCCTGAAAATACAGCAATGTGTACTCACCTAGGGTGCAGCAATCATAGAATCACCACAATATTCAAATCTCTGCTACTGGAGCCCAAACTTTTAGATTATCTGATCAAGGTTAATATGGGCTCCATGTCAACTAATACATTCTTACACTTCAAGCAGTTTCTAAATAAAATAGACCCAATCTGTCATGCCTGCTCTAGAGGAGAGAAGACCTTTATTCGTCTGATAAATATTTGTCCAGGCTATAACAGTATTAGACGTGTCATCTCTCAACACTGCGTTATAGCAGTGGAAAAAATCCTGGACATCAGGGTTGTCTCTTCTCTGGAGACCTTCCTGACATATGCTCTTTGGTACACAAGATGCAGGACAAAGTTTACACAACCAGCACCGGAACCCAATGCTATATTTTTTGATAAGCTCAAAGTTCTTCAGAACAAGGACAAGATATTATCCTCTAGATTCTTATTTACAAATACATGGAACCTGCTAGTATGGCCTACAGACTCTACATGAATATTGGCCCTGATATATCAACATTATAGTGTATTGTAAATGAAGTAGTCTATGATACAACATGCCGGATCCTGCTAGAGAGGCAATGATTTCACACCACATGGATACCAGTTCTGATACATCGGCATTATAGGGCCAACCTCAAAAGGGGTGGTCAATACCAACAAAATGGAATGTTACTTATTCATACATCAACCTGTTAGTGCAGTTAATAGCTCTGCTATACATCTACCAGACCTAGGACCAATATTACCAAGCCAGCCTTGATGGAAAAAGCCAATACCAGCAATGGATTTGAGCCAACATTAGCAAAGTGTATTTGGTATCCATCTGTACAAATTTTGTTATGTCAATAAATATAATTTTAAAATAAATATTGCCTTTAAAAAAGAGTGAAAAATCAAAAGAACCTCTCTTATAGATATATATTTGAAATTTCTACTAATTGTTGCAAGTTGATAGAATATCATAATTGTTTGGAACATCATTATAAATTCAATATTTATGAAATGTAGAGATACCTGATTCAATTTCCATGCTGGTAATATTATTAGTTAGATCAACAACACCTGAAAAAAAAGGAAAATTCTACTATTTGAAACATCATGTTGTATACTAACCTATGTGCTAATTTGCAGTTGCATGTAATTAACAAGTTTAAATAAAGTTTGATTTTTTTCTAAAAAAAATATTTGACTTTTAATTTTAAATGAAGGAAATTAAATTGTACAATATATAACTATAGACTAACCATGTGGATTATCACAATTTAGTCAATATTTAAAAAAGTCACAATTCAGTATTCACATAAGCTACAATAGTTGCTTGTAAAATATTATGGCAATAATGGATTTTATTTTAATTTTTAATAAACATATTCTTGTATAATGTGAAATAGATTTGGCAGATCATATATTATAAACACATCTAAAAATGTAAATAAAAAACAAAAACAAATTATTTAACACACTTATGTTTAAATCTTTTTTTTTTTTTTAATGAACCTTTTTTTTTAAATTTCAGTTTTTCTCCAACATTTCGACTATATTATATAGTCATTGTCAAGAATTTATTATTTTTATAATATACATAAATGTGTAATTAGCAGGATATGAACTCAGGTTTTTCAATCTATTCATTCTCCACTCCATCTCCAACAACCAATACACATATTGCATACATGTGAAAAAGGTACATGACTTCCTAATATACATATTTGCTGCAGAACCAGCACTCATCAGTTGGGACATATCATAGTTTTCCATGCATATTTACAATCAGTGCTGGTTTATATTAAGATAGCAATTCCTTAAACTTTAATGGACAGGCTTCAATCTTCTCACTCTTCCAACTATTCATCCAACAATTCCATTGAAAAACCAATGATGGAATGTTCAAAGCCATTATTGGATTTGATATGGTAATCATACCCATGTAGTCATTATGTCAATCTAACTCCTCATACTATCAGACCATTATGTATTCATATACATTAATAGTAGAGGGATAAGATGAACTTATATTAAGATGTAATGTAATTTGCTTATATTGAATATTTTCTATATATGTAATTAGAGGGATTTGAACTCAGGATTTTTCAGTCAAATCATCTTCCATTCCATCTCAAGCAACTAATACACATGACCACATACATGTGAAAAAGGTATGTGATACTCAATATACATATTTTGTGCAGAACCAGCAATCATTAATTGGGCCAGATCATAATCTCCCACACATGTTGACAATCAATGCCTAGTTTATATTAAGATAGCAATTCATCAAACTTTAATAAACAGGCTTCAATCTTTACACTTCCAACTATTCAACTTATCAACATCAAATCCAATAAGGGCTTTGAATATTCCATCATTGGTTTTTTAATAAAATGGCTGGCTGAATAGCTTGAAGGGTGAGAAGAGTGAAGTTTATGGTGTGTTAATATACTTTAGTAATTGGCAACGAATATCCTCTGATTGTATCAACAAATGATCATTGGATTCCATATTTCTGGCAAGGATGCTTATTGCTTCATAGACTACAATGAACTATAAAATATTTTTTTAGCTATTTTAAGAGCTGACAAAAACTAAAAAAATTATACTACTAAACCCTCCAGTTCAGACTCAATTAAAACTCAAAACAATATATTATCTTTCTTTTTCTTCTTCCTCTTATCCATTCTTTTACTTTTTTATAAAATTAAAATATACAATAAATCAATAATTAAACAACAGAATAAAGTGAAGACTTCTTATCTTTTAATTACTGTTTGTAGGCTGATGTTTGTTATCAGTAGGTCTAATCAAATTAATTTTCTTGTTTCAAACAAAAAATTGAATTATAATTATTTAATTTTTTTTTTCTTTAACTTACGCCATCTTACATGGATTTAATTTTTTTATCAAAATTCATTTTATCAAATGTTACAAGTGTTATTTATCCAAATAAAATGCTTATATATCTATATCACTATGCTCACATACACAAAATAATAATATTTTAAATTTAAGAGCTTTAAATAATCTTTAACAATTGAATGCCCTGCTTGTTATGCTGAGTGATCACTATAATATACAGGGAATATTCAGTATAAGCAAGTTGTATATATACACACACACAAAATATAAGTTTACAAAGAATTTCCATAAACAACTTAATACAAATATTTTATGACATAAATTATAATTTTTTTAACTTATTTATTTTCTTATGTCTATATCTTTTTACATTTTAAATTTTTTATTTAAATTACATTTTTATATAAAATATCCTTAATTATTATAATTACACCAGAATCTTAACACTTTCTATTCAAAACTAGTTTTTTTCATTTTTATATATAAATTTTCTTTGATTAATCTTTTTTTGTAAGATATCACATTTTCCAACATCTTTATTTCAAAATTTAAATATGTAAATTCTTTTATATGCAAATATATAGTAGAATTTTTATCTATTAAATGCTGTTTTAATCTTGTTTTTAATTTATTTTTTGTTATTCCTACATATCAAACATTTTTATTATATCTCCCTTACAAGCAATTTACAACATAAATTCCATTTACATTTTCCAATCCCACTTTTTTTTTCCTTTTATATATTGATTTAATTACAAATTTATTTGTATACTTCCTGTTTATATATTTTTAATTTTTTTAATGTTTAATATATTAATGGACCATATTTATATAAAGAACATAGTGAAATGATTATTATTAATTTTATTAAACATATCTAATTCAAGTGCTATGAATATGAGTGCCCTGGTCAAAAGCAGTGCTAAGACTATAAAGTAGTTATAATTTTATAATCTTTCCTGTTTAGTGAACCTTGCCTATCTATTGAATTACAAATGAAAAAGTAAAGAAAAATGCTATATTGAGTTATAAGCATATCTAAATAATTAAAAGTCTTCCTTATGCCCTGTAGAGAAATAAGTTATGTAATTACTTAAGGGTACAGCATTTACTTTTCCAGTGTTGACCTACAGTCTATGAATTTTACATATCATTTCTCTGAAATATGAATTTTACTAACATATTATATATGAGTATATTTACAAAATAACAAACACTTTTTTAATGCAATATATTGAAGTTATAAAAATAAAATAATATTTTTAAACATAAAATATGTTTAAAGTATTTAATTATTAAAAATAAATAGAATAGATTTGGCTTATTGAAAAAAATCTATTGAAATAATAAGATACTTCTGAGTTCTTTTCATTTATTGGACAGTTATTTACAAACTGCAAAAGTATTCTGAGATTATGAGATGTTTAAGCAGTAAAGGCAGCAGGTTGCTTCAATCTAAAAACCTTTAACTCTAAAGTCTATCACTCTGTTAATGTGCTAAACATCTCCCAGTGATAATGAAAGTTAAAATAAAATCCTTGTTTTTTACTTCACCTTTGAGTTGTAAGTTTTAAATTGTGCTTTAAGAAAAAAAGTGAAGCTTATTATTATTAGAAAAGAATTATATGGCTAAGTGCTTTCAGAGAACTTAAGTCTTCATATTCATAGCCTACTTTAAATGATGTTTAGTTGTAATTTATGCAAAATCTATACAAAGTTTTTTTTCATAAAAACCATTTTCTAGAGATTGCAAAGCATGATTTTTTTTGGTTTATTGCATAGTTGTCATTTGCAATAAAGCATGCCTCCTTAATCTTTCATTTCATATCATTATGTTCAGTTCACAGTGCCCTTGCCATTGTGGGTTCAAACACATGGACTGTTGTTTTTTGGTGCTCAAAGAATATAAATTTGTTTTCAGTATTATTTAGAGCTCACTTGTATAAATAATGATGTTGAGATGTTCTGGTGGTAATGTTGGCACGGGTCTCTCCATAATATGCTGCTCTACATCCATTGATTGGGCATGAAATTTTATGAACTGCTTGGGCTATTTGATCAGAAGGTATTTTGTCTCTGTTTATTGAAGGTCGGGTGTGGAATCCTAGTTTGAAGGACTCAGCAAATATTTTATAATATTTGTTAACAATTGATGGTATGTAAGGTAGCAGCATTCTTGGTTTATTGTTTCTAACCGTGTTAGTTTGTAGCTTAGTTTGCAATTGCCTAATCTATTTGTAGATAATGTTATGTGAAAATCCAACATTTTCCAGACCTTTAATATAATTTGTGAGATTATTTTTGTGGTCAACTTTAAATTTACATAGTCTGTAATTTTTGTGCAGGAAGGATGTGAGTCCAACCAATTTATGTGAGTTGGGTGAGTTTGAGTTTGGATGTATAAATCCTCGAATTTCCAATGGCTTGACTATCATGACATAGGTAAGTTGGTGTGGGTCTCTATGAACTTGAATATCCAGATATTTAACATTGTGCTGGAGGTTTTCTGTTATGCCGTTAATTGTTAAGGAGGTTTGTGTTTGCAGCTCTTTTTGAATATCTGTTATTATTTGTTTTGGTGCCGCTATGAATACACCATCAACATAGCACATACACATTATGTTTGGTTCAATTGTGTGGTACTTAGTTAGTATTTGCTTTTCAAAATGATTGAGGAAAATACTAGATATTCCACTTATTGGGAGGTCCATTGCCATCTGTCGTTCATTCTAAACCATTTACCATTAAATGTGGCCACAATATTTTGATCCATCCATTTCAAAAATTCCACTATGAAACTCAGCTGTGCAATTCAAAAGATAAATTAATAGAATGTGTGCCAAAATCTATTCTTTTGAGGAGCCATTGATTTATTATTTTTGTGGTAATGTATAATGCGCTCTTCCAAAGTCTACCATCAATCTTAATGGTGCATTAGGTTTATGTAACTTAATGTTAGTGAAGATTCTTGGGGGAATAGATGCAGATGGATATATATGATAATATTGGGCCTTTGAGAAGGCCTTGTTGCATTTGCGAAGTACAGATGCTATAAATTCTCTTTATTTACTTTATTATTAAAATTGGCTATCTCCTCAAATTTCAAATTGCCAATCTGATTATTAATTTTATTTAAATAATGTCCTCTGTTTATTAGAACAAATATACTCCCTTTATCTTCTTTAATACAAATGATATTGTTGTCTGCTATAAACTTTTTCATGCTTTTAGTTTTAATGCTCCATTCATCTATGTTCCGGGTCAGTGATTTGTATTGGATTGCCTTTGCAAGTTTGTTGATGAACGTGCCTTTTTGGGGATTGTCCATACATAACATTCACTTCTACATCATCCATTAAAATACATCCCTTGTTTATGGACAATCTTTGTCTTACGTCCCATAAAGTTTTATGTAGACTCTCGGGCCGACTTTGTGGCCAGCCTTTGCTGATCCATTTACTTAAGTGTTTATATCCATTGTCAGCTTTAGTCCAATTAGCTACCTTTTCACTGGTTATTAATTCGTTGTTCCAATTATCGATATAGTTAATAGTTCGGTCGTCTTTTTGTAGTTCGGCTTTAATGGGCATTCTTGACAGTGCGTCTGTGTGTTTAATGATCTTTCCTTTTTTGAAATTTAGATCAAAATCATAGCCTGACAACAGATTAACCCAATGTAACATTCTAGGGCTTAGATGATCAGGTGCAGTTTTATTTTTTGCTAATAATCCCAACAGCGGTTTATGATCGGTAAAGATTTTAAACTGTCGACCATACAAATATTGGTGAAACTTTTTTATTGCAAATATGATAGCCAATGCCTCTTTATCTAGTTGACTATAATTTTGCTCAGCTTTTGTTAATGTTCTTGAAGCGTAGATGATTGGTCGCTCGCCGTCAGCTACTGTATGGCTTAAGACTGCCCCTACTCCAACTTCGGATGCATCTGTTGTCAATATCAATTCGAGGCTACTGTCGTAATGTACTAATAAGCTGTTTGACGTTAATAATTCTTTAGTATCACAAAAAGCTTTTTCTTGGGTTTGATCCCAAATCCATTTTTGGTTCTTTTTTAATAAATTGTATAGCGGTTTTGCTATGTGAGCTTTCCCCTTAAGAAAAACTTCAAAATAATTAAGAAGTCCTAAGAAAGCTTGAAGTTCTTTAACATTTCTGGGTCTTCGTGCTTCCTTTATGGCTGCAATTTTTTGAGGGTCGGGTCTTTTTCCCTTTTTTTGAGATTATGTGTCCCAGGAATTTTAATTCAGTTGCCATCCAGATACATTTGTCTGCGTTTATTTTAGCTCCGAAACTACATAACTTGTCGCAAACTTTTAAAACTCGTTCACGTAATTCCTCTTCTGAATTGGCCACGACCAAAATGTCATCAAAATACGGTGTTACACCATCCAATTGCTGGAACAGCATGTCCATTTTGGCCTGGAAAATATTTGGTGCAACCGTAATTCCATAAGGCAATCTATTATACTTAAACAATTCCTTATGTGTTGTAATAGTTAGCAATTCTGATGTGCATCCAGAAACTGGTATCTGGTGAAATGCGGCCTTTAAATCAATTTTAGCATAGTGAGTTGCCTTTTGCATATTTGCCAGTATTTCTCTGACATTAGGTACAGGATACTGACTTTTAGTGAGGTTTTTATTTATTGTGGTCCTATAATCTCCGCAAATGCGAATCTGCCCATTTGGTTTAGTTATAACCACAATTGGAGTCGCCCATTCCGTTTTCTCGACTGGCGTTAATACACCCTTACTAACCAGATTTATCAATTCTTGTTCTACCTTAGTTTGCAGCGCAAAAGGAACTTTTCTGGGTCGGCAGATAACGGGGGTCGCGCCACCTTGTAGCTCTATGTTTATAGGTGTCGTAATAATTTTTCCCTCATCACTTTTAAATAATTCACAATATTTATTTCTCATTTCTTGCTCAATAGCAACTTTATTTATTACACATATCTCTATTCCCAAAGCATCGAACCATTCCCTACCTATAATAGGATTTAGACCGCCTTGTACTATATATAACGGTAGTGTTCGAACCTTACTATTTAATTCAATCTGAGCCATCACCTTCCCTAATATTTTCATACTATTTCCACTAGCGTCTTTTGCCCTTAAACTTGTCTTCATTAATAAAGGAGGATTTTTTCGATTTTTCGCTACTTTCTCCCAGTCTTCAAGTGTCATCATTGACACGCCTGCTCCGCTGTCAATTTCCATTTTTACTGGTGTCTTTAATAAATTAACTGTCAGCATAAACTGACTTCCGTATCCCATCTGTGTATTGTAAATATCACATTTTTTTTTATTTCCGACTTTACAAGTTGGCGAGCTGCCACGATCCTTTTCTCCTTTATTTCGACATACTTTCTGCAAATGCCCAACATTACCACAAGTCCTACAATGCTCCTTATTATATTTACACTTACGAGCCATGTGGCCTTTTTTTCCACAGCAATAACACACTATCTCATATGTTTTGCTCTTAATAGGTTGGGACTTATTTTCAGTTTTCTGAATATACGCATTACCGTCATTTTTGTGGGTAAAATTTCTAAATTCTTCCGATTGGTCGAGTACTATTTCGTGGGCTACTCCCATTTTGGTTGCTTCGTCATACGTTAACTCTCTTGAGGCCAGTAACTGCTGCCTAAGCCTATCATCTGACATGCCCCAAAGTAATTGCTCAAGCAGATTATCCTCTAAGGCATCGCTGTAACTGCAACTTTTAGCAAGTTCTCTTAGAGCTTGATCATAATCTCGTATACGCTCTCCCTTGTTTTGCCTTCGGTTTCTGAAGTGTAGTCTTGCGACATGCTTCGAAGGCTGGGGACTGAAAAAATTATTTAATTTCCCCGTAACTACATTATATGGCAAATTCTCTGGCTCTTCGTGATCACAGAGTCTATTTGCTATTTCGATTACTTGTTGCCCGGCATAACACAATAACGTGGCAACTTTAATGGGGTCGCTTGTCATACCATTAATCAAAAATAGTTTCTCGATTCTCTTAAGATAAATTGGCCAATCAAAAGGGTTATTAATGTTGAACTCGTTAATTGTTACCTGAGGCACTGATGTCATCATTTTCTATTTTGCTTTTTTTTTTTTTTGAAAAAAAAAATTTCTATTTCGCTACGAGATAACTATTAAACACGCTTACTGAGACAAATTTCTATTAATACGCTTACTAAAACAAATTACTGTTAATACGCTTACTAAAACAATTTTTCCGACTACCAATTCTATATTCACCCGGACTTCGATTCTCAATTTCCTTGTAGCTTTCTCTACGTTATACAATTCAATTTGAATCCACTACTGTTTCTAAATTGCACCAGATTTTTCTACTGGAACGTATCCTGTCGATTAACTGCGCCAATTTTCTGCTGTGTACAGCCACTCACTCGGCTTAACCATCAGGTAAATAGACAGCAGAAACCAAATGATTATACAAATAGTTTAATAGAATTAACAGTCGGATAAATAATAGTACATATATATATAGTTATAAGACAATTAAGTTTAACTTACGAACGCTGGCCATGAAGGCATACAAAAAACATAATCTAGACCGGTGTGGCCTGCAAAGTTCCTAGGTCCACTTTTTAACCTTCAGTGGTGGAATTCACTGGGTTTGTTCCGTTGCTAAGTTAAAACTCTTGACCTTCGTGTGCATTCAATGAGTTCTCCGCTACAAGTGCTGCTTAGTTGTTTTTTGTTCCTTCTTTTTTCTTGTTAAGGAATGTTTCAGAAACCAATTAATTTTCAGCTATTGTCTACTTTTAGTAATCAGCACTTTTAATCTAGCTGCTTAATTAGTTTCTGATCTGAAGCTTATCTTTAATAGCGTACCAAATTTAATTACAAAATTCCTGTCTATTTCTTTTAATAAAACTTATTTTAATAAAACATTAATTATTATATACGTATAATTTTCTTTTAACAAAACATTATTATACACGTATATAGCAATTACACACTTCTGGAGGTGGAGTTTTACTAGTGAGGTAATATTTGATGTTTTTCTTTCTTCAATGTTGATATTTTATTTGTGAGAAATGAGAACTTCCGTTTAAATTTATGCAAAAGTTTAGCAGCTAAGTTATCACATTTATTAACAATTTGCTGTGGGACTATGATATTTTCACTGATTCTCTGCCATCATTTTGTATCTTTCTTTAAGGTGTTATTACATCCCTTTATAATTAATTTAAGCAGAGTTTGCTGCATTTGCATTTTTATTCTGTTAAATTTTGTGTATTGACTGGTTAATTCTAACTTCACAACAATTCAGGAATACTTGGAATCGATCACATTTCTGCAAAAACTATAATCTCTGTTGCGACGTACAAATGGAAATGCCGAGGTGTAATACAATGTGTGTACTTTACATCCAGATTCATAATTGAAATAAAATCCTTGTTTTTTATTTCACCTTTGAGTTATAAGTTTTAAATTGTGCTTTATGCAAAAAAGTAAAGCTTATTATTATTAAAAAAGAATTATATGAGTGAGCACTTTCAGAGAACTTACGTCTCCATATTCAACGCCTACTTTAAGCGAAGTTTAGCAGTAATTTATGCAAAATTTATGCAGTTTTCTTTCATAAAAAATGGTCTTTATGAAAGAAAACTTTGCATAAATTTTGCATAAATTACCGCTAAACTTCGCTTAAAGTAGGCGTTGAATATGGAGACTTAAGTTCTCTGAAAGTGCTCACTCATATAATTCTTTTCTAATACTAATAAGCTTTACTTTTTTGCATAAAGCACAATTTAATAAATAATCAAATGGTTTTATTGTTCAACTCATCAGTTTGAGTATTAAAAGTATCAAAACTGGAAATGATGCAAATATTGTACACTCTAGAGTCAGACATTTAACATTTACACTAATTATAATGAAAGTAAACAACAACAGATCTTTGTAATGAAGATTTAGAATAAACAAGAATATGAAGCCTCAAAAAAAATAAAATGTATAATTAAAATGAATGCATTAAATAAATAAATGTAAAAAACAAATGAAAATTTGTTCAGAAAATGTGCACTCTGAAGAATGATAGAATGATTGACTCGAGAGCTAAAGATTAATCTAGTAAAGATTGATATGCCATTTCTGATGCTTCAACATTACTTATCTTCATAAGTAACTAACCATTCAACTGCTTTTTATTGTAATAAAAGAATTATTGCATAAAAATGCATCCATAATATTTATTTAACCCATATTTTATTTATTATTAATGTTTAACCTTATCATGCATTTTAAAACATAAGGGTCTTTTTTTATAATGTGGCTTAAAATTTTAAAGATAAACAATAGGTTCATTAATTATATTCTATTGTAATAATATTTTTGTGTTGATACTTAACACATTATCATGATTTTCTGAACAACCCAAATTAATAAATGGTAAACATCCATTTACTTATTAATGAAGCACTTATACATAGACAAGCAAGAAATTTTTCTAGGTCCAGTAATTTCAGATATTTTCCAAATATAAGTATTATTTTGTAATATGGTATTTTTATAATCTCAACAAATATTTTTTTGCTAAAGGTTCATTTTAGATGTCTAGCTTTATTGGGTATAGTCCAATTATTTATAACTAACTCCGCCATCAAATATTGGTCAGTACATGAGTATCTAAATATTATTAGCTAATGAATAAAAGCTTCATGTTAATCGGTATTGGTTAATATATTGATTGTAAAAATTAAAAAAAAAGAATGTTATAATACAACATAGTTTCATCACTGATAATGAGGTGTCCTATATATCTATGGAAGCTGAGGCCATGGTATATCTTTTAAACTTGAAAGTATGTCATAAAAGAATCAAGCTTCTTTCATCATTAAGATGATGAAAAGTGTGAGAAAATATGTAAAATAGATGCTAAAATAAAATATGTTGTAGAATAATTGCCAATGTTAATGAGCAAGGGTCAACACTTGGTCACAGAACTCTGTTTTATCTCCTTTAGATAGTATGTATTATATATAATATATTTTATAAAGATATTTCAACAATATTTTATGAAATTACGATAAAAATAATTAGGATATAAAATAATTATATCCTATTTAAGTAAAATGTAAAAAATAAATAAAATAAAATTATTTTAAAAACACTAAAATTAATATGTAAACTTGATGTTTGTCATTTTTAATATAATCATTAGTATTAATAATATAATTTATATATATAATGTTTTTGAAATACAAGCATAATTCATATACTTGGGATTTAAATGTAATACAGGGGATTTTAATACAGACTTTCAGATTCCCTTCAGCTATTTATTCTATCTCATACAGTTGATACACGTGACCACACACGTGTGAAAAAGATAAATGATCTCCAATATACATATTTTATGCTGAACCAGCACTCACCAGTTGGTCAAAATCATAATCTCCCACACATATATAATCAGTGCTCTGTTTATATTAAGATAGCAAATCTTCAAACTTTAATGGGCAGGCTTTAATCTACTCCACCTTGAATTTTTCAGCCATCCATATTATTAATTAATCATGTTTTAATTAAAATATGTAAGTATTAATATAAATCATGAAGTGTTATATGTGATGGATTGTTGGCAGTGCTCAAAGACAACTGAAAAAAATATTCCCGAAGTGCATGTATACTACAGAGTGATTTGTTAAATTTTTCATGTAGAGTAACATTCTTAGAAAAAAATATTTGCTTGATGATTGGAGTTGACTTGTTTTCAAATTTATTTAAGAGAATAAACTGTAATATTTTATATTTATATAAACAAAAAAAATTTGATTTTTTTTTTTTTTCAAAATATGAATATAAAAAAAAAGGTATAGTATTTTTAAATAGAGCATGAATAGAATATCAATAATATAATACTCCAAATTCAGAAACTTTTCTTATTTGTCTTTTTATCTTTGTTCTTATGACTAGAAAAAATATGCATAAAAGATCTATAATTTGTATGCATAAATGCTGCATTAAAATCTCTTCTGCATTTTTGCAGTCCAAGATATGTGCAGAAATAAAATTTCAATTGAGTGCAGCATATATTCTTACTATTTTAATTAAAGTATCCATGAATTGCAAATACCAGAAATGCTATCTAATGTAAGCATCTCTTTTTTAATGATTTATTATAAAGGTTGAATTGTTTAAAAATTAAATCAAAGCGTTTTAGTCAAAAGTTAATTGATATGTTAAATAATATAATCAAAGAGTTAAGCAGATATCATTCTTCACAGACCAGGAGTTAATGAACTTTGATCTAAAGTGAGAAAATCTGCACTAGAAAAGAACGAAACTCATGAAGCAGCATCTACTTAATGAATGGTTTACAAAAGCAATGAAGAAGCAATATTCTTCACCATGTGGTTAAGAAGCACTTTTGTGCAAGGTAAATTTTAGCACTCCCCCTTCCATTCTTTAAAACAAAATTTGTAAATTAACTGTTTCAGCTTCAAGCCACCACATTGAACTTTTTAAAATACTGGCCTGACACACAATTTTCACAATAACTTCAGTTTTAATTATGTTAGAGCAAAAACAATTACATTGCTAGAAACTAGAAACATTAAGGAAAATAATAAACATAAAATAAATAGTGATAACTATATAAAAATAAGGAAAAAAAGAAATTTTCACATCCAAAATAATTATTATTTTATTGTTTCATCATAATTTGAAAAGTAACATTAACTAAAATTGAAAATACATCTTCAGTGATAATTTCTTTATATTCCTCACAAAATTATCTTTCTAAACATGTATAACATGTTTTACCTGAGTTAATCCACAGCTTCACAATCTCCAAAAGAATTTGGATATGACTTCTTCATTTTGATCTTGTACCCAAATGTTTTAAATGTCAAAGGCGTCTATAAAGAAAAAGATTTATCCTAATAAAAGATATAAAAGAAATCATCATAGCAATTGGCTTTTTATCCATCTAAAACTAGAAATTGTAGGCTACTGTCTATATCACTGATAAAATGAGTTTCATCTCTTCATTTTATATTTTTTTGTGTACATCAGTGATGTTTATATTCTTTATGGACACCAGTGATGTTTATATTCTTTATGCACAGAAGTGATGCTATCTTATTATATTTATTGTACCACATAGATATAATTTATTTGCATATAGTGTATTTGTTAGCTATAGACTTGAAAATAATGTTATGAAACATATAGCAAAAACAAAGCATGAACAAGAGTAAACAAAAACATAAACAAGATCAGAATGTGATTATGTTTGTGTATGCAATGTTTGTATGTTTATATTTTTTATGCACACAAGTGATGTTTATATTTTTTGTGCACAGAAGTGATGCTATCTTGTTATATTTATTGTACCACATATATATATAATTTATTTGCATACAGATCATTTGTTAGCTATAGACTTGAAAAACGTAAACAAGAATCAGAATTTGATTATATGTTTGTATACATTTGATTATTAGTTTTATAACAAATTATTTATAAACCATATTATATAAACATAATTAATGATTTTCGTAATAAATTATACTTTTTGAAAAACATTATTTTTATAATAGTGTAGGTAGAATGTTAGAAAATTACATTAGATATAAATTCTATATGAGCATAACTAACTAACACACACTAATTACAAACTAAAATTAATAAAAAAAGATAATTTTATGAAAAAAATTAAAATATATATATTTTATGAAAAAAAATTTTTTAAAAATTTTAAAATGTTACCTACGACCATTACGTTCAAGATCTATTGTATGCCTTCTTTGTGAATAGCACTGGAGAAAATATCATTTGCAGCCTGTAAATTATTTTTGTCTTTTATCACTTTGTGATAATTACAGAAATTATCAAAAAAAAAAACAAACAAGAAAATTAAATACTGTGGTCGATTAAAAAATTTGCCAAAAATTCAAATTTTAACCGATTTTTTTTAAATAAACATTTTCTGAAAGCCACGTGATTAAGCTATAGAATGTTCATATTTTGTTCTACATCATGCTTAAACTTTTTATGTCAGTAAAGAAGGAAAACAAAATATCATCTGAAAAACATCAGCAGAGCGCTCGCAGTGCCCACAAAGCGGAAAAAGTTAAAATACTTTTTTTTTCCAGAGATTTTGCTATAAAAGTTTGAAAATATAATTTAATTATTTAATGTGTTCGGTAAATATCTTACATGTTTTATTCATTTATTTCTATAAAATAAACCCGGAGAATAAAACATATGCTAAAATAAAACATATTAATGATTAAAAAAATAATTTTTGTAACAATAATTAAATAATACCTTAAAACAAAAATATTTATTTAATTAACAAATTCATTGAGTGTACTGAATGTTTTTTATAAAAGTAACTAGAGGGATTTGAACTCAGAATTTTACAGTCTATATTCATCCTTTACTTCATCTCAAACAACTGACCCATATGATCACATACTTGTGAAAAAATAGATGTATGTGGTCATGGGTGTTGGTTATTTGAGATGAAATAGAAAACAGATATGGACTAAAGAATCCTAAGTTCAAATCCCTGTAGTTTTTATTTAGTAAATTTGAAATTTCTAATTTTTTTTTCTCAAATCTTTCATATTATTTTTTGAACAATCCTGCAAAAATGCTAGCATAGATAGAAAGTATATGTGAATAAGACATTTTTAAAAGGACATGCTTAAAAGGACAACCAACCCCACACATACTCATGAAACCATTGCACTACTCCCCTTTCTTTCTCAGGCCAGCTCTGATAGTAAATAATTAAATAATATATAATTTACTTACCAAATGTTTTGTACATCCAGAATATAATAACTTTGGAATGCTTCACTTTTGAGCTTCATCCTGCATAGCAAGGAGCAAAGAAAATGTCTTTTGCTGATCAGTAATTCATTAAAATTTAATCTGTGTTTATTTGAAAACTCATTGAAAATCTCTCATGCATAAATTTATTCATGTTTTCTATTATTAAAATTACATTCCTTCAATGATAAAAGTTTTACACTATTATTTAATTTTTTATGTGGTTCTACTATTGGTTTTTTGGGCTATGATGTAATCATCTCACTATAATTATTATATTTTTTAAATATATTTTCATTCCTTGTGAACTATTACTATAGCTTTGAATTCAAGTTAAAACTATAATTTGTTATATATATAGTTCAATATTTTAAATTTTTATACTTATATTATTTATTGATCATATAACTTTTATATTTTATTAGGACCACCAAACTAGTTCAATTTTAAATAGCACAAGTGATAGAACTCATATATCTGATTAACACCTTGTTAAAACATTCTTGGTTTTAAAAATTCATTCATTATTTTTAATTTACACAAAACTTGTTTATGTTTTCTATTAACAAAAATAATTTCATTTGTTTTTGTTCAATAATAAAATATTTTCACTATTATTTAAATTTTTATGTGGTGTTTTCCACTATTAATAACTGTAATTTATTATATATATATAATCTATTATTTTAAATTGTTATACTTACATTGTTTATTGATCATACAACTTTAATATTTTATTAGGACCACTAAAGTAGATCAATTTTAAATAACATGATTGATAAAACTCTTATATCCCTATTTGCATCTTTTTGATAAAAAGGTTTTGTTTTAAAAATTATTTCATTGTTTTTAATTCACAGGAAACTTGTTTATGTTTTCTATTAACAAAAATAATTTTACTTATTTTCATTCAATAAAAAATATTTATTTCCTATATTATTTTATTTTTTAGTGCTTATTAATAACTAAATCATATTATATATATTACACATTATGTAGTTTGACAAATAGGGATTTGGTCAGGAAAAAATCCAAATTTTCTTAGATTCCCTTTACTCAATACATTTTTAGAAGTCTTGCATTTTATTTTGTTTATTTGTAGATTATGATGGATAAGTATTAAAAAAATCAAACTCTTGATTTGTTCCACTAGATTGACTTTTTAGAATATGTCAATAATGCAATCATGAAGAGGTTTTGTTACAATAAGAGAATTCTATTAAATAATATCATTATCATAAAATTTGTTAAGAATTAAATATTTTGGCATGCAAAAAAAGGCTGTTTAGTAAAACATGTAAAAAATAACATGATATAATAAAAAAAAAGACAGACAATATATTATTAAAAACTTTCCATAAGCTATTTAGTAGAATTGATCCAAAGATCTCACATTCAAGAAACAGACACTCTACCAGTAGGCTAAACTGTCTGATACATACGGGCTCTGAAAAATATCATTGATAAACTTAATTTCCTCAGATGCAAAATTACTGTAATTATGAGATAATATTTTTAAATAAATTTCATTTTTAAATAAATTAATAATAATGTGTTACTTTTTATGTAAATTAGTGTTTGAGAAATCTCAATATTTTCATTTACATATACATTTTATTAATTATAGTGAAAAAAGGTGTCAGCCTGTTTAGTTTTGTGTAAAGGTAGAGTACATATGAAGTCTATTTTGAGACTTGAGCAATTGTCAAAACAATCCAAGTAAAAACTTATTTCACTTATATTTAAATAAAAAATATTTTTAATCAGAACATGTTTCTAACAATAAAGTGATTCAGAAATGTAAACATTTACATATAAGTTTTATTAATGATCATGACAAAATGGGATCCGCCTGTACCATTTAGCATAATGATAAGAGTAAATATATAGTATAGTTTAAGTCTCAAAATTTAAGGTTCAGGCAATTGTCACAATAAGTAAAAAAGTATTCCTTTCATATTTAAATAAAAAATATTTATACTCAGGACATATTTCTAATAATAAAGTGATTCAAAAATGCAAATATTTTTATTTATATGTAAATTTTATTAATTATCTTACTATCTTATGATGAAACACCTTTGTGTTTTGCACAACCTGCCTCCTGCATGCGGCAGTCCTGATCAAATATAAGCAATAAATACAAATTTTTCTTTATTGTTTTTTTAAAGCAACATTTGTTAATAAATTATCATTTAATTATTTAGTTAATGCAGTATAATACAATAATACTTTTTTTTTTTTACTTTTGTTATTGTGGAGAAATTTTTTCAAGTCTGGAAAAGTTGAATGTGAAAAAATTCAGAAATTAGGATCCCAGATTAGCAGTATTTTATCCGCAATTTTTTTTTTATATCTATTTCATTATTATTATTTATCTCATTCAGATTAAATCCAATAAAAAAAAAAGATGTTGGTCACTGGATTTCTGGTTAAATAAAAAGAAAAGCTGGATGTGACTAGATATGTTTAAAAGAAAAATGGTCATATTATTTACTTGTAGTCTGCCATTTATTTTATTACTATAATAGTTTTTAAAATTACTTTTCCAGTAAAAAATTAACATATACTTTGGGAAAGATCATTTAATAATACCTTTTTAAATAGTATTTTTTTTTAAAAAAAACAAAAAAATTAATTAATAAACAGAAATAAATATTTTTTTTAATTTCTTCACACCCACCCTTTAATTCTTTTTTTTATTATTATTTAAATTTCCAACAGTTTTTTTTTTTCAAATTAGATTAACTAACAAACATTATAGTAATCTATTTCATTATGTGTAAATTTTGCTTTTTCTCCTCTTTTAGCTTCACTGATTCATTCCCAGAATGCATTTCCTGAACTAGTTTAGAATAATTGATTTCCTGTCAGCACTTTACTGTTTAAGACGAAATAAAACTAAGTTAAAATGATTAGAAGGTGTTGTTTTGAATTAATAAACAATTTAGTTAGGTATTTTAAATGGAGAAACTATAATAAAAAGACAAATTACTTACACAAATTTAATCAAACTGAATATTATTATTACAGCTTTTTTTTTTTTTTTAATTTGTTATAGAAATGATAATTCATTGTTAATATGGCTTTTTACTTTCAGTTTGTTTAATGAATATTAACTGAAATAGAATGTCTTTATTGCTTAAATACATTAAGTTTTATCGATATAAAGGTAATTATTTTTGAAAAGACTAGTGAAGCCTATTGTAAATGATAAATAGGAAAATTAAATTTTTAAAATTTACTCATGTAAAGAATTGTATATTTTTTTTATTTAAAAAAAAAACGATTATTAAGTGTTAAACAACTACTTTAAAAAAGCAAGTACTATATCTCTCAACATAAATGTGTACATGAAGTATAACACCTGTTATATGAATTACTTCAAAAAGCACATGATCAGTGTGAGAGGTTGGGCCGACTTCTGGGCTAGTGAATGATTGTGATAGGATCGAACTAAAAATGAAAGATGCATTGATAAAAGCAAAAAAAACACAAACTTGCAAATATATATTAAACACTTCTGAAATGAATACTATTATACAAAGGAGAAATTGTAGGGGGATCTGTTTATTTAAAGGATTAGTGACCAACCTTTTGTTAAAATATTAGATTCCATCATCTAGTTAGCCATTCTGTATTGATTAGTAAATGGATATCTAACTATTTTTTATTTAGAGAATATGACTCAAGTTAATTTGGATATAGTTCTTCTGATTGCATATCTAAAGTGTGATTATAATATGATATAATCTAGTGGTAGGGACATGTTAACTTCTTATAAATTTTAAGCTCATGATTTATCTTACAATTGAAGGCATTAAGATTTTTCTGACTTTCTTTTAAGCAAATGGGAAATGTAATATTTTTCACAGGTTCTTTATTTTTGTAATGTCTGTAAAATAAGTTTGCTTATAATAATAACATGCACAGTTTTATTTAATCAGCAAGCTCAATTGGTTCTCCAAAATGCATTGTAAATCAAAAATCTTACTTAAAAAATAAGCATTTATAATGAATTGCTATGGGAAAAATATTTGTTACCTGAAATTCATAATATATAAAAATCTGATTAAAAAAATAAAGCTTGAAATTGAATAAAGTATTAATTAATGAATAAACAGTTTACTAAATATATTATTAATATAATATTAAACTGTGGATAAATATTCTATATAAAAACATTTCAGTAGCTATATTTTTTTTGAAATATATATATAATTTCTTCACTGATGATCTACCATTTTGCTTTTTATAGAGCCAGAGACTATTTTCTGAGTCACTGTTCATTAAATTAAAATTAATATATGTAGAAAAAAAAAACAATTTAATACATGTACATCAAAGGATTTCACATTGTTTATTTATATATAATATTTAGTGAATTAAATGTGAAAGTGTTTAAAGCTTCACACTTTTAGGTCAAAATTATTGAGGCTGGCTTATTTATATATAAATTTAAGTAGAGAAGATGGTGGAACCATCTTTTTCTCATAAAATTTCTGCCTTGTGTTTTGACTTGAGAGTTCCCTGTGCAGACAATTATTACATCTGATTGGCTGTCACATAAGCATTTTTAAGGTGCACCTGACAAAGGTTTCAGCCTTTCATGTTATTACAATGTACATTAGAAAATTTATTTTTGGTACTCTTTATGTTCTATTATCAATTTTTGTGTTGAACTTTTTTTTATAGCACTATTGTTATTTTTTAATTAAAGCAACAGTTTATTAATTTATTTATTCTACATAAATACAATCAAAATTAAATAAATATTAGATAAAAAATATAATATACAGTTGATTTCTATCTTTCTTTCTTTTTTTTTTTTGTTGATTTGTGCAGTTTTTTGTTGTCATTGTTTAATATAAAAGTCATCATTATTTTGAATATATCAAAAACAAATTTCAAGATTGTTGATTAAAAATTGAGCAAACAAATGATATTTTAAACTTCAAGTAACTTATAATTACGATGATTATATTTTACAATTACAATAATAATATTTTTAGTTACAGGCAAAATAATATTCATAAAAATTTTAAACCAAAATTAATTGAGGTAAATATATTTTATTTAATGTACACATTTTAAAATGTATTATTAATGCCCTTTGTTACTGTATGGATCAAAATATGTTTTTGATTATGTTTTGCATAAAATAAAACTGGCATTTTTTTGCTTCTATAATTGTTAATAGTAAAAATACTTTAAACTTTATATATGTCATCATTGTTTTGTAAGAATATTGGAGAAAATTAATTTAGTACATTAATCATATGTTAATTCTGTAGTCAAAATATAATATTAGAATGAATAAAGTCTGAGCTGCACGTTTTGCATGAATATTGCCATATTATCCTTGAATGATGTAGCTTTAATAAAGTCATTACTCTATAACACAATCAGTCTTAAAAATACTCACTATTTAAAAAAGTAGTTAATGTTTTTTTTAGAAGTTTCAATTGTCTTAATTTCAATTGTTTTAAAGTTCACTGTAACAAATAATTAAATGTAAATCAAAATAGTAGGTATAAATTTGATGACAATTGCTATAGAAAATCTTTATATAAAGGTTTATCTTATTCAGGGTAAAAATATATAAGACTATTACATGTTTACAAATTATCTTACATAAAAATATATAGAGAAGTAAAATACAAACAATTTTATTAAATTAATTTAAATTATAGTTCTTCAATATATCTATTAGAACAATGGTATGTGAATCAGCATTTTATGCATAAAAAGTATTCTTAAATTTTCTATTTGATGTCATAATTGAATTTTTATTATCCTAATTAATACAATCACTTATCATGTCCATTTTTCACAAAAAGAATTTTATAGTTTTTATCTCTTAAAAAAAATAGATAAGGTAATGAATGATTTTTAGCATCATTTAGTTGCTTGTTTTTTATTTCTTTTTTGTAACTCTTAGTATGATATCCACATAATTCTTTAATCTGTGGTCTTCAATGGCCAGAATTCATTTAGATCATCACTTGATAGTAAAAGCTTTCAATGAAAATGTAATTTTTAAGCAATTTTCACAATTAAAAATTATTTAACAGATTAAAATTTTAGTCATGACAATTATTTCTAGATTCCAGCAGCAGTCAGTAATTAAGAAAAGGCTTAAAAAAATTTACTCAGGAGAAAATATATAGGCTTTTATTCAAATTTATTTTCACAAAAAAATAAGACTATTTTTTACTTGTTTACTTTTTTGAAAAAAAATAAAATTCATATTTTTTAATAAGTATGTGATAATTACACATAGATTTTGCTAGAATATATATGATTTTTAGGAGAAAATTAGCCTGCTGAAATTTTATGTGATGTCAGACAGAAAATGTTGTTTGTCAATAATATTGAAATTCTTTTTTTTACTATTTTTTAACTACTTTATATCTAGATAATCCTTTTTTTACAAATACCCTAGCAATTGTTGGAGTTAAATTTTTAGCTTTTTATTTTAATGATTAAATCTTTACTCTGTAATATATTCTTACAATTTATAACTTATTTTTTAAAAATATGTTTTCATATAAAAACCATTTTTAAAACTAAATTTTCAATTTTGTACATTTAAAAAATAATAAATTGAAATATTTATTTGGAAGAATAACTTTTATCATTTTGCTTTTGACAATAAAATAAATATTTAAAAAAAAAAAAATTTTAAAAGGTCATTTCTAAAATTTGAAAGAATGTTTGTCCAGAATTTGTAAAACAAAAAAATTATATTTTAAAATTATTAATTTCATTTATAATTGTTAAAAAATGACAAAAAGTAATAGCTTCAATAATTATAAGGATGTTTGTTCCCTTTTTATCCCATCACAATTTTTTATTTATATTCTTAATTTTTATTCATAAAAAATAAATTTTCTTGGGATTTGAGATCAAAAATCTATCAATCAGCAGCATTTCCCATTCATTTGTATTAGATTTTTTGCATGATACTAATGTCTTCAAATATTTTTTTGTATTAATAAATCAAAATAAATACATACAAAATGTATCTTGAATTGCATTGTTCCAAGAAAAGTTTTTAAAAGATTGAAGTTAAATTAATAAATCAATATATATTTTAATATCAGTTTTCATCATCAAATGAACACAAAACTAGCAAACAAATGTTTTAGATAGCTGCAAAAGAGTAAATTTAAGCTGAAGCAATTGAAGCATTACCAGACTGCACTAAATAAATGCAATTAGGAAAAAGGCAGTTAGTTGAAAATTTGATATTTTTTATTTTTAAGACTAGTTTCATTATTTGGATGTATGATTTTAATAAAATTTATTTAAAATATAAAAATTTGATAAAAATAATAACTTTTTTTCATCAAAAAGTACAATTATTAGTTGCTATATTTTTGATGATGTCTTTTTTGTGGTTGTTAATGTTATATATTTTAATAATTTGTACTATTGGTATGTACATATACTGTATATAATTATACAAAAATGTACTATAAATATGTATGCTAATAATGCAAATTAAATATAGTTCATTACTCTCAGTAAATTTTGGTAGCTATGACAAGGCTTGGAAACAAATCTTGCTAATACATAATTTCTTTTCAGTCAAATTGGTAAAACATAAAACAATCTTAAACATCTCATTACAAAGCAATGGCTTTTAAAAATTCCTTTATAGGGAAATAATAAAAGAGAAGACAATACTACATATACTATGTTAAGAAACTGTCAGGTAGTAGGTGTATCTTGCAATTTTTTTGAGAATATATAATACAATTATATGTATTAAATCAAACATGCTATCTCTATACTGGGCAATTTTATAAGTAGAGTACAAAAAAATTTGTTCAAGACAAAAAATGGAACTACCCATGTCTAAATTTTAAATAAATCACAAATTAGACAACAATAATAAGTGAGCCAATTTTTAAATCAGCTGAGATGTTAATGGAACTTTATTCTAACTAGCTTAAATTAAACTTTCAGATATTTATACTCATTTTAATAACCTTGTTCTTAATATAATAAATTATATAATAAACTAATCATGCAATTTCTAAATTGGTAATTATATAAATAAATTACTCATCAAACAATGTTCAAAAAATCTAGCACAGTATCTATAATCAAGGTTAAAGTACATTCAGATAAAAATTAAAATTCTAGCTTTTATCTGCATCTAATGTCTTAAATAATTTAATTTAAGCCAACTAAAATGGAGTTTCATTGAGATCTTGGTCAAATTAAAATTTTTATTTATTTATTTGTTTAATTTGTGATATATTTAGAAGCTTAGATATAAAAAAGGAATTGTAGTTCTATTTTATTCTGAATGTATTTTGGTCTTGATAATAGGTTAATAAATGGTGTATTAGATTCTTTAAACATTAGTTGGTGAGTAATCTCTTTAAATAATTAACAATTTAGCAATAGTATGTGTGTAATATATAGGGTATATGAGCATAGACTTTCACAGGACCCATCACTCTCCATTCTATCTCATAACACAGATATACTGGAACACATATATGTTGAAAAGATAAATAATCACCAATATATGTATTTCATGCTAAACCAGCAATCATCAGTTGTTACAGATTATCATCTCTACACATATATGCAATAAGTGCTCAGATATATATTAAGATAGACAATCTTCATACTTTAATGGACAGGCTTCAATTCACTCCACACTCCAACTCTTTAACTATCCATCCAATTGAAAATTCTGCTAATGGAATGCTCAAAGGCCACCCTGAGGCCGAGATTTTCATCACACCCACATTGATCTAAAGTCAATCTGACCCCTCATGCACAGGATATATTCCATTTTAATACATATAATACATATACAAGGGATGTGTGATTGTTTAAACTTTTTGACATATATGTGTTCAAGTGTATCAGTGTTATGAGATAGAGTGGAGAGTGGTGGGTTATGTGAAAGTCTGTGCTCATATACCCTATATTACATATATTACTGCAGATATATAATAAGCCTGTATTTCAGTTATTAAATAGTATGTTTGGTTTATTGTATAATTTATTATACTAGTTTGTTTTGTAAAACTATTAAAATAAGTAGAAATTATTTTTGCTTTGTAAAAAAAAATATATTTTAAATTGACTAGAGCAGAGATTTTTTTAACATCTCAACTAACTTGAAAATTTGTTCTATTTGTTATCATTGTCTAATTTGCAGTTTACCAAAAATCTTATATATAGAGAGAGAGAGAGAAAGAGAGAAAAAAAAAGGGTTTCAATTTTTATATATTGTAATTTAGTCTTGGAAGCAAATGGCATTATTGAATAGTTTAAATATAATAAAAGCTTGGGTATAGTATTAGTAAGATCAATTAAAATTCAAATAAACTGGGGTAGGGGGTAGGGAGCTACTACTGAGCAAGTTTTTTCAAAATTGTAAATATAATCTAGAGAACATCCTATTGCTTTTAGGAATAACTTTTGAAAACAATGAGAGATTTTGCATGTTATTTAGGGTGAACTATGAAGTAATTGTTTCACTTCAGTTTTTTTTCTACTGAAGCAGAACTAAGTATAAAATATAATTAGGCAATCGAGTTTTAAAATACTTTATTTTAATATATAGTTTTAAAATATTGTTTTATAGATCTACTTCAAAATTATTATTATTATTAATTTACTTAAATATATATAGAGAGATACTTTAAATCTTCTATTATTAAGAGAAATTTGTAATTGTGCAGAAAAAAATTAGTGGCAGATCATGAGCTGTTTAGTAACAATTATAAATTTCTACACTCTCATCTATAGGTAAGGTTTTAAAACCTTAAGTAAATGACTTAAGCTTAGAGCATATTCATATATACACCAACACTTACTGACAGTATTTATATTGGCTTGAATCTATTGTGTGCCTGATTAACTAAATTTGTACAATTCAATAGTCGATTACAACAACAGGCACACAATAGATTCAAGACCCAATTTAAGCATAATCAGTAAGAGCTGTTATATATATATACACTCTAAGCTTAAATGATTCACTTAAGCTTTTAAAACTCTTATTGATGAATGAATATGTGAGGATTTAAAACAGTGCATGATCAGAGGTTAATTTTCTTCTGCACAATTAGAGACATTTTAAATAAAACAGTAATTGTTTTCTTAAAATAAATTTATTTGTTTCTCCAAAAAGTTCTAGGTCCAGTAAAAAGTATAAATTCAAAATCTAGAAATTAGACGGCAATTCACTTTTTATTCAGTAATTTTAGTTGGATTGATCTTAGTATTGATTATGAATTGAATAGATTTATTGAACTAAAATAGAAAAATAAAATGGCTGCTCATGACAAATCTCAGTGATTTACAAATATTTACTGAATTTGTTTTCTTCTTTAATTTTATTTTTAAATGTATGTGTATATACACATTATATATAAATTATTGTATTTAAAGTGTATATATTGTAATGGAGTTTGCTATGAATCCCAATCCAAAGATTGGTAATGAGCATACTGAAGCAATTTATCGTGTTCTGGACTTATTATTGATAATGTTGACCAAATAACAGTAATATTTTCTGTTCATCATTGTTCATTTATATATATGCATCTATTATGAGTATATTCATATAATTATATATAAAGTGAATGTTTAAAAAAATCTGAGCTCTCTGGAAATTTTTCATTTGTTTTGTGACTGGTACCGTTAACCAAGTCACATTATAGTACCATCTTATGACTTCTGTGAGTAATGAACTAAAAACAGGTTCAAACCTTCATTCATTATTTGATAATAACCCCATCAGCACTGAGCAATAGTTTGGAGACATATTAAATTTAACCATGATATTGCACAATTTAATTATTTAATTTTTAATTCCTTGTTGAATTGAGGAAATGCACGGAATGAAAATTAAAACAAAGGCTACATTTTCAAACTTAACTTTACTTTATTTCAGGCAGTATATTATAAACAAATAAATGTGTCAATATTCTACTCAATACACAATGAACTCTACTAAAATATCTAGCTAATTTAAAAGATCATATATATAAGGCATTTCAAATAATGATTTTTTAAAACTAATTTTCATTATACTCTATTCCTTAATACTTTTCTCCTTTCCTCTTTATGCCTGATCAATATTTTAATTACACACATAAAAAAATTAATAATTAAATTTCATCAGAAGAATCAAATCAAAATTAGCTAAGTACTTAGATGCAGCAAATTTTACAACAAATTATAAATGATAAAGATTTTGGACATTTAAATTTAGGGGGGAAGAAGAAATTGATTTTAATGAGAATTTTAGATTTAAGATTAATTTGAATTGAAAGTTACAATTAGTTATTGGATTTCAAATTTTGTTAATTGCAATTTTTGGTTTGAGGTCAGGTGTTCATTTTATATTTGAACTAGAAACATCTATATTTAAAAAACAATCTGTATTATTTATTTATATTGAAGCTATATACATGCTTTCATATATGTATTTCATGTCCATAAATTAAAAATCATGAAGAGTTTTAAATTTAAAAGTTTTAAATAATTTTAATAAATAAAAGTTATATAGATATTTTATGCACACAGATCATGTATACAGTAAGTAATTATAAAGTTATTTTGTTAAATCAATTTAAATAAAATATTTTTTAATAAGTTGTAAAACCTAATTAATTCTAAATTTAGTTTAAAAGTAGATTAAAAGCAAAAGGCGTTATCTTTTAACAATAATTAAAAGTGGAAATGACATTCTAGAAAAGTCATTAAAATACTTGTAAAAAGATTGATAGATAAAATTAAGAAGATTTATAATTGATATGATAAGGCTGTTATTCCCACTCAAAGATAAGAACTTGCAAATATCCTATTGGGCAAATAAGCTATGAACTACAGCAGATCCCCTGGAGTTATCTATAACAATAGATCAAAGGATCCAAAAGCAATTAATGGATCAGAATTTTACAGATAAGATAGCTCCAAACCATATAAATAGTGCTGGAAATTACTTTTTCCAGAGAATTCTGCCATTATTCTCCAGTTCTATTTTGCTTCCATTATTCTTCATCTGTTGTAACTAAGAGGATTCTTGTCATTCTGCTGTTTTGCCAATCCTACAATGCAAGAGTAGAGAAATTATTATCTACTTCATTCTGTCAAGCCAGCAGAGGGAAAACTGAAAAACCCTTTGCCGAATTCCTCAAAAGAAGTCAACTACCTATGAAGAAGTTACCTGAATGTGTCTGCTATGCATTAATCTATATAAATACGATATCCAATGCTACAGGAGAAACAAGCTGCCAAACCAAGACTAACTTGAGACTTGAGCTTTCTAAAACATTTGAAATTGTGTCCCAAACCTATCATCATCATACTTATGGTTTAATAAAAAATTCTGCAAGAATAAACCAATATCTAAAGACTGAAAGAGAACTTTTACACTGTAACAAGAGGTATGAACATTAGTTGAATTTCTAGTTAATCTTTTTTTTATTTCTGATCAAGTAAAAATATGTTCTTGAATAATTTATTTGTTTAAATCAGTTTATGAGCATGTGTGGCAAAAGATTACTGTGTTGTTTTCTTTAGCAAGCTGTAATTTAACCAGTGATAATTTTAAAGTAATAATTTTATAATACCAGCTAAAGCTTATTTTTGTAATCTCTAGTCATGCTATTAAAAATATGTGTTAATTAAATCAGTTATTTCCATTTTATTTAAAATAAACATAATATGTTAAAGTGATAAATTTATAAGTTATGAATAGAGTTCAATCATGCTGCATAGACAAGATAAATGCTATATTTAATAGATTTCAGATTGAGTGAGCTGCACCTTTGTTGTTAAGGTAATATTATTGATAAAAATGGATGACTGTCAATCCGTCAATTCAGGTTATGCTAGTTACATCTGAGATTTATTCTTATCTAATTGATTAGTGTTATGATTTTAAAACCATTTGTGACTTCTGGTCACTTTACTTTCATTATTTGTTTAAATATTGATGTGTGATAGATGAACAATTCCTATCATATGATATCTAATTTATTTTTATACATATTGTATAGTGATACATTTGTGACTACTGGTCACTCATATGTGGTACCAAATACTCTAAGAAATAGTACATGATAGAAGTTTAATTCCTACTACACATGTATTTGCTCTTATGTAGTACAGACATTATTTCCTATATTATACAATTATTTGATTAATTTAATTGCTTGCTAATATCATAACTTAAATTTAAGAATACAGTCGATTAATTAAATCATTCTTCATTGATAACTTTGTATTATCCTCATATAGCAGGGTTGTTTAGTTTTAGAAATGATAATGAGAGGTATGATCAGTTAGATATCTATGCAGTAGATTGGGATTCATTCAAAAACATCTAATAATAGTACTGCAAATTAGAAATTATCAAATCTCAAAATATTTAAAGATATTTATGCAATCATATATTATATCTGTGCATAAATTAAAATAACACTAATAAGATTTAGAAAAATTAAGTTACCTTTAATTAATGTATAACGCAATTATCTGAAGTGTTAAAAATGTGTGATATTTTGTATGTACATAAAAAATTGCGTTAGTCTCATTATTTTTGGCAGTGTTATCACTATTTGTGATCAATGATTTAATTAAAATAGTCAAGAGTTACTTGTTTCTCCCTGATGTTAGTGGATTGAAAAAGAAAAAAAGGTAGTTCTGGGACATCAGATTGTGTAACATACATGCAGATTGCCCTTGGATGATTTACATGTGGGTTGTGCAATTCCATCAGTTACAGGATTTTTTTCCAATGTGGCACATGCAACATAGGGCATGAGAAATTATCTACATATTCTCGAGATACATATATTTTTGTAAGATAGTGCCTGCAATGTGAACCTGATGGTATTGTCCATGAATCCCTGAGATACATATATATATATATATTTATAAAAGTAAGTTTGTTGATTGTATATATATAGATTTATAAAAGTAAGTTTGTTGATTGTGAAAATAGATTTATCAAAGAAAAAGTTATATGACAGTATTGCCAATAATGAAAATAAAATGTATACATATACACAAGGCATAATAAAAATTATTTTCATGTTATGAAATTTGTTTCTGCAGTAAAAAACTAAACACTTTCTGTATTATATATAGAAGATATTTTTATTTAATTGGACATTAGAAAATTTGAAAATAGGACAATGTTATAGCAAATGAAGGACTTCGTTAGAAATCTGGAAAGTGCTCAGGTAAAGTAAGATGGGGGGGGGAGGTGTTTAAAGAGAATAGAGAGTTAATAGTTAAGAAAAATTGTTAAAACAGAATTTAGGGCTACTTTAGAAAAACAATGAAAAATTTTAGCTGTGTGCCATTTTTATATGTTATAAATATGGAATCTGAAGTACAAAGTTATGATTTAATAACTGAGGAGGTAGCAAGGGGGGAAAATAGTCCTATTTCTTTTAAAAATTCCCAAGTGGTGGAAAGAGCAAATGAGCCACCAGAGATGCTGAGGCTAATGATGGAAATGTTAAATAACAATCAACAGAATTCAATGGAGAAGATAGGGCTAGAAATGAAAGAAAATCAACTTCATACAATGGAAAAGATAAAAAAAGTAACTTCAAATAATGAAAAAGATGGAAGTAATGAAGCAAGAGATAAGGGATAGGACAGTTCAGATGCAAAAATGGAATAGAATGAGTAGAGAAAAAGCTAATAAACATACAGATGAAGTAAAGCAGGAGATTACGCTGATTAAAGTAAAAACTGATAAAATGAGAGAGGATATAGAAGTAGTAGAGCAAGAGGTAAAAAAAGAAAAAGAAAATGTTAATGAGATTAAAGAAGATTATGTGATAGGATAGAAGTCACCAAAAGTGACCTCATTATAATTGATATAAAAAAAAGAGATAAAAGAAAAAAGGTATAATTATAGATATCCAGAAAGAAAGGTTATATGAACACAGTAAAGAAATAATAAAAGAAGAGTATGAGAGAGAATTTTAATCCAACTAAGAAATGAATAGGGAACTCTGGTTGTAAAAATAAAATTTATAATATACAAAGAATGGCAGAATTCAAGTTTTGTTGGCTATTTTCAAAAAATTTTTGTGTTGTAATACTGATCTTCATAAAAGAGAAGCACAGTCTAGTGCTTGAAGAATATGGAATAGGCAAATTAGAAAATTTTGCAAATACCTTCCCACAGCATGGCCTTGATAGTGATAAAATATAAAGAAACTTAGGGACAACTACCTCATAATGCCACCAATGTGGATAATTAAGCATAGTTGAATCTAGACAAGTAAAAATATGACTTGTCATGAAATTATTATGGTCATATTATCAAGGTGGATAGTAAGGGCATGTTGATGGGATACCACCAGGCTAGAGTAGCAAAATGAATGAGAGAACCATCAGATAAGATCAGTTAGTTGTGGAAATATTAATAAACATGATTCAAATGGTATTTGTCCAGAAATGTCAAATTTAAATGAATCAGAAAGTCAAATTTATAAATTATGTATTTTTTTTATATATTAATTTTTAAGTACACCCAGGTCTTGTTTTATGCGGATTTATTTAATGTGATTTTGAAGTTATGCGATTCACGATTCTTTTTAATATTTTTGTATGTGGTTTTCTTTTATGCGATAAAAATGATTAAATCAGAAGTTGAGCTCCAATAATGCACTATTACTTTAAATATTATAAATTTTGCACACTCATGACATATTTAAATAGCGCATTATCGGAGTGCGACTTCCATATAATAATTTCAATATTTTTAGCACTTTATAATAGTACTGTAATATATTTTATGTAATAAAGAAGTTCATAATTCACTTAAAATCAGAATTTCCCCATTTTATATACACACATTAAATTTTACAAGACTACAATATAAATTTGTTCAAATGTTTGCATTTTAAATCATGTTCTATTTTTGCTATTTATAAAAAAAGTACATAATTAATTAATCATTTAATGTCTGCAAGTAATAAATTTTACAAGATTATAATGTAAATCTGTTCAAACATTATAGATGCCTATACGATGTATGTTGTTGTTTTTGCATTTTAAATCGTGTTCAATTTTTGCTTTTTATAAAATGAGTATGTAATCAATTAATCATTTAGTGTCTGCAAGTTTATTTTTAAAAGGTGAGTAACAGCGGTGGGCACAATTAAATTTGGCAATTAAAATCTGATTTTTAATTGTAATTAACAATTTAAAAATTATGTAACGAGGTGATATGAAATGATGAAATTTGATTTTTAAACGGAATTGAAAATTAAAAAATTAAAGTAAAAATAAGAATTTAATTTTTAATTGTTAGTTTTAATTAAATTTTGCCCAACAGTGGTGAGTCAGTGTCTTTTTATTATCGTAAGTCTAAGTTCTTATTTTTATTTTAAACTTTTAGTTTACTCTAATGGAGAGAAAAAACACCCAAGAAAATGAATTTCTTTGAAAACAAAAATTATCACTTAGTGAAATGGAAAGGATCAATAGTGATTGGCAAATGTTTTAGTTGTATTTCCTCTTGACTTCATTTAGAAGCTACAGTACCTCACATCACATCACATCATGATGAATCTGATGTCTTAAATAGCGATAATAATTAAAATACCATACATGTATGAAAAAAATGTAAATTACGCATAAAATATATTGTTTTGAATAAAATTAAATACACTAGTTAATAAAAAAAGTAAAAAAAGTTTATCTTGTATCAATTTTTTTCAAATTTGAAATTTTTTATTAGTCATATTTTATTTTTTTTTATTTTTTTATGCAAATTTTAAAGTAATTTTACGTTGTTGCTTTGCTTTTATGCGATTTTTGGAAAATTACAGCATGTATCCCCCATTTTTCAAGGTAAGTTAAGTCTATTTTTGTGCGATTTTTTTTGTGCACGTTTTCTGAAGTACCTATCTACCACATAAAATGAGACTTAGGTGTATATATGTAAATAATTTACTGATCAAGTAAAATCTTTTTTTAATGTTTGTTTTTTGGTGGACTTTGGAGATATGAAGTTATATATGTGGTTTCATATATATATATTTCATGTCCAGAAGTGAAAAATCATGAAGGAGTTTTAAATTTAAAAGTTTTTAAATAATTTTAATAAATAAAAGTTATATAGATATTTTATGTGCACAGATCAATGTATACAATGTAATAATTATAAAGTTATTTTGTTTAATTAAGTTAAATAAAATATTTTCTAAAAAGTTGCAAAAATTAATTCTAAATTTAGTTTAAAAGTAGGTTAAAAGCAAAAGGTGTTAAAAGTGGAAATGACATTCTAGGACAAAGTAATTAAAATGCTTGTAAACAGATTGATAGATTAAATTAAGAAGATTTATAATTCATGATTTAGCTAAAAGGATTGCAAATATGGTATCAGGCAAATAAGCAGCAGACCATAGCAGATCAGCTGGAGTTATCTATAGCTGATAGATCAAAGAATCCAGAAGAGAATGGTGAATCAGAATTTTACAGATAATATCTCCAAATCATTTGTTCAAGAATTTTGCCATTATTCTTTAGCACCATTCTGCTTACATTATTCTTCATCTGTTACTAAGAGGATTATGATTATATCACTGTTTTTCCAATCCTACAATGCAAGAGTAGAGAAACCATTATCTTCTTCACTCTGTCAAGCTGGCAGAGGGCAAGCTGAAAAACCCATCACTGAGTTCTACAAAAGAAGTTGTTTATATATGAAGAAGTCACCCAAATGTGTGTCTGCTATGCATTAATCTATATAAATAAATCTAATGTCCAATGCTACAGGAGGAACAAGTTGCCAAATCAAGACTAAACTTGAGACTTAAACATACTAAAAGCATTTAAAATTGTGACTTAAACCCATCGTCACCATAATTATGGTTTAATAAAAAATGCTGCAAGAACAAACCAATACCTAAAGGACTGAATGAGAACTTTTACACTGTAACAAGAGATATGGAATGTTAGAAGAATTTCTAGTTAATCCTTATGTATTTCAAATCTAGTAAAAATGTTTCTGAATAATTATTTGTTTATATCTGTTTATGAGCATGTGTGGCAAGAGATTTCTGTGTTGTTTTCTTTAGCAAGCCATAATTTAATTGGTGATAATTTTAATATAATAATTTTATATCAGTCAAATCATATTTTTGTAATCTCTGGTTATGCTATTAAAAAATGTATGTTAATTAAATTAGTTATTTTCACTTTATTTAAAATAAAAATATATTAATGCAGTAAATTTATAAGTTATAAATGGAGTTCAATCATGCTGCAAGATAAGATAGATTAAAGGTGTATTCAATAAGTTTCAGGTCAAGTGAGCTACAATTTTGTTGTTGATGTAATATTATCAATAAAAATGGATAGTTACCAATCCATCAATTCAGGTTATTCTAGTTACATCTGAAATTCATTCTTATGAAAAGGATTAGTGTTATGATTGTAAAACCATGTTCAACTACTGGTCATTTGCTTTAATTATTTGTTTAAACACTGATGTGTGGTAAATGAACAATTCTTATCATATTGTATCTAATTTTTTTTCATATGTCATTTAGTGATACATTTGTGGTTGCTAGTCACTCATATGTGGTACCAAATACTCTAAAAAGTAGGATGCAGTAATTTAATTCCTATTGTATCAATTATTATAGTACATATGTTATTTCCTGTATTATACAATTATTTGATTATTTCAATTGCTTGATAATATCATAACCTGAATTTGAGCACACAGTCAATTAGTAAATCATTCTTTATCGATAATTTTGTATAGCAGGATCACTTAGTCTTAGAACAGCAATAATGAGAGATGCAATCAATTAGATGTCTATGCAGTAGATTGGGACCCATTCAAAAACATCTAATGATAATAATACCCTAAATTAGAAATTATCAAATCTCAAAATATTTAAAGATATTTAAGCAACCATATACTATATTTGTGCATAAATTAAAATAATATTAAGATTTAAAAAGGTTAAGTTACTTTTAATTAATATATAAAGCAATTAACTAAAGTGCCACCAATGTGTGTTATTTTGTCTATACATAAATGACTTGTTAGTCTCATTATTTTTGGCAGTTGTCATCATTATTTGTAATCAATAACTTAAGTAAAATAGTTAAGAGTTTCTTGTTTCTCCTTCACCTTAGAGGGCTGAAAAAGAAAAAAGAAATTGTTCTGTGTTTTCAGATTGTGTAGCACACATGCAGATTGCCCTTGAGTGATTTGAGTGTGGGTTGTGCACCTCTTTCAGTTACAATATATATATATATTGTAATGGTATACATATATGCCATCACATCACTTTCAAATAAAAGAGAAAAAAATTGATAAATAAAATAGGCCTCAAATAGAAATATAAAAAATTAATAATTTTTTATTTAAATCAATATATATATAATGTGCACAGATGGTAAACTAATTAAAATAATTACTTAAAAGTAAGTTAAAGTTTAAAAAAATCCAAAAGATTATTTTGAAGGAATGTAAAAAAAAAAAAATAAAAGCTGTTAATTATTTTCTATTAAAAGTTATTTTTAAATCTTAGTAGAATAGAAATTATTTTCTATTGAAATGTAATAATGTAATAGCAAACAGGCCTTAGGGGCATTTAACCAATTATAAGTCAGATAAGTAGTTAATTAAAAATTACAAGTAATAAAATTTGTTGTTCCTGATTTAAAGTGAACTGACCAATAATGATGCAAATAAACACATGATCCACAGAGAAAAATCATCATCGCTGATAAAAACAGTACCAAGCCAGGAAGGATTGATCCTGGAATTTGATGATAAGCAATTTGAAATAATATAAAAAGAAGAAAAGAAAACTTTTGTTAGTTTTGGATTGCTCTTGCTTATTATGTATTTATTTAAACATATTTTGTACATGTATTTGCAGACCTCCACAATGTAAGGGTCATGTAATACATTTTTTTTTCCAATATTTGCACCTGCTGAGGCAGCCTCTAAAGTGGTGGTTCCTGGAAAAATGGCAAATGACATATTCATCTCCACTGAGAACAATATTAATATGGGATGGAACTTTGAATTGAGTTGTGCAACACATCAAGAGCTGCAAAGATGGACTCCAATAATCGTATGTCATGGAAAGTATGCACTTTTGTTTTAAATGAGATATGAACTTTAATTATCTAAAAACACAAACTTATCAAATTCTAAACTTAAATGTTACTTAACTCCTAAAGAAAGTCTCTTATTTGACCAAGTAAACATTTAATTTTTTTTTTTATATATATAATATGTTTGCTACTACATTTCCATTTTTGTTAATTTAAACTAAATTAATAAATTTAAAAATAGGCATAAATAGCTGCATAGATTCATAAGATTATGTTAGTTTAAGTTGGTTAATTTTGGGCTAATTGTTTTGTAGTTGAATCACTGTTGGTGGAAAGATGTATGGGTGTTTTATGTCAATGTAATCTGGGAAGGCTTATTGGATTCCCAGTACCTTGTGCTGCCTTAGCATACAGTGTATATTATCCATCTGAATGCATGGACCAAAAATGATAGCCACCATGTTTTAATGATCATAGATGTATTTCCTAAGCCATTGCTTTTCTTACCCTCTGGTAGGGACAGTATGCTGGCAAAGACTTCTATCCCCCCATTTACAGAGCATTTCTTTTATATATATTTCAAATGATTATCTCACCAGGCAGATGGATGAGGATCATTACTTCTCTAATGATATCATGCTACAGATGTAAATTCCTATCAGCATGATTGTTTTATGTTCTCATTCTGCATTGATCACATCAATATATCATTAAACTAGCATTTCTTTGAATGTGAACTTTTAGCTTGGAGTTAAAAAAGTTGAATTGTTTAAATGTGTATTCTATTTAGCATATTTACACTTAGAAAAATATTAAAATGGTGTTAAATCTATTGACTGTATCCCTCTGTGTATATAAATTAAATTAAATTTATTCAGTAGTTAATTCAGTTTTCAGAATTTTTCTTTTTAATGTGTGTGTGTGTAATAATAAAAATGTTTTGTTTAATTAGTTATGGCAGTAACTTATTTTTTATCTTTTTATTAATAATGTGTTAAAAATCAAGAATTAGAATTTTTGGCATTTGCAATGTTACATTATAAAGCTCAGCTCCTCTGAGAATTAGCGATTAGAGATTTTGCTTGATAAAAGAATAACCTAACCCATATGTATCTGGCAGATTCCAATAGCCTATTGGCATCCTGGCATGGCAGATACAGTTGTGAGGTTTCATCAGACATAGATTTGGGCTGCAATTATAATGACCTGCATCTATGCATGAGCAGATATATTTTAAGAATGAGTAAAATGTGGTCCAATCATTGATTGTCAATTGTAATATTACCTATCTGACTAGCTGTATATAAAATATGCATAAATACCAGAGACATTAATTGATTTACTCTCAGGGTTTACCATGAACAGTGAGATTTAATTACTCACCAAAATATAAATTGGAAGCAAAGGAAATTTTATTGAAACCAACCTATATCTACAGATGGAGGATTATATGCAAAACAATATATTAATTAGTGATGGCTTAGGCAAGTAATTATAAATTTGAATATTGGCAAAACACAAAAATTATCATGTAAGTAGTTCTCAATTTCAAGCATTGCCTAATGACCTTTGTACTGAAAAGAGAAAAATAAATAAATAAATAAATGTCAAATAAATCACAAAGTCATTTTATATAAAACAAATGATATAGCCTTTATTTTAACTGTGGTTTAATTTTATTTTCAAATGGCAATAGTTATATTCAAACACATATAATATTTGTTTGTTCTCTAAGTTTTCATTTTAATTCAATATTATTCAAATTCACAATGTTCGATAACAATAGGCATGGATTGATGTTTGTATCTAAATAAGAACCATCCACTCACTGTTCAACATACAAAAAGATTCAATAATAGGAGAATAATGAAAATCATGGTAGCTTTTTAAAATAACAGTTCAGCATCATAAATACATTCCTTAAGGGTACATCACTTAACTTTACACAAAATTATCAGTATTCTCTTCATACTGTGTTGGATATCTATATACCTCATTTTCTAATAAAACTATACTCTTTTTTTAAATGGCAAATATAAACTCCTTAGATTTATTATCTATAATAGGGCTTCTATTATGGCTCCAAAACTTAATATTTTCTTTTATATCATCATTAATTCTGAGAATTCAATAAGCATTTATCACTAGATTACATAATCCTTAGTATATGAAACTTCTATGAATAAAAAATATAAGAACAACTCCTAATCTCATATATGAAGAAATATGCGCATATAACACAAATATAAAATGTCTACAGCCTGATCTACCTTTTACATGTCTTATGATGAAGTTATGAATTAATTTCTGAAGGAAAATATTAAATAATTATGTTAAATATTTAATATTAAACACTAATATAATACATTATATGTATATTTATAAATGATTCTTATGAAAACAAACGACAATAAATTTAATTTCTAGCATTCATTGTATACTACATATGTAGCATAAGTATACAATGCATTTAAATTAAAACAACAACAGTGTTTTAATGAAAAATTATATCTAGTATATTATTATTTATGTTAATAAATTAAAATTTAAAACCAATTTATTTATATAATAAACAGATATAAAGCATATGAATTAAAGAACAACAGAAAATTTTTAATAATAAATGACATCTAGCATTTTACTATTAATAATGATGAATTAAAAGTTTTAATCAATTTATTTATATTACATATGTATATATTACATATGGAGCAAAATAAAACAGAAAATTTTAATAATAAATGAAATCTAACATGTTATTATTATACTGATTGATCAAAATTTAAACTTACTTTATGTATATAAATGGTTAAATTTAAAATCAAATGTATACGAACAAAAAAAAATGATCAAATTAATTACCATTTAATCTTCTTTGTTTTTTTTTTCCATTTTAATGTTTGACAACTATTTGACACATCTTTATCCATTCTAGCATAGAATGAATTAATATGTAAGATAATTTGAAATGATGAACGCATGAATTCATGAGCCATTTGTAGATGATTGTCTTGGAGTGTCTTGTATCTGGGTTAGATCATAGTGGATCAATTGAAAGTGACAGACTGACTTTGAATACTTAGGTAATATTTATATTGATTTGCTGTATATGAATAGCTATTAATTTTTCTAGTTTATTTCCACTCAAATGCATGCTTATTAATAATTTGCTTTTCTTCCAATGGATGTTACTTATTGGATAGGATAAGATGGAGGGAACTAAATCCCAAGATCACAGCTTTTTTTTTTACCTTGCTATTTTTTAATGAAAATCCAAATAGAGTATTGTGCCTACTGATATCAATCCTCTTATTACAACAATCATTGATTTTTAAAACATTAAAGTTTAAAAAAAAATTCATACAAAAATATGTTTTACAGTTTACAAAAATAAATAAATAAGTAATAAATAAAATTATATCGCAAAGAATTTCAAAACCAAAAATACGATGAAAATACATTTAGAAATTTTATATGCCAATATTTTAATCATTGATATTACTAAAGGCAAATATTTTAAATACAAACTAATACCTTTGTAAAATCTGTATATATATATATTTGTCACCATTGCCATTTTCAAATCCCAAAATCATAAATAAATGCATATACCAAAAAAAAAATAAAAATAATGATAACAAAAACTAACAACAGCAACATATATATAAATAAACTCCTGTATCAAAGCCAAACCAATGATTTTTTTATGACATTTTGATGGAAAGGATAGGTCTTTCCAAACTTTTACAATATATATATATACACACACAACAATTTCTAATTTATTTATTTATAATGTGTTTTCTTATTGACCCTGAAGATTTCATTCAAAAGTTCATGTTATAAAACTGCCATTCAGAAACTATAATAAATGCACGAACATTAAGCCATTCTTCATATTACATCTGTTCCCTACAGTAAGTACAAACTGAAATAGTCTGCTTAAGGACAAAATGCACTTCATATTCTTATTTTTAATTTTGTTCTTTATGAATATTAAAATGTGTTCTGTCATTTTCAATTGTTTTTTTTTTTTTAGTTTCTAATGGATTTTTGGGGTTTCCTTAGAATGACTAATATATTTTGAGCTCATCTGCTATATTTATAAGATCTCATTATATGATTTTTTCACTGATGAATTTTTTTATATTTGTTGTTTTCTTTTATTTTCCAATTGCTAATTGTTTCCAGGCAATTTGAAATAATGATGTTTTAATTATCTGAAAGATCTCAGTATCAAAAGAAATCATAAAGAGTGGAAAAATAATTTGCTGCTAAGCAAAAATGTTAGTTCAATTCTTTTTTTTTTATATTTAAAGTGTCATAGCATCGGCCGGGATGCGAACCCGCAACTTGGGCAACTGCCTGCAAGTGCAAGGCAGTTGCGTTGACCTCTCGACCACCAATGCAAGTCTTCATTCAATTCTTAAATGGACACAATAGGGAAAAAGTTTTTAGACTGTTCAAGATGGAATTTAATATAATGCAATATTCATAAGAAAATACACCAGTAGATTTACCTGGCACCTCTCTGAGGAGTGCCAAAGCATGAAACCATGGTCAGGGGTTTTGGGGGGGGGTCCTGACAGAGATATTTTAAATGCTGACTATGGCTAAGCATTTATCACAAAGCTTATTGAGGAATTGCCAATCCTCATTGTTTATAACTTACAAGCTTAAGAGAATAGGGTCATGTGATCTATGACTCTTATTTTGACTACACCAGTAGATGATTAATAAAAATTTTCTAAACTAAAATGATTTCACAATCTTATCGAGCTATTTAAAAAAAAAATTAAAGTAAAAAAATCATAGAAGTGGAAGCACCTATCTATTAGATCGATATTATCACCACTTGGGTACAATGATGTTTGATGTAGTGTAATTAACAAGACATGAATCAGACAGAATTGTTATTGTGCTGTGATACAGAAAGAAAGAAGAGCCATTGAATAAATTCATGAAACATTAGAAATGACAACTAGTTAAAAATTAAAGAAATCCTCACTAACTAGATAAAATTAATGAATCTAAAATGTTCTTTTATGATCAGATTTAATTGATGGTGCTTATTATAATGTTAGCCTCCTGAGCAGATTACTTCAGTAGGGAGATTCTCAAACTTCAGGCATTAATGTAGTGAATTCAAGAGCTAGGTAAAAATGTGTGGATGGATTCTTAGCAGAATAAAACAAAAAGAAAACTCTAGGTTGACGGATTGTATGAGATTGTTAAGCATAATATGTTTCTTGGATGTGTAAATATTACATCCTGAGAAATTAGACATATAATTATTGTAACTATATATTTTTGCAATCTAGGATTTTCCTTTATGATTCAAATGGAGACAAAAAAAAATCTCAATTTGGTTTATTGAATTAATAAATAAAACTTGTATTTAGCCTGTCTTATTGGTGATAAAAGGACAATGACATCCTATTAACTGATTACAATATAAATATATTGTGATAATATCCATTTATTTCAAAACACTGACAATAAGAATAATAATCAACCACTCATAAACAAGTATAGCCAGTCTAACTCCAAAAAAGAAAAAGAAAAGAGAGGGGGTATTATTCTAGAAATGAGTTTTGTTATGATTATTCAAACAATCTGTGAAATAAAAATATGTCCACATATAGAACATCATGATTCATTTTTCTGTTTGATATTTTAAGATGTTTTTTTTAAAATTTCTTTAGCAGAAATTTTTTTTTTTTAAATTCTAACATACTGCAACATAATAGCAATTTTGGCAATATATTTTATTCTCCGTTATATATTTCCAATGTAAATAATTGATTTTGTACTCTTTAAAATGTCTTTTGAGATCTTTTTAATGTAGATGGGATCTACATCTTCTACAGAAACAATGCTCAAGTTCACTTTGAAAAAACATTTTACAATGTTTGATCCAATGTGATTTTACAATTATGGGCTCTATAGAATCATATTCATAATGTTCCCATAAGAATTTTGAAATTTACAGAGTATCCTTAAATTAAACTTTTCTAATACCTTTATATTGCACTGACAAGGTATCCAAGTTTCACTTTTATATAATAAATTAGATAAAATAACAGTTCTATGTATAGGTAACTTAAGTGCGTGATGAAATACTCTATCTTTTAAATTATTAAAAGACATTGCACTACACTGGAGTCCATGTTGTACTTCAATATCTAAGTCCACATTTTTACTCATAAAACTACCAAAATATTTAAACTGGGTTATATTCTCAAGTTGATCATCCAAAATAAAAAAGTTACCTAGGATTTTTTTTCATTACTGTTGATAGAAAAAACTTGAATTTTTTGAGCATTAATTAGTAAATCAAAATCTTTCTGTAAATTGTCTCTTGAATTGGAAAAAAATAACACAATCATTAGCATAATGTAAATCCAAAATCCAAGAAGTTTACACTTTTAATCAAACTTGTAACATATCTTGATCATTGTTTGATTAAGCTAACTTCTGTGTCCCGGCTTTTGCCTACGGATCAGCAATGATAAATTTAGTTTAGTAAACAGACAAGATATTGAATATAATAATTTAATATACAATAAATAGGTTAATATACATAAAAACCTAACACATATATATAATATGGAGAACAGTTGGGGATCTTAATATCCTAATGCTCCCCGTGTACCAAAGTTAAAAGTTTATAAATAGGTTCACTCTACCTGTGACAGGCATAAATTACTTAATCATGAAAAGCCCAGTTGGGCGTTATAAAATAATAAAAGATTGGTATGATCTGTTCACAGTCCTAGTCGGCTGGATTACATTCAGGTGCCAAGTACCTGGGATATTATCTCATTGAACATGCACACGCCAGCACTGTAGCAGGAAAAAGACTTCGAGAGTCTTTTGACTTTTGTTTTTATACCTGTCGCGTGTCGGTCTCGTTTGATTTCTTTATATTTCTGGAGTAATTGGTGACCCATATCTGTCAGATGTTAGATCCAGGTTCTACTGATTTATTACATGCTATATACACTAGTTATGAAATTAGCTTGACAATCTGCAATCATTGTCAATTTGTTATTATTCTATATTGTTAGTATTCTATATATATAACACTCCTCCCCTTACTCCAGAAATGGTTTCTCTATTATTTAGACATAGTCTCTCAATTTAAAAGGCTTTTGTGTTTTCCTTTTTGGTCTGCCTATATCCGTTGTTCCTTCATCTGGGTTTGGCCTAGGAATCACATCTGTTTCATTAATGTCAGGTGTTGTCTCTTCTTCTGTTTCTGCTTGTTGATCTATATCCAATTTCTCTTGGTCCTGTAATCCTGCTTCATTTGGTATATGTGTCAACATTTGCAGTTCTTCTACAACGCGATGTCTGAGATGGTTTATATGTCTTCTATATGTTGTACCATCTTCTAACTGGATGATTACTATGTGCTGTGATAACAGTTTTGTAATTATCCCTTCAACCCATTTTTTCCGTAGCATATCCTGGACCCAAACTCTATCTCCTTTTGTGAAAATGTTTGTATAATCTTCATTATCCATTTTCTCGGTGGGGTTTGGAAGCAGTAATGATTGTTTAATGTGCAATTTCCTGCCCATTAGTAATTCTGCTGGTGACTGTCCTGTAGCTGTTGATGGTGTTGAATGTTGATGCAGCATTGCATCATTGATAGCACTCTGAATATCTTGGTTATCTAATTTTCTTAAGGCTTTTTTATATTCTGTACTGCCTTTTCAGCTAGTCCATTAGACTCCGGGTGGTACGCTGGTGTCCGCATGTGTTTGATACCATTCTTCTGGAAATATTCTTCAGTTTCTGTAGCTGTTCCATTGTCAGACACAATTGTTTCTGGCAGTCCATGGCAAGCAAATACTGCACTCAGTATCTTAACAGTTTCATTGGCACTAACATCTTTCACTATTCTACACTCTGTCCACTTTGAATATGTATCAATAATAACCAATAGTATCTTTCCATTTATTGGACCAGCATGGTCTATGTAAAGTCTTTGCCAAGCTGTTGTTGCTTTTGGCCATGAGTTGTACTCTTTGGTTGGCATATTCATCTGTCTCTGACATGGTGCACATTTTTTAATATTTTGCTCGATGTCTCTTGATATTTTTGGCCACCATATGTAGCTACGAGCCAGTGCTTTTGCCTGTACCACTCCTGGGTGCCCTTCATGCAGTAAATTTAAAACTTGTTGTCTGCCCTCCATAGGAATCACAACCTGATCACCCATTAGCACACAGTCTTTACAAGTTGATAATTTACTTCTATTTGCCCAGAAACTCAGATCAACATATTCAGACTTCAAATCTGGCCATCCATTTTTAATCCATTGCTTTAATATCTGGCAGCCCTGATCGGCATTTGTCCAATTTGCTACCCTTTTACTATTTAATATGTCCAAGTTTAATGCATCTATATAATTTATTTCAACTTCTGAACTAATTTTCTCTTGTCTATCTGGAATTCATGACAGCGCATCTGCATGTGCTATTTCTTTGCCTTTTTGGTAATGAAGTATATAATCATATCCTGCCAAAATATTTCTCCAGCACATCATGCATGGGCTTAAGTGTTCAGGTGCCAGTCTATCATGGCCTAGAATTCCAAGTAGTGGTTTGTGATCTGTTATTATTGCAAAGTTTCTGCCAAACAGAAATTGATGAAACTTTTTAAGGCCAAAAATAATAGCCAGTGCCTCTTTGTCTAATTGGCTGTAGTTCCTTTCTGCTTTTGAAAGAGTCCTTGATGCATACGCAATGGGGCACTCTCCTTTGTAGCATGAATGAGATAGTACTGCTCCTACTCCCCATTCAGATGCATCAGTGATTAAACGTACTTCTAAAGTGCTATTATAATGCACTAACAGTTTATCTGATGATAGTAAAGCTTTTGTTTGCTGGAAAGCCTCTTGATGCACTTTTTCCCATTTCCACTTTTGATTTTTTTTTAATAAATCATACAAGGGTTTTGCAATCTGAGCCTTGTTCTTCAAGAAAGGCTCGAAAAAGTTCATCAATCCCAAAAATGCTTGCAGCTGTTTGACATTGATTGTTAGAGGCATTCATTACTGCTGTTACTTTCTGGGGTGATGGTTTCTTGCCCCTGTCTGAAATTAAGTGACCTAAAAAGGTTAATTCTTTTTCCATCCATACAGTCTTTTGTGCGTTCAGTTTTACGCCTAATTTCTGTAATTTCTCGCACACAGTGAGGAACCTTTCTCGTAACTTATCTTCCGAATTTGCCATGATGAGTATATCGTCGAAGTATGGAATGACTCCCTCTAAACCTTGTAACAAAGCATTAATCTTTGCTTGAAAAATATTCGGCACTATAGAAATGCCAAACGGTAGTCTGTTACATTTATATAAGCCCATATGGGTCGTAAGTGCTAATTTTTCTGCTGATTTATCCGTTACACGAATCTGATGGAATGCCAAGTTTAGATCTAACTTGGCGAAATACGAAACATTTTGTAGCCCTGCCAGTATTTCCCTTACATTTGGGACCGGGTATGCTCCCCTATTTAAATATTTATTTATTGTAACCCGGTAATCCCCACACAACCTAACATCCCCATTCGATTTAGTTATTATCACTAGCAGTGTAGCCCAATCAGAGCTTTCGATGGGCGTTAATACTCCTTTTTTGACTAAAGATTTAAGTTTATCTTCAACCTCACTCTTTGCGCAAATGGCACTTTTCGTGGTTTGCAAACTACAGGACATGCATTTTCTAATAAATCTATTTCGACTGGTTTAGTATTTATCAACCCTAATTCTTCGTTAAAAAGCTCTGGGTATTTTCTAGTTATTTCCTGTTCTACAGAAATCCCTTTAATAATATTAATTTCTATTCCTAATTCACTGAATCAATCTCTACCTATAATGGGATTAATTTTTGCATTTACGATATATAACCGTAGATTTCGTTTTTTACCGTTATACTGGATTGGCGCTGTAATCTGTCTGCAAATTTTAAGCTCGTGACCATTTACATCTTTCGCTTTAATGCTAGTTTTCTCTAGTGAACTCTTAAAATTAGTTACTGACAAACTTTCCCAATCTGTAAGACACATTATAGAAATAGCTGATCCACTGTCTATTTCCATTTCCTGAATTTTAACTTTAATCATAAACTGCTTTATCTCTTTCACATGTAGATTTTTAATTGTGGGGTTTCTTATTAATTTCCCTTTCCTACTTTCTGACATAGGGTTTTCAATTTTACCCTCTTTTTTACACACTAGCACCAAATGCCCTTTTTTACCGCATTTGAAACATGAGTTTTTGTTCCATTTGCACTCTTTCTTAGTATGGCCTAATTTACCACAACAGTAACAGGTAATTTTAGTGTGATTACTTTTTGATTCACGAGGGCTACCGTTCTCATTACTTGTCTTGAAAACACCAATTTTTGCATTCTCTTCCGGCCTTGCTCTAAAAGCCTGAGCTTGCTCTAAAATGAGCTCGTACACCATGCCCTTCTTAATGGCCATTTCATATGTCAATTCAGGTTCTACTAACAATTGTTGCCTAAACCTGTCATCCACTACTCCCCAGAGTAATTGATCCATAAGAATTTCTCTACAAAATCGCCATACCCACAATCTTTAGATAATTCTTTCAAAGCCAAATTATACTCTCTTATTTTCTCACCCTTTAATTGCTTTCTGCTATGCAGGGTTAATCTTGCAATATGACGAGAGGGACGTGGGCTAAAATGTTCATTTAATTTTTTAATTACTTCTTCATATTTAACCTTCCCAGGCAATGGTAGTTCAAAATATTTACTTATAACTTCGATCACCCTCTTGCCTGTGAAACACATGAGTGCTGCGAGTTTCTTTTTATTATCATCTAACCCATTCAAAGTAAAAAAAATTTTTATTTGGATTATATATAACGGCCATTCGGACACGTTATCTACGCTGAATTCTCCTATGCTATTTTGACCCAACGAATACATTTTTTATTACGAATCTAAACCGTTTGATTTTTTCTATTAACCGCTATTTCCTAATGAATCCTCCCTCCCCTGTTTACAAGGTTTACTCCAGACTGCGCCAATTAATTTGTTGTGTTCCGGCTTTCGCCGACGGATCAGCAATGATAAATTTAGTTTAGTAAACAGACAAGGTATTGAATATAATAATTTAATATACAATAAATAGGTTAATATACATAAATAGCTAACATATATATATATAATATGGAGAACAGTTGGGGATCTTAATATCCTAATGCTCCCCGCGTACCAAAGTTAAAAGTTTATAAATAAGTTCACTCTACCTGCGACAGGCATAAATTACTTAATTATGAAAAGCCCAGTTGGGCATTATAAAATAATAAAAGATCAGTATGATCTGTTCACAGTCCTAGTCGGCTGGATTACCTTCAGGCGCCGAGTACCTGGGATATTATCTCATTGAACATACACACGCCAGCACTGTAGCAGGAAAAAGACTTAGAGAGTCTTTTGACTTTTGTTTTTATACCTGTCGCATATTGGTCTCATTTGATTTCTTTATATTTCTGGAGTAATTGGTGACCCATATCTGTCAGATGTTAGATCCGGGTTCTACTGATTTATTACATGCAATATACACTAGTTACGAAATTAGCTTGACAATCTGCAATCATTGTCAATTGTTATTATTCTATATTGTTATTATTCTATATATATAACACTAACTATAACAATTTCCCAAAGATAATTGTCAAAAAAACTGAAAACAATGTTAGAGAAAGTGCACATTCTTGTTTAAAACCAGTTTTCATTAAATGCCTCAGATTTTTCTGCTGTAGAAATAGCATTTCCTCTCATTTCATCAAGTAAAAGCTATATAATACAAATAAATTTTGGTGGAGAACCAAATAATTTTAGACAATGCCATAGAACTATCCTATTCATTGAACAAATACCTTGACTAAATTAATAAAAGCAACATATAAACCACTTCATTGTTCCCGAGACTTTTTTTACATTTGCTTGACAATAAAAATTCATCTGTGACTGGAAGCAACCAATTCAATAAAATTATTGAAAGTATCTTTGCTGTAGACGATATAATAATGATATTCCATGATAATTATGGAATCTTGTCTGTTGTCATTGTTCCTAAAAATTGGAACAATAAAAACACCTTTAAGATTAGGTGGCATAATTTCATCAGTCTATATATTATTTTTAAAAATCCAATAGTATTTGAAGCTAATGCATCACCACTATATTTTAAAACTTTTCCAGCTATTTCATCACTATCTGCAGCCTTTCCATTTTTAAGATTATAAAAAACTGTTTTGATTTCCCTAAACTGGATATCATTGTCTAAACTAAATGAGTAGATAAAATGAATATATCATTCAAAAAGACATTATGTCAATTCTTTTTTTTTTAAGTGTCATAGCATCGGCCGGGACACGAACCCGCAACCCGGGCAACTGCCTGCTAGTGCAAGGCAGTCACGCTGACCTCTCGACCACCAATGCAAGACATTATCTCAATTCTTGTATCAATATTCAGAAGATGTTCAAAATATTATTGTCATCATATAAGAGAGTGCTATTGCTAAATTTAATCGGTTTGTGATGCCATTTTTTAGATCTACATGTTGTTTCAATGCATCAAAAAAATCTGGAATGACCACAAGCAATGAATGCATATAAATATTTTGCAGTTTTAATCCACCAATCATTTTTAAATGTTCTTGTCAATCATTGAACTTCTGCCTCCAGATCTTTATAATTATTATGAAGTTACACTTAGTCTATTATTCTGCCACACAAAAATGTCACATTTTTAAAAATCAAATCATTAATAATAAGATTATAAGGAATTTGAACTCAGACTTTTGAACCCCCTACAGCTATCCATGCCATACTATATAACCAATATCCATAACTATGTACATGTGAATAAAATAATGATCTACAATATACATATTTTGTGCTGAATCAATACTCATCAGTTGGTCCAGATCATCATCTGCCACACATATGTATAATCAGTGCTCAGTTTATATTAAGATAGCAAATCTATCAACTTTAATGGACAGGCTTCAATCTCCTCCACCCTCCAACTCATACACCATCCATATCATTGAAAATCTGATAGAATGCTCAAAGCCCTTGTTGATGCCAATCTTATTGTCATATCTATATTGCTTTTAAGTCACTCTGACTTCTCATGTATAGAACTTTAATATGACCATTTAAATACCTAGAAGAGGGATGGACAGAATACAGGTTGAATATGTAATATTTAATTACAAATATATTGTCTATACTGAACTTAATGTAATTAGAAGGGTTTGAATTCAGATTTTCAAACTTCTTACAGCTATCCACTCTTTTCTATACAACAAATACCCATGCTCTGTATTGATTGTATAGCATGTGAATTGGTTGTATAGGATAGAGTGGATAGCTTAGGGAGCTTGAAAGTCTGAGTTCAAATCTCTTCTAATCACATTAAGTTCAGTATAGACAATATATTAGTTAGAAAACCAGTTATGATTCTTTATTTAGTGAGCCCAAAAATAGATTTATTTGTATCCATAATACATTTCTTAAAAGAATTCCATGTTTCACTAATATGTCAATACTAAAGATCAGCAATTTTAGTGTTTAATGGTTGTTGAAATTTTATAGACATATTTAATTCTTCTAAAACATGAACATTAATTTTGTTGTGAATATGATTGGATTAGTAGCTATTTTTTAATATAACTATTATTTTAATTTTGGAGTGTACTAATCTGTGATCTTATGTGCTAATGTAATATTAACTTCTTTTGTATTCTGATTCCTAATTATAATGTAGTCTATTAAATGCCTTTGTTTTGAGCATGGATGCATCCATGTTCTTTTATAGTAGTTTTTTCGTGCTAAACAGAGTCAATATATGTGGTGTGCAAAAATTCAATATTAACAAATCATTTAAATGTATAACATCAATACCATTATTTCCAATAACTTTTGGCCAATTCTCCAAGAAAATAAATTTAATCTTTTAATGGGATTTCTGTAATAATGCTATATAACAAGAAATAAAGGTTTTTTTTTCTCTGGATGTAAGGTTAAAACATAGGTACTAATAAAATGAGTACTAATACTATTGTCCAACTGAGTTTTAATGCTATTAGTTTTCATTGATATAAGAAATTCCAACACCAGAAGATACTAATGTCTATTTTACAGCAAAACCAACGCCATGCATTCTTCTTTCACAAATAGATTTGTCTTTTCCAAAAAAAAAAACAACAACTTGTATTCCTTTATCTATTCTATTAAATATCATTCCAAGAGAAATTTCACTTAAGAGTAGCTACATATTAAATTTTCCCAATTCTAATTACCAGTGCAGTCCTCATTTCCGGTCTTGAAGAGTTTGAATCAAGTAAAATTTGTATATTTGCTATACAGAATCTATATTCAGAAGAAGAAAAAAATAGATTTATAATTTCATACTACTACTGCCTCCCAATTTACCATCACCACTGATAATATTATTACTATTGTTATTTCTATTGCTGAAATGAGTAATTTGCTGGACATGACAACCTAACCAGATTCTGTGAGGCAGGCCATTATTAAGTATTTTTAGGTTCTTCCATTTCAATGTTAGATAGGAGTATCTCTAAATAGGGATGCATAGCCAAAACTCCTATCTCACTCAAATGACAACTTGAACAAAGACCACGACTAAGGATTATTAACCTAAAAAGGGCTGTCCCCATGCTGCTTTCTTAATTTTTGAGGGCGTGAGCTAAAAAGGGGGGGGGGATTTGCTGTGTGTGTGGAAATGTTGTTGTACAAAGACAGAATCCCATTGTCACAGTTAGTATAAGATGATGTCCATGGCATAACATCAGACAAAGACTGACAGTACAATATCATATTGTCGCATTAGTGCTTCTTCATTTGAAAATGATAACCAAACTAACTAGTCTAAAAAATTATAAAAAATTCAAATCGGAAGTTTTAAAAATTAATTTTTGCAAGCTTAATGGACAATTAAAATCGCAATATTCATAAATAAAAGATTTACAAAAAGATTTATAATTTAATTAAAAGTAGACAGAAATCTGCAAGTATAACCCCCCAATCCCGACGTTACTGTACTCTTTTGTCAAAAATCACGTCATAATTAAATTTTTTTAAAAGTTCAATTCTTTTTCAACCAAAGAAAATTGATATGACTTGACTGCAATAAAAATAATTTACTGCAAAGCTCAAAATATTAGTGGAAACTAAAATCAACTTCTAGGTTGCCTTTCTTTTTTTTATTCTTAACTAAGTGTTCCGGTCAAACAAAGTCAATTAATGTTGACACTTATTCATAACAGCGGTTTGTTGAATAGAAAAGGCATACTAGAGGGGAATTTTAATTGTTAGTAGATCATGTGACTTCTGCGAAAAAAAAAACCCTCACTTGAATGTAAACTCTGTTAAATGTCTAACTAGGTGAATCAAAGAAAACCAATAAAACAGGTCAAGGAAAAGAATTTCCAATAACAATTAAACTTAGCTGGTAAAAGTATATTTAATCATGATTAAAAATAACAATAAAATCAAGTAAACAGCGCTCCTTGACCTTCTTACGGATGATTTTTTACAAGATTTAATGGCGTTTTGATATATTTTACCTAGTGGGTTTAAAAAAAAAAAACAATCGTTAAATTAAGTAGTAAAAAGGTTGTTTTATTATATATTACAGTGAAATTAAAACATATACATATAAAAAAAAGAAATCAATATCAAATAAATTTAGATAATTCAGATAAAAATTTGAATCATCAAAATTTTCGTCAGAGAATAGACACTAGCAGAAATAAGAATGAGCTTACAGCGCCATCTTCTAGTAAAATCTTGGTACCCTTCCAACAATAAAAAAGAAAATAATGTAGTCATAAAATATACAATATTCTTGATAAAACACAAAAATTCATATATTTGCACATAATATACAAATGCAAATAATAAAATTGTATTTTATAAACTATTTAAAATAAAAGTTATACCTCTTTTAAAACAAACATTTCTTACTTTAATAATGACCAAAGTGAAGACTAATTCATTATCACAAATCATTTTCTTTGGTAATTAGATTTGCTTTCTTGAGAAATGAAAACCCATAAGTAATTTTTAATTGCACACATAATAGCTATTTTATTTCGCAATAAAGTTAAGTATATTAAATTTATTTATTTAACGCATGCTTTTTTTAGGTAGCTTAATTATTAACAAAATGTCATACAAGAATATATAAAGATTTTACTTGGAATGGTAACTGGTCCATAAACTGATGCTGCAACACCCCCAGAAAAAAAAAATTAATTATTAAATTTGTGCTTGAAAATATCAATAATATAATAATCTTTCAATATTTTAAATAATTGTGTAAATACAACTAATTAAATCATTGTTTAAAAAATATTTTAAGCGATGCTTGAGATTCTATTAGAAGATGCTGCTAAATATAGCAATGTCAGAATTTCGTGAATTTCAGCAAGATCCACTAAGATTTGTTTGTTCTTATAAATGCTTAGTAAAACTAGTGCTATTGTAGCTGCTCACTATAGCAGCACCAATAATTATTTAAGTGTGGTATCTATTCTGGTTTCTCTTCAGAGCAATACGTTTTTATTTTCATTTAGGATGAGCAATAAAATATTCTGTTTTCTTCTTGTAATTAACATTTATAAATCAACATATAAATATTTATTACAGAAAAATACAACAAGATAATAAAAGAAGCATTATTTTGAATATTTATCATGATGAGTGTTAGTGTTGAATATCTATAAAAAAAACTACATTTTCCCAATTAGCATTATATGAAAAAATTGAAATAAAAAGTAAGTTGATTTACTCCAGATGTTATTATTTGTCAAACAGCAGTTAGAAAAAAAAAATTATTAATTAGATCTTGTTATATCCCAAAGGGTATTTTTATAATGGCAAGTTTCACTCAATACAATTTGAAGTAATAAAAGAAAATAATTTAATGCCAAATAACTAAATAGAATAAAAAATAAAGAGTAAATAACAATCAGAAATCTTATTAAAGATTTCTAAAGACTATAAAGAACTTCTGCATACATCCGTCAATTTCTACACACCCCAGTGGAGAACTATAACCCATTGCATTGTCTTAAATGAAGAAAGTTCTTCGTGCACTAATTTAGATATACTATTTATATATACATATGTCATGCATAATGATTCTAATCTTTGTCAGTCATCATATCCATGGTTAGCACAAGATTCTAATCTGGCAGTCATCATATCCATGATATAATAACCATACACACAATTATTGTGCTTCCACACACACACAAATAAATTATCCCTAGCAGGTTTTTTTTATGAATCAATCTTTGCAAAATTATTTTTTAACATAATTGATATTTAATGTACATTCAAATGTATGGTTGGCATATGTAGATTTTCTAAAGTAACATAATAGTGACATATTTTATTCATATACTATCTGCATGTGTTTATGTGATTAAATAATAAACTTTGTTTCCATTTGTGTATATGGTATACACACATAACAGTCCAGATCTTTTAACAATGATTGGTAAGGAACAATAAAATAAAAGTAATACAATTTCTCCTTTCTTTATGTATTGAATTCTATATTTACATATAATACTATTTCCAATTTCCTTATACACTTAATGATACTATTTTTTACACCAAAACTTTACTCTTACAGTTTCAACTATCCTGCAGTCATCATCAGAGCTACAATAATGTATTAATTGTATGGTTATATATTAATTTCTATATTTACATATAGTAACATTTCCAACTATTTTATACACTTAACAATACTATTTTTTACACCAAAACTTTACTTTTACAGTTTCAACTGTCCTGCAGTCATCATCAGAGCTACAATAATGTATTAATTGTATGATTATATATTTGGTTATTGTAGCTCTGATGATGACTACAAGACAATCAAAACTGTAAAAGTAAAGTTTTGGTGTAAAAAATATTGTTATTGTAAAAGAAAGTTGGAAATGTTGTCATATGTAACAATAACATAGTTTTGTGATTGTGAAATTAGAAATACTCTGGGGGTTTTTCTTACACTTTGGTGGCAATAGTAATCAAGCATGTCTGCTTAAAATTTTTATAGGTAGAAAATTGTTCACTTAATAGCTTTATTAAGTCCTTCAGATCTGTCCCTGATGGATTTAACAATTATTAATTAAATTTTTTTGGATTTTGAAGGAGGCGGGATGTAATTCAATTTTATTCTCATTTTCAGTTTTTTTTTCAAACCAACATTCATATACTATTACTCGATGATTAGAATAAGCATTAATATATATAAATAATTCACTGCAGAATGTACTTTCCTATTCACCTTCTCTCTTTTGGAATTGTCATCATTTATTCTTCAATCTTTCTTCCATGATCAGTAATTGTCTTAACAATTATCTTTGGCCTCAGGCCAAACCAGAATAAATGTGAGATTTTATTTTATTTTGAGAATCTTGGTTTGCATATATTAATAGTTAATGACTAATATTTCTGTGGTGTAATTTTCACTACCCCATTCTCATGCAAGAGAACATGATCTGCAGCCAACTGATGAATTCTGCTTCGGCATGAAATGTGCATTTTGGGGTCTTGGGAAATTACACTTTTTTTCATGTTTTTAGTCATATGTTTATGATTAAATTCCTCCATAAAGTATTAAAAGCAGATAAAAAACAGTCCTTACCTTGTGTGAGAGTGGTGTAATGAAAATTATATTACAGAAAATTTTATTCACTAAATGTGTATTCTCTGGTCTAATGAATGACTAATAAAAATTTATTAATATACTTCCATCAAGTGGTTTGTGTCAAAGTTGTGAGGGCAGTAAGTATGACACTTATTAATTAAACTGCAGTAATTCCCTATATGCTAAACAATGATAAGGGTATATGTAAGAGAATGTGATCTGAGATAACGAATGAGTGCTGGTTCAGCACAAAATGTGCATCTTGGGGATTTCATATCTTTTTTACATTTCTTTGGTCATATGTTTATAATTATAATCTGTTTCATGTATTATAACTGTTTCTCCTGCCATTTTACCTAACAGTAAACAAAATTTCAAGTTGTTCCAATTTTTCTGCCTTTAGAAAAATTAGAAAATAAGTGAGTCACTATTAACAAAAACATTTAATATATCATATCATGACTTTTCTTGATGATAAAAGTTGGAAGACTGGTGCAGGGGATCCCTAAAAGAGGTATTTAGCAACAGAAGCATGTACTACAAAGCATTCATTTTCCAGAAAATGATTCTGGTAATTTTTGGATACATCCTTATATATATAAAAGAATAATGAGATCATAAGTTCAATGACAGAGTTAGTGCCATGACCTATGAATCTTGAGCATCAGAATCTATTTTATAATTGCACTAAACCATAAAGGGCTAACTCAGTATCAGTACAATAAAGGAAACAAGTGAATTCATCAATGGTCAACATATAATTTTTGATATTTAAATGAATATGTATTGTTGTAGTCTCTATATAATTTTAAATATAAGTATCACTTTCAAATATATTTTTTGATTTCTTTAATATAACTCAAATCAAAAAGTACTATACAACACAAAATATAATTGTATGAGAGTGAAACTTATTTTCCAAGTTCACTGTAGTTTCTGTGGAGGTTGACATTTATCTTGCATAAAAGTAAAGAAACGCTTGCAAATTAATGTGATATGGAGAAATCAAAGTTGTGATAATTGGCAATACTTAAGCTTAATAAATTTTGATAGGTTAGCCATAGCAATGATCTTTCTTTTTTTGTTATGCATATTTTGTAGAAAGCATTTTGTAGTATTGTGCTTTCCATTGGCTTTTATGAAATAACAGAGGCATTGGACTTGCTTCTTCATTTTGTTTTAATATTGGACTTTTTTATAATGATTTCAATGAATTCTGTAGCTTTGTTTTAATTCAGTTTTGGAAATAACTATGCATGAGCTGGATCATTCATTAGACTTCAATAGCAATTAAAAATGATTTTAACTCCAAACTTCACCTACTAATCTTTTAGCTGTTTGTTTTTTAATCCCTACTATCTGGTCGGATTAAATTTACAATTTTTTATTTGATCAAATTTATCATTATTCTTTATTATATTTTCAGAAATAATTATTTGTTAGAAATATTTGTTCCTAAAGAAAAATTATTATTAAAAATATTATTTCAACTTTGCAAACATAAATATATATATATTACACTGAAATATTTAAGAAGATTTAATAAAACCAACTTTTTTTAACTGGATGATTACTGCTAAAAGTATTAAATTAAAAAAATCAGACCTATTTTAATTTAATTTATAAAATCCAAATGACTTATTGCTCAGATTACACATTACTTAAAGCTATTAAATTCTATTTAAAAATTTAAATTCTACTTATATTTATTAAAAAATCTGATGTGACTATAAAAAGTTCTTTTCATTTAATTACAAGTTGCAATTGTAAGCTATTGACCTCTCTTGTAAAATCAATCTAATCACATTATAATATTTTAAAATAATAAATAGTAAACAAATATTTTGTGACAAAAAATCATAAATATATAAAGAAACAATAGAAAATATAGTCATGTAGAGAGAAGAGAAATTTAGTGATACTGTGGACAGCTTGTTTATAATAAGTTTATCTCTTTAATATTGATATCTTGTGATTTTTTTTTAAATTACTAAATATTATTTTAGTTCCAGTTTTTGCTATCAAATAAATATAAAACTGGAAAATGAATGCTAAAGATAGTTGCAAAAGAATAAATTAAAACTGAAAAAAAAAAACAATAGTATCATCAGTAGTAAAGCAATATCTCTTTCAGTTTTGGAAAGGATTAAAAATCATTTCTTTCTTTTCATAAAGACAGAAAACACACTTATTTACAGTTAGAAACTTTTAAAAATCTTTTTTTTTTAAAATAGCAAAAAAATAAAAAAAATCCATCACCATAGTACTTTCTCTCTTTATATACTTGATTTCTAAGAACTCTAAAAAAATTTAACAAATTTGCATGTTTTATAATTGCATCATGCATCCATTAATTATCAATTCATTTCACTGCCAAAGCGGCTTCTTAAGTATAAACTAACTTAAAACTCTGTATTCTTGACCTAATCCTCCATTCTTCTTTAAGATTGAAAGGTGTTTTCACTTTTATTTTTGTACTCATTATTCTTATTATTTTCAAAGAAAATAATTTTAGATTATCAAATATAATGTTACAGCTTGTATTACTCTCATGATTATATACTGTTGAATTAAGATATATTTTTTATTCAATATACTTGTATTTAATTTATTTTTTCATATGTACACATATACACAATGACTTCAAAAAAGTTTATTAACTCAAATGAAATGATTGATCTTTTATCAAAGGAATTAAACAGAACAAATTCATCATCCATTTGCTACATGTTCCTGTAATCACAGTGTAACAAAATTAATATTCATTTAGTAAATGAAATAGGTAGATTGCTCTCCAAAATTCATAGGTTAGCATGGTAAAAAATAGTAAAATATTATAGTTTATTTTATTGAAAGGTTATGAAGATAATTATTTACATATACACAAGTGGATGCATGTGACTTAAATATAGATATTGTTAGTCAATATATATTATTATCAACAGCTATCATATACCTGTCAGTATGGTCTTAATTATATTTTAAGGCATGGCATGCTATAGATTTAATAATGCATAAATTAATATCTTATGGCAGATAAAAATTATAGCTTTTATTCATTGAGACTACTCAGCCAAAGCAGTAGTTGATATTCAAATCAGAAAGTGCTGAAAATCTATGTTTCAGAACAAATCCACTATTTAATGATGATTTTATATTTCACTTCTTAAAAAAAGTAGGAAAACTGTAACATTAACCATTTCTATGGAATTAGAAGAAAAGATGTAAAAACAATTGCTTTCAAAAATAGAAATTGTAAGGATATAAATAAGATAAAATTACAAATGAAACACTATGATTTCTACTGAAGATAAAAGATGAATCAAACAAAATAATTTATATTATTTAAAAAGGATATAAATATAGGGGATTTGAACTCAGACTTTCAAGCACCCTTCAACTATCTACACTATAGTATGAGATAGTGTGGATAGTTGAAGGGTGCCTGAAAGTCGGAGTTCAAATCCCCTATATTTACAATTAAGCTCCAGATATATGAAGAATGCCTGTATTTCAAATATTTAAAAAGGATATCTAACAAAATAAATATATGATCAAAAATCAATATTGTGCAGATTGATAACATATATTGCAGAGTAGTGAGATAAGTTATTCAATTTACAGAAAAACATCACATATAAATAATTCATGGCTAACAAGTTGTTCTAATAAAAAAAGTAATAATTTTGATATAAATGTACAAAAGATTCTTCAATACATCAAACAATATTTTAAAATTGTCAAGAAAAACTGTAATGCAAAATTAAAAACTGTTTAAAGATAAATCTGTAATAAGTAACTTGATATGAAGACAGAAATGAGAAAGGTGGGGCTTGCAAAGGAAAAAAAAAATTGGTTTTTAAGATTTTTTTTTTAAAGAAATTTTTTTTAAAAAAATTAGATGTGGAAACATCCAAATGAAAGTACAGCAGAGATGGATTCTATTTGACTATTAAACATGTGATACATGATTATAAAGCATTTAATTTTTTTTTTAAAGTGATAATCAATTAATGAGATACTAAATACTTGTTAGTGAAAAGCTAAAAAAAAAAAACATAAGAAAAACAGTATTAATAGCTTATATTTCCAACCTTCAGAAATATTGATGTTAAATTACTTTGAAAATGGTTTTAGACATGAAAAAGATCGATAAGAAGATAACAAATATTTTATTAAAAAAAGTTTTACACTTAGCATGAACAAAAAAGCAATAATTCAACAAATTTCTAAACCTCCATCAAATTTTTGATTTTATATCTTGCACTGAAGTCTTTCAGCATAGTTTTAAGATATTGTTTTAGTCTAAGTAAAAGCATTCTGTACATTTTACATAATTAAAAATGACTCATTTAACTAAACAGATGAAGGATTATTACCGTGAAATGACAAGGAAAGCTGTAGAAAAGAACAAAAAACCTCAAAGATAAACAACATTTTGCTATTGGAGCTAAAATTAATCAATAAGTAGGAAAAATATCTTAGTTATTAAAATCCAGGATGGCATCATGAAGTGTGCGAAAGAATTTTATAAAGAACTATATTAATAATAAAGAATAGAAAAACAAATTTGTCTATACAATAACTTCATTTGGAAATATAAATTATTCTAAATGAAGATAAAAGACATATTAAAGTTTCAGAAAATGATGTATTCTTATTAATATATTAAAATAATTAATAATACGGGCACCATCAGATGATTATTTTATTATTTTAAAAACAGTTGTAAAGTGATATTTCACAAATTCTTTCATTAGCACCAAAGGTAAAAAAAAAAAATCCACAAGACCACAATTTTTGATGCTACTAATAACAATACCATATACTAACTATAAATTTATCAGTTTTTTTTTTAGTAAAGGCATATGCTAACATTGGTGATAAAAAAAGGCAATTTGATGTTAACACTATTTTTAAAAGTGAATTTTCAATGTTAATTATCTTTTTCTTTCATCTTGGTATTAGAAAATAACCTAAATTTTAGACAATTTTTTTTTCAACTGATATATTTTTAAGAATAGTTGTGGAGAATACTGATATTTTTGTTCTCCTGCATAGATTTTTAAAATGAAATCTTAGTTTTTAGGATATTTTCAAAAATTGATCTTTTTAGGTTTGATATGATTAAGATAGTGATACTTTCTGACTGGATGACACAAAATACAAAAACATGTTTCTATTACTCAAATATAATTAAAAAATCTTGGAATACACATCAATATTGTAGCAATGATGAAATTAAAACAATAAGAGCACAAAAAAATCATCACTATTATTGTTGTTGTGAAGTTATTAACACAAAATTTTGAAGGAAATTTTTAATAAAAGTGAGAAGAAAGAAAATGCTAAGTCTTAAATTAATTATGACTAGCTTTCCAAATTTTAATTAATGTTACGCATTAAAAAAATGATTAGACTAATGAAATTAAAAGTTGTCAGATAAATTGGAAATTAATTAATTTTCCAATAATTATGCAGAAGCATACATATACTATTAATTACTTTACATCTTGTATTTTCAGTATATTATTATATATAGAAACATTAATTAAGATTTTGAATTTATATCATTATATTACAAAGAAAATTAAATTTTTAAAATTGAAGTTTAAAATTTTAATTTATATTAAAATAAATAAGTTTTCACTTGGGCAATAAAAAATGTTAATAGCTAATGCATAATGGGGAAGAATACTTCAGGAAATAAGTTTTTACTGAATGCTTTAAGAAAATATGTAAATTTTCTTGGTTTTGTTTTTTTATCTAAAATTTTATATGCCACTTTATATTAATTATAATTTTTTATGCAGTAATATTTTTTTTTAATTATTAATATATATGTATCAGAAGCAAATAAAATTTATCATTGCTTATTACAATCTTAATCAAAAATAGTTTTTCAATTTTAGAGCTACATTAAAAACTTTATTGAGTTCTACATTATTAAGATTAATTAGCATTGAATGTCGTTTACATTTTTTGGTTTTTGAATGAGTATTTAGTGGAATGAGTCTACAGCTTCAAACATTTCTCTTTTCTTAAGAATTATAAGCAATTTTATATTGCTGCAGTCCAAGGTATTTATAATATAATATTAAAAAAATAAATGCAGTAGGCAAAAACAAAATCAAAACAAAATTTAAAAAAAGGCAATAAAGATAATTCCAATTGATCTTTTTTTAAAATAAAGGTTTGTTCCTGTCTGGATAGGACAATAATAGAGAAAGTAAAGCAAAAACTTAATTTGGTCAATTGAATGAAATTGTCTTCCTCAACTTGGCATTTTAATGGACGATTGCCATGTGATCTCTTAAGCAACTATCTTAAAATTATTACTTTTAAAAATTATCAAAGCCACATTGCAGTGTTAACATAAGCTTTGCTGAATTTTATTTGTGTGGATTATTGGCAACGTTCCAACACATTTGACGAAGGAAGTTATTTCTGAATATTGCAGAGCTATTTGCCAATTTATTTATGCAATATGGTGACCATAATAAAAAATGTATTATGCATAATGATATATCTCTTCAAATTTATTTACACCTTATTCAAAGTGCTTTAATCTGTTTATTTATTAAGTTCTGGTGTAATAAATTGTCATATTATAAAAATGATTTTTATATCTACTTAACATATAAAACCAATTAGAAATCAAAAGCACGTACTATTTTTCACAAAACTTATTATATTAATCTAATCAGAGTATCCTCCATTTTCAATGTTAAGATAATTCGTGTTTATTATTTCCAAAATATAAATGTATTATGCAATACTGCATTTTTAGACAACATTGCTCATAACAATTGCCTTTCAATAAATGTATTAATTATTAATCACTCTTTATGAGAATAGTTTATAAAAATGCACAGAACACTCACTACTTTTGATTCTTGTATGCAAGCTTACCTTTTTAAAAACTGCCACTAACCTCAAATTTTAGATTTTAAACATATTGTAGAAATTTAAAAAATCATACAAACTGCTTTTATGATGTATTTTGGCTTAGCCAAGTCTTTTCAATAAATCAAGCTCCACATATTTTAAATGTAATAATTCAGAGTTATTTAGTAATTTCTAGAAATATAAACTCACAGATATTAAATAATAAAGATGATAAAAAGTGTTAAGTTAATAGTAAAAAATTATTATAATAGTATTCACACATACAGAGAATAATTGATAAACATTTATGCATTTATTGAAAGATAGTTGTTGTGTGTAAATATTTGATAGAATAAGGCAATTTTAAAATACATTTTTGTAACAAAGCAACAATATGTGGCATTTGAAAAATAATATGGAGATTACCTAATTGAAGAGACCTGGTTAGGTTAAAATGCATCTTAGAAGCCACTAGTACATTTTTTAATGATTACAATCATATGTTTGAAGTGTAAGAGTGAAAATTAGTTGTAATTTTTATAAATATACAAAAAGGATTGAACCAGCCATAATAATCATAATAAGGTTTCTTACCCAACACTAATATACTTAAAATTTTATAACAATTATTTAAATTAAAAGAAAAAAGAAAAAATTTCTGATATCTGAACAGCTTTCATTAATATTATTTACAATGAATATATATATATCTTTCACATTTGTAAAAAATAAAAATTAACAATTGAAGGTAACTCTTTTAATACCAAATAATTTGTAATTGATATTTTTTTAAAAATCATCTACTATGGGTTATTTTGAAGTTGTTATTTACCAGGTATCGATCAGTTATAAAAATTTACAAGTATATAGACAAAAGATTAATTCAAGTTTGCTAACTATTCTGAATTAGCTACTTCTGAAGTTAAAATTGTTTAAAACAATTACTTTAACAATGTACATTGATTTTAAAAGTAGTTGTGGAATATAAGCATTTGTAAATGAAATTTAAAAAGTCAATTATTTAATGTTAACATTTATAAAACAAAATTAGACAAATTCTCATGATACAAATGTGAAGTATTCTTTAAAATATCAAATAAAAAATATTAAACTCATAAATTTTATTACAATATTTTATTTACTTTAGAAAGCAAACGCAGTATATTTCATAATTTTTGCAAGACTTGACAAGTTTTCGACTACAGCTGAATATGGTGTATAATGTTTTATTTTAAAAAAATGGAATAAATTGTTCTAGTATAAACTAGTTTGGGAACACATGAATGCTCAGGACAAATTATTGAAATTCAGGATTATTCTTAATAATTTTTTTAGTCATTCATTAGATTAGAGTTTATCCAATAATGAATAATATTTTTGTAGTATAATTTTCACTACACCATTTCCATGCAAGGTAAGGACTGGTTTCTATCCATTTTGAGTACCATATGAAGGTATGCAATTATAAACATATGACCAAAGACATGGAAAAAATCTATGATCCCTAAAATGCACATTTCATGCTGAACCAGCATTCATCAGTTGGCCCTGACCATATTATTTTACAATGATAATGATATGTGTAAGAGATTGTTATCTGGGCCAACTGATGAGTGGGGGTTCAGCATGAAATATGCATCTTGGAGATCGTAGATTTTTATCCACATGTTTTGGTCATGTTTATAATTACAACTCTCCACAAGGTGTTAAAAGTGGGTAGAAATCAGTTCCTACCTTGTGTGAAAATAGTATAATAAAAATTATACTACAGAAATATTATTTAAGATTGTTCTTGTTTATCCAAGATCATTGGTTAATCATGTCTTACTTTTATAGTGAATAATATTTTAGCAGTATAATTAAAGCCTATGAAGTGTCTTTAAATCTTAAAATGCTGTGATATATTAGGTTAAGGATATATCAACATTGATAATATTCCTGTTGGCTAGTTATCTCAATTTGCATTTGAACTTTAACATATATATATATTATTTTTTAAAAAGTAATGTTTTTGAATAAAAAAGCAAACATTACTGCCAAAGAAATTGAAAAGATAACATCATAAAATATCAATAAGCAGATTTAAAAAAATAAGCATGTACTATATTGTGTTCATGGATTGGTTTGTATAATCTTTATAAAATCTATATTTAATTTTTATTTTATTTTTTGGAGTTATGATAACCATACTTAAAACAGGCAAAACTCTCCATACAGTAGTGCCATGTATGATCATGTAATGTGATCATGTGATGTTTAATGGTTTAATAACCATACTCATTTAAGAGTGATGTTTTGATATTAAAAGATACTTCAAACTTGAATTTAAGAACACTAATACATTAAACCACCAAACATCACATGATCACCATTTCTTATGCTTGATCATAACTGTTATTAAAACAGGCAAAACTCTCCATACAGAAGCCTTCTGGCATCCATTGATTACTTTGGCTTACACTGAGTGGCACTACTGTATGGAGAGTTTTGCCAGTTTTAACTCTAATACATTATATTGAAATTTTATTATTACATACATTACAAAATAGTAGGTTTACATCATTTTGTATCATTAATGATGATCAGGCTTACACTACACTATTATGCTATAGATAATGCCAACTACTTGCATCTTCCCTTCTACCTAAAATAAAAAAAAAACCTTGCAAACTTTAATTTTTAAGAATAAATATTTTGTAAAAAAAGTAAAAAAACACAAAATTGATTGTCTTTTACAAAAAAAAAAAATCTACTTTTTATAAAGCTGGGCTCCTTAAATATCAGTATCCCCCCCCCCCCATGAATTTTGCACCTCAGTCAGATGTCTAGTATGCCTAATAGTAATGCTGACCAATGAAGTACTTTGCCATTTTTCTTATCAATACTATGGACAAATGTTATTTGTGAGACATCCGTTTATATAAGCAATTTGATTTAAGAATTTATTCCAAGATTCATGGGCTCATGTAAGTTACTCTCTCATCTTATTCCATCAAAATAATCTCTGTTATTACATACACTACTTAGATTTTTGGAACTTATTTATAGTGAAACAATTTAAATGTTCTTGTATCTACTGTTCACTTATATTTATTTAAGGCTTATTATGTCATTATAGCATCATAATGAGTCATATAAAATATAGATATTTTTACAAAGAATCTGTCAAGGTTTTCAATGTGCTTCACTTATGTTACGCGCAAATGTAGGCTCTTAATCAGAGTAAGCATTCACGCGTTTTCTATTTGTACTAAATATGTTGGTTAAAGCATTTACTTAATATAAAAATGTTAGTAATACATCTTAGACGGACCTCCATTCGTGAAACATCATCCAGAACCCATCCTCATTTATCCAATTCTTATGACAGCAAAATTTTATACACACACACTCACACAAGCCTTCTTAACACAATATATATATATCAATAAACGAGCTATATCATAAACATAATAATCCCTTTACGTTATTAAAATGCATGTCATTTATTTTGTTCTCCGTTTAAATGATAATGAGAAAATGCGGAATTATTCCTTATTAATATTTCTTTCACAATAATAATTTTAAAATTTAAGACAAATAAAAACTGTTGTAGTTAACAGTTATCTCTCTATTCATTGCACAAAAGAATGTAAAAATATATAAATAAATGTGACATTTAATCCTTTTAGAGGCACCGCCAGGGGAAGCTTTTAAAAACAAAAGATCCCAGCGCTGTCATATTTGTTTTCACTTGTGTATTTTAAATTCCACCTTAGGATAACAAGATTAATTTAAAAAGGTCGTTAAAAAAAATGAGAGATTATTATTTATAACAACATGAGAGCTAAAAAAAAATTAAAACAAACACTTTTTAAAATCAAAATAGTATTTTTTTTTCTTTTAAAAATTAATTAGTTTAATGCTATATAACGTGATTCATAGTAATACGTTTTGAACTCCTTTGTGACTATTATATTTATGTGTGAGCATAATTATCGTTATCACGCAAAATTAGTTCATTGCAGAAAAAATTGCAGATCGATAAAACAAAATATTAGATATGCACAACTGGTTAAAAAAAATTGGATATCTCAACAAAAATTTAATTTTGGATAACCTTTCTATGAACGATCCTGTTATAATAAATGTTTGCTACCGAAATCAAAGATCTACGTGTTGACAAAACATCCATGTTAGGAAAAATTCAGCTTTAAAAAATAGTTTAAGTATTAAAAAATGATGTTTTAAAATGTATACATAAATTTATTTTCTTAGCTTTGTTGGAAATGGAATCAGTTAACATAATAGTCATTTTTCAAAGGTCAGTGATAATTGTAGGGGAAGCTCTGACTGGTTTAGAGCAGTGGTAGAATAGAAACTTGGGAAGATCAAAGTTAATAGATCATAGATCAAGTTCAGTCATTTCTGGTATTCAAACATCTTATGAACTCCCAAATAATAAACCAATATTTTTTTTATTGTTTATCATTGGAGGAACATGAATATTTAACTATTATCACTGTAGAAGACATAGCTTTTTAAAAATCACTGTAGCATTTTCTTTATATCAGTAATAGACAATATTACAAAAACTGATTTTTCAAGCATAGCAAAACATTTTTAATTTTAAAAAAACCTCTAGGAGAGAAAATCTGGGCTGGCACATTAAATAAAACTATTATGTTTAGTTATTTAGGCTATAAAATACCATGGAAAGCAGAGGCTCAATCACAATTTACTATAGATAAATACTCTTCATATAATAGAGGTGTATATGAGAGATAATGACATGGGCCAACTGATGAGTGCTGGTTCAGCACAAAATGCTTCTTGGGGATCATTTGTCTTTTATTGTATCTTTATTTATATGAATTTAAAAAGAATGGGTAAGTATAGAGGTGTTTAATATATCTATAAAGCAAAAAAAAAGTACTATTTCTTATAAAATTTTGCAATATATATATATTTTGCAATAGATTTTCATATTTTTGTTTACCTAACTTTTAAAATATATATATTGCTAAGAAAAATTGATGTTGAATAAGCAATAAAATTGATGGATTCCATCATAACAATGAAAGTGACATTGAAGTTCTTAAAACTCTAAGCAGATAGACTTTCTGGAGAATTGTTAGTTATATGAATGCTAGAAATTAATGTTGGCATTTTTAATAATAATGTATTGATCTGATTTAATGATGACTATACAATTACATACAAGAATGATCTTAATATCTTTTCTATTCTATGCACACAATACAATTTAAATTTTAAATTTTACTTATTGCTATATATTATGAATACATTTTCTAACTTATATTTAATGTTTGTATGTATTTATTATAATGTCATATCTACAAAAATTGGGTCCAAAGACAAAAGTCTCAAAAACCTCTTCTTATTTTAAAATGTTTATTTTTCTAATTCTCATTCATCTCATCCATTTCAAAAATTCTTCTTGCTATTTGTGAAATTATTATTTATTTCTTTTAAGACTATTTTGGATATCTATTTATTCTCATTACAAAATCTTTAAACCTGGTTTAGCCAATTGGATTTAGAAACCTATTATTATTTTTAATTTTAAAAAAAATCTTTTAATGCTATCCACAATTACTGGAAGAGTGAAAAATACCAAGAAAATTGTATATATTTCATTAAATTTACTTTCCAAGCAACTATGTTTAGTAATTAATGATTTTAAAAATTGCCTAACATTTTTTTAGTAAAATCTTTCAGTAATAAAATTACCTGAATTAATTGTTTATCAAATTATTCTGAAGAAAAAAAAAGCTTTGAACCGTAATTATGATTTTAATACATTAAGGTGTAAGAATATACTGTAAAATACAGCACATGTGAAAATAATTTTTCAAGTTTACGACCTCCCATTCATGAGCACCTGCAGGTATGATGTTCTCTATTTGGTAGCTATGCCATTGATTTATTACTGAATTAAATAATATCATTAAAAATATGTATTTTTATTTTTATTTGGAAGAAGAGAAAAAGTTAAAATGAAAAGTTTGCACCAGGTATAAAAAAATTATAGACAAACAGCAGAACATATGATAAATAAAATAATGATTCAGAAAAATCTTTTATTTTATTTGTTTATCTATTTTCATATTAGCATTTTTTTTAAAATTTTTTCCCCCCCAATTTTTGGTATCCAATATAAAAATATTTATCTGATTCTCCATTTCATATGCAGTAATGTGTTTTATCAAAGTGGTCATTTCTAACTCTAGGAATAATAAAATTATTTAGTCAAGCAATAAGAGGCAAAGATATTTTTACGAGTACATGGTTTACTATACAGAATCGATCAGGCTAAAGCAATGATTCTGAAATTAAGTGATACTAGTGAAGCTGAAGAAAAAATTTGACTAGGCTCAAATTAAACCTGTTAATTGACTAGAAAAACATTATTAATGACAATATTTAAGAAAAACCTTATTTGATTTGGAATAACCAAGCAATCAGTTTTTAACTACTTTAAAATTTATTACTGGACTTCTCAGAAAGATATATTTTCTGTGATTTAACACAGTGGATGAATGATGCAATTGAAAGCTAAAGGTTCTTGGAACAAAACCTGTAGTTTCACTTCTTACTCGGACATTATGTTTTCCTGAGCAATTAATTATTAAATTATTTTTCATGCATGTTATTCTAAAAAACAGCTTTTTATAAAATAAGGCAGAAGAAGAGAAGTTTGACCAGATATTCTTATAAGCAAATATTTCTAGGCAGAGTTTGAAAGATTGGGCATAATATTTGGTTTATTATCCATTAACTTTTAATTGAGGATTATATGGAAAGTTATTACTGACTATGATTCCTTTATAATAATGCACATTAATAAAAACTTTGCAATGAGAGGATTAGATATTATCATCATTATTATTTTCAACTGCTATCAGTCCACTGCAGTTTCTTTGATTTCTAGTCTCTCTCCTCCATATTTCACCAGAAAATGATTTTCAACTGCTGTCAGTCCACTGCAGTTTCTTTGATTTCTAGTCTCACTTCTCCATATTTCACCAGAAAATGTCTTTATTTCATCCAGCCATATGACATGTGGTCTCTTTCTATGTTTTTTTCAATCTCTTGGGAACTAGTTTAAGATTGCAACTGTCCATCTATTACCATCTCCTCAAGCAATATGCCTAGCCCAACTCCAGTCCTTTAATTCTTTCAATGATGTCAGTGACACCTGATGTTCTCTCATCCATATTTTTCAGTTTTGATCTCTTTTTGTTTTTCCTAACAGACAATTCTCCATATTTCATTGAATTGTCTGAAGTCCCTATATCGCTTTTCTGTTAAGTGTCTTATGTCTCAGATCCATAAGTAAAAACTGGAAAAACACATTTATTAAAAACTTTTCTTTTTAAACATATAGGCATATTTCCTTTAATATTAAGTTGTTTCTTCTAAAAGCAATCTATCCAAATTTAATTCTATGATTAAATTTATCAGTTATATTCTAATCTGTATTAATAATCTGACCGAGGTATTTGTAGTCATTAATTTCTAATTCATCCGATAGTTCTTGCATTTCCTGAAGCACTGAAGGTTATTTGTAAAAACAACCGCATCACCTGCAAAATGCAGATGAATTAAATAATCTTCATTTACTTTTATTACCTTAGCTTCTAATTTTAATTCACAAAATACTTTTTACAAAGCTGTAAAAATTTTTGAAGATAAAATGTCACCTTGTTATCTGGCCTTTTCAATATTAATCTTCATAGCATTACTACATTTTCATAAATATTCTTCAGAATATGATAATATCCTGGGTCTAATATTTTGATGATTCAATGCTTTAATCACTATAGAAATGCTTATAGAATCTAATGCTTTTTTATAATTCAACAATTCCAAAGCATAATGGTAACTCATATTTATTAATTCTATTATTAATATTATATATAAAATATTATATATTAAATTAAGTCATGTGACATCTGACTTGATTTTTTTGTAATTGTAATTTATTAATTCTTTCTATAATTCCTTTTAATACATGCTTGTGATCCACTGTGTGAAATCCACTTTAAAATCCAGCTTGTTCTTTTGATCGATTACAACTGAAAGTTCACTATAGACATGTTGTAATAGTCTTGGTAAAAATTTTTTACAGAACCAATAAATGACTAATAGGTCTGTAATTTCTAGTATCATTTGTTTATCACTTTAAAAAAAATCAATATTACTACTGCATTCTTCCAATCAATTGATATATTTTTATCATTTAGATATCTGATATATAATTTTGCCAACAGTATTTCTACTTCTTCACTTGCTTTTTTTAAGATATCAATTATAATTTCATCATTACCTGCAGTTTTTCCTTATAGATTTCATAGCACAAATCTCACTGCTGAGCATTTCAGAAGGTGTAGTAATTGTAGGAGATACTTTTTCTTATACTTTATTGTTATAGAACTATTCCATATATTTCATGATGTCATCTCTCTTTTTAATAATAGTTCCATCTTTTTTTTATTGCAGAAATAAGTTTCCTATCAATATCAAGATGTTGTTTTACACTTTGATACTATATCCTCTTTTATAGTTTTACTTGCTAATTCACAATTATATTTTTTTATATCATTATTAACTTTTTTCTATACTATTTCACAAAACTCTCAAATATTTATTTATTCTTAATTGATCATTTTTATATATTTTCATATCTTTTTTTTTCTTTATGTATTGATAAATTGTTATCTTTTTTGTATTAGCAATCCTTGTTACAGTTCTTAATGATGTATCAGTTATCTTTCTATTGATTTCATTCAAATCTAAATCATTTTCAAAATCTGTTAATATTTCAAAATGATTTGCAAGTTTTAATTTAATATTCATTGGAATTTTTCTGAAGATTAGGAATATCTGTTGTGAATATTGTTTTTCATAACAATTTTCATCTTTCTAGTTTTTATCTTACATCTAACTAATCAATCATCACTTCCTGTTAGTAAAAATATAATCCAATTCTGCTGCATCTTCATTTGAATGCTTCAATATCCATTTCTATTTAGAATTTTTCTTAAAAAAAAAATTCTTTTTTCTATGAACTCCACAAGTTTTTGTTCTCTCTCATTTCTATTATTATAACCAAATTTACCCACAGCACTTTCATTTTTCAGATCATTTGCCAGTTCTAGCATTAAAATCTCCCATAAAAATTTTAAAACGGTTTTCTAATCAAAGTCTTTTTTACACCCTTATACAAATCCTTTATTTTTTCATTATAAAGACAATTTGTTGGGATATCAACCTGAATTTTTTGCATATTAATCTTGCCACTCTCTAATATACTGTCAATCTTCTCAATGTTATTCTTCCATTTTTTTTATTTCTAATGAATCCATTTCACTTGTGCTTCCAATATTTGGGCCTTTAAGATGTAGTACATGTCTACTTTTAAATCAATTATCTTTTTAACATTTTTTATAACTTCACAAAGTCCAACAATGTCCCATTTAATATTATATGGGTTTTCTTCCAATTATTGCAGTCTTTTTTTATTTGAAAGTGATCTGCAGTCAAAGTATCTAAATAAGAATCATCATTGAATGGCAGCCTAGGCCCACAATCAGGTGACTCATAGAATTCTCAACTTTCAGCACCAACCACTGCCTTGGCTAGTGACTTTACAGATTCTTGGGAATAAAGGTCATGATTTTATTTTGTCGGTCATGTTTTGTAAATATTTATTTTAAAAAAGTTCATTCACACATATATTTATTCTACCATTAAGAAAACTCAAATGATATTTTGGTTAAGAATTATTAGCAATTGAGAAAAAAGACAATGGTGTTTCTTGATCTTAAGCTTAGAGGTACAAAGTCAATAAACTCACCACTCTGGTTGACACTTGTTGGTGAGTAGTCTCTCTGTGCTTATATACTATATGAATAACCAAACAGTAATAATAGCTGCAATAACAAGAATATGTGGAATGGATATTAGAAATTTGCCCTGATTGATTTCTTTAAGACCTCAAAAAGGAATGAAATAGTCTCATTTCAGTTAACAGCAAACTCTTTTTTACAGCCAGATTGTGTATATAAAGTGGTTAATAATATTCATGTTAAACCATTAAGCATCACATGATCACATTTCCTATACTAGCACATTGATTGTTGATAAACAGAGCAAAACTCTCCATACAGTATTGCCACCTGTGCTAAACAGAGTAATCAATGGATGCCAGAAGGCTTGTGCATAAAATCCCTATCTAATGCCTACCCATCCAATATCCCCAGACTAGTTTCTGGCTTGTGACCTTCGTCAGTGAGGAGCTTTGGATCTGAGAGCACTGCATCTAGATCTTAGGATCTAATGCAACCCTCTAGCAACCACCTTTTATCTCAGCTTAACTACTAAACTATGAGAATGAAATTGAAAACACAAAAAATATTTTCAATCTAAGCTCAATAGCTTAAAAAGTCATATGGGTCTGAACTCAGTTCAGCACCCATACATTTTGGTGTCTTTGGCTCTTTTACAACCATAGCCACCACTATCCTATTAGGCAGGATTGGTGTTAAACCATTAAGCATCACATGATCACATTTCCTATACTAACACATTAATTGTTGATAAACAGAGCAAAACTCTCCATACAGTATTGCCACCTGTGCTAAACAGAGTAATCAATGGATGCCAGAAGGCTTGTGCATAAAATTCCTATCTAATGCCTACTCATCCAATATCCCCAGACTAGTTTCTGGCTTGTGACCTTCGTCAGTGAGGAGCTTTGGATCTGAGAGCACTGCATCTAGATCTTAGGATCTAATGCAACCCTCTAGCAACCACCTTTTATCTCAGCTTAACTACTAAACTATGAGAATGAAATTTGAAAACACAAAAAATATTTTCAATCTAAGCTCAATAGCTTAAATAGTCATATGGGTCTGAACTCAGTTCAGCACCCATACATTTTGGTGTCTTTGGCTCTTTTACAACCATAGCCACCACTATCCTATTAGGCAGGATTGGTGTTAAACCATTAAGCATTACATGATCACATTTCCTATACTAGCACATTAATTGTTGATAAACAGAGCAAAACTCTCCATACAGTATTGCCACCTGTGCTAAACAGAATTTCATTCTCATAGTTTAGTAGTTAAGCTGAGATAAAAGGTGGTTGCTAGAGGGTTACATTAGATCCTAAGATCTAGATGCAGTGCTCTCAGATCCAAAGCTCCTCACTGACGAAGGTCACAAGCCAGAAACTAGTCTGGGGATATTGGATGAGTAGGCATTAGATAGGGATTTTATGCACAAGCCTTCTGGCATCCATTGATTACTCTGTTTAGCACAGGTGGCAATACTGTATGGAGAGTTTTGCTCTGTTTATCAACAATTAATGTGCTAGTATAGGAAATGTGATCATGTGATGCTTAATGGTTTAACACCAATCCTGCCTAATAGGATAGTGGTGGCTATGGTTGTAAAAGAGCCAAAGACACCAAAATGTATGGGTGCTGAACTGAGTTCAGACCCATATGACTATTTAAGCTATTGAGCTTAGATTGAAAATATTTTTTGTGTTTTCAATTTCATTCTCATAGTTTAGTAGTTAAGCTGAGATAAAAGGTGGTTGCTAGAGGGTTGCATTAGATCCTAAGATCTAGATGCAGTGCTCTCAGATCCAAAGCTCCTCACTGATGAAGGTCACAAGCCAGAAACTAGTCTGGGGATATTGGATGAGTAGGCATTAGATAGGGATTTTATGCACAAGCCTTCTGGCATCCATTGATTACTCTGTTTAGCACAGGTGGCAATACTGTATGGAGAGTTTTGCTCTGTTTATCAATATTCATGTTCTATACATTATTTTTATTATATTTAAAGTTAATTAAAACATTTAGTAATGGTATATGCTTATAATATTTTTTTTGCTTTTTAGTTTCCATTAAACTATGTCACTATTGTTTATTTTTCAATGAGACTTTATACTGTAAACAAAAAAAAAGTTGTAAGAGAAGTAGAAACAGATGACATCTGTTTTGTACAAAAGTTATTATGACATAATATCTCAAGACACAGTACAGTACTAGCTGACTTATGTTCAAACATTTACCATGAGATGGAAAATGTTGGACTTTATTAATATGCAATTTTCTTGTAAACAGAAGGTGGCTGTATTGAAACTTTTGATTAAGGACAGGTATATTGTTAAATTTATTTATATTCTCCATTTATTTTAAATAATATTAGTAATCATAAAAACAAAGTGATAGATAGAAACAGTTTTATTTAATTTGACCAAGGTTTTTTTTTTAAATCTCTCAACTTTATCTTTTCTTTCTACCATGCATCACCAGGTTAAATTGTGCAGATCATGTGATGTTTGGTGGTTTAAAGTGAAAGCTACTGCTTTGCAGCAATTTGTAGCAAATGTTGCTAACTTATACTATTAAAGGCAAACAACAGCCTACCAGTCCACTCTAAACCATATGAAACATCATGCTATTAAGCAAATTTAAATTTTATTTTTGGATAACCAATACAGCTAATCATTCAATTATTCATTAGTAAAAGAGAAAAAGTTGTAAATTCAACTGATTTAGGAAGATGAATATTGAAGCAGATGATCTGATGCTCAGATCCTGCTTCACAGCCCACATCCAATCTCCTACCATCTAATTGTATTCAAACCCACCTTTACGCACGTATATACATAGCTAATAATATATATATATTTCTTTGCTCAGTATTATAACATAAATAATGTAAACGTATGTATTTTAATTTAAAAATATTTTATTTAATAATAATATACTCATGTGTATGCGGGCGTAAATAATAAATATATATGTATATTTCAGTGTAGGAGATTGTGACTATAGTAATAAAGTTATATTATATATATAAGATATTATATATGAAACTTATTATTTTTTCATATATAATTTTGTAGCCAGAAATGATGCAATCTTGTTAGATAGTCTCTCGAAAAACAATTACCCGGAAGACTTCTTAGATTAAAGTAAAAGATTACGAATTGGTAATAATAGAATAAACCCATTAGTGGAAATTGTCCATGCTAGCTTGTTTTAAAATCATAAGATATATTTTAAAACAATCGTTCGAAAAACTGATAACAAACTTGCATTGTTTCAAACATCTTACTAGATAAGAGTATGCAGTCAAACTATTCCAAATGAAACTTAAGTGCTTAAACCGCCTCAGGTCCAGCAGTAGTTGCTAAGTTACAGCTTCAAAATAAAAGTATATATACTGCTGGATTGGAATCCACAAAGAGAGGAGACCACTAAATAACTATGTTGTTATACATATTCCACCACAGTTTTAATTCTCACTCAATGTGTCGTGAGTAGGAAATTTCACCTTGTCCCTCCGTTCTAATATGCTGATCCCATGAACGAAGCTCTGCATCCCGTATGACTGAACTTTATGTATATTTTTCCAGTGAAAGTGAAGTGCTATCCCTCAAATAATAATTCTACCCTAGATCTAGTGAAATAATACCGATGGACTGATTCCTAGTGAAACGCTCTTCCAAATAATCAAGGTAAAAGAACTTTGACCACTTATAATTCCTAAATCCTGCCTTCTCTGTAATATTTATATTGTAAATCATCTATCTTAAATGTCTTCAAATATGTATTCTATAACTCTATATAACTAATCTATATTAAGCCTCCTATAAAATGTTTTCCCTTTTCTTTTAATTCCAAGCGGCAAATAATTTTCATTTACATTTATGTATTTATATTTTAAAATAAATGCCAATAGTATTCTAAAATTGCCAGCATATAATTCATTTTCGTTTCCCCACCCGTCATTTACTGGGTAAATAATTTATAATTTGATCAAAACAAGTCTTATTCGACTTGCCCAGGTGCTCGCGATTTTAGATAAATAAACTAATTATATTTTTCATGTTTACTGTAGAAAAACAGATTTGATGTCTGTTTTTTACATTCTCCTTCCTAAATAATGCGCTATCTTTTATTCTTAAATTATGTTATATATGTAAAACCCATCTTAGCTATTACTACCACCCACTTATTTTGTAATAATTTATATATTTTCACAAGGGCATTGATTAACCAAAATTGAGATTTATTAAATGTGTAAGAAGTAATGAATAATATTAAGTAACATAATGTAAGGGGGAGGGGGATCTTAACATCTTAGTTTTATTTTTAAGTATAATTATTACCCATGTTTGTTTAGTGAAGCCATGTCATTATGCCAAATATTTCATAATTTATGGGCAATAAATACGTTTCGATAATCTTTACTTTTTAGAATTATATTTATATTATATCATTAAGCGTCACGTGCATAAAGGCCACTTCGTTTTTATATATATTCGTGCTTCTTTCTCACATGGAGGTCTTCTCTAAGTTGAGCCCCATTGTCATTCTCTATGTCCTTAAACCAGGCTGTAAAACCACCCTGGGGACATCCTTGGTCTTATGTGCATGCTTTATACGGGGATCACTCTGGAAAATCCAGCCCAATAATGACATTGCCAACCACTTCATCATCCATGATTCGCCTGTACTTCACTCCAGGGAATCTGGACTCTTTTGTTCGTCAAACTGACCCTGCCTACATTTGCAGAGGAAATCAGTCCACTTCGTTATTAAAAAAATTCATGAAGCACACTCCAGGATTCATAATTGGACCAATCCTATCAGCTGCCATGCATGCACTGTCTTTCAGTGTCTTATTAGTCACCCAGAAGTATTCATCAGCCGTAATGAAATGAGTTCTTTAAACAGACATATTTCCATTAGTTTAATGTACGTATTAATGCGATAGATTTAGTATCGTTTATATAATTATTCATTACCCACCCCGTGCATTAATTATCTATAACTCCAATTAATCATAATATTGAATGTAACCAAATGTAATATCTGCTTATAAAATTATTGTGTTCTAAATTAATTAAATGCTCTTTTCGTCTCTGGGGGTGTAATAGGATTCTAGTAATGTATTCCAATAGCACTAATTCATTAAATCACACATATATATTGTGCCCTTGTCTGTAGGTCATAGGTAGGGTAGAAAGGTCAATTATTAAAAAATTTTAAATTTTGAGTTATATTTGTAAGATATATAAATAATAATAAGAGAATGAGATTTTATAGTACAATTTAAAGCTAAAAATACCTGGTAGGTAACAGTATAATAAATTATTTTAAAAGAAAACAGTTAAATAAAGCTTAATCATATCATTGCTTATGGTTGTGAAAGCTGGCCATATAAAATAACACAGCTATAGATAGTTAAAAGTATATCAATTATTTGAATATAATATTTTAAAACTAATAAATTAAATAAATGAAATGTAGTGTATAATTATATTTAATAATCAAAATTAATAGAGTATAATTTATTAATAAACTGTGGGATGGTGAGAATTATATTTAGTTCTACATTTTAAAATTATTTTCTAAATTTTTTATAAAATATATCAATTTTGGTAATTTAAACCAAGACGTAAATAAAAAATCATTTTATAAAGTTAGTAGACACGTGACCGTATATTGTATGCCTTCACACACACTCTTGTTAAAATAATAATAAACTGTGTGAATTTAAAACTAGATATAATTGCCATCGATCTTTAAAGTGAAAGTTTAAAAATATTAAATATTGTTTTAATAATTATTTTAAAGCTTAGATAATTTTTTATATAAAACTATAATTGAATTTAAAAAATATTGGTATAAATATTCCAGACATTACGTCATCAGTTCTTAACTTTAAACATCTATTCTGTTATCAAAATAAAATGAATAAATTGTTCGCGCTAAAATAAATATTAACCAATCAAAGGATGTAAAATTAACAGACAAAAATCTAAGAATTATACAGAGCGGGAGAAGTAATGTGTAAGTGAAAGAGAAAGTAACAAAATTTTATGGCTGGTAACATCGTAGCTGAACAGTAATATAAATTTATAATTTCGGATTTATTCTAAAAGTTATTCTGTAACATATAATATATTTTTGACTACAGAGATATGTATTGCTAATTTTAAGTTTATCTTACCAGGAAATTTTATTCAAATTTAACCAGAAAGCCTACAGTAACATGGAAGTACAAGAAAAAATATTTAAAGTGATTGCTGAAAGAAAAATAATTGGAAATCATCTTAATGCCACTTTAGTTGTGCTCAACCTGAAATTTAATCTTATAACTGAAAGGAATACAATTGGGACGATATGTGAAAATCTGAAAAAGAAGCTGCTGATCGTCAAGAACAATTTATGACGATAAATTTACAGGGCTATTTTAAAACTAAATTATTATTCTCTATGAACAAAATTTTAATATGCATTTTTAGTATCAAGAAAAATAATGGTGGAGAAAGAATGTTTATTTTGTAAAGAAAACATTATTAAAAGATATAGTTCCAGAATTGTGAGATAAAGGAAAGTAAAAAGATTAAAGTGCTATAAGTATTTTATTGAGAGGAGCCGAAAAACTTTATATAAGAGAAATGAGAAAATATTACAAAGAATTTAATGGAAAAAAATGTTTGATCAAAGAAATATAAGATTAAATGACTAAATAAAAATGGATCCATGGAAACAGAAATTTATTGAAGATTTAAAATAAAAGATCTACAAGATGCATCGGGGGAAACCAGACGCGCGGGAAAAAGCTAGCAGACTATGTTGAAGGAGACATCAAGAATTAATAAGTGTATAAAATATTTGAGAAAACTAAGGATCATCGTCGATGAAGATTATTAAACAGAGTTATTTTTTTTATAGAACATTAAGTGACTGAAGAAAAATAAAGTATATATTTTTTTTTTTTAGCTTTACTATGAACAATTTTCAAGCAAGTTCGACAAAGCAGTATCGTAAATATAATTTAATATGTTTATTTGATTGTATTTAAAATATAAAAAATCTATATTAGCTTAGGGAAACATATAAACATGAATTTAAGAATAATGAGATTTTAAATATAATAGCTTAATAGAATGATAGAAATATTATTATAAAAATAAAATGTATGTATGGAAGTTTTAAATATCTACAAGAAGTAATGGAATGGTGAAGCCTTCAGAATACGATCAAGAAGATAGAGATCGTTTTGGTAATTGTGATATTATTGATAATGCATAATGTATTTTTTTTAGGTCATCTATTAATGAAGAATGATGTATGAAAGTTTTTAAATTATAAGTACACATTTTATCCAACATTAAAACATATATTTGAGATAGTAGTAATTTTAAATGTGCATGCAATAAGTTGTTTTAAAAATATAATTAATAATAAGTATCATAATAATTATGTGATTCTTTTGAACTTTTATGTTGCAAAATATTCATGATGATTTTAAAATAGTTGGTATATTATAAATATACGAGATAAGTAGTAAAAGATTTTCTTAAGAATAGCTGTATAGTTTGAACTAAAAATGAATTTTATTATTGTTAGAAATGTAGACAGAAATTTGTCGATGTACTGCATAGATAAATCTAGAGAAATAAAATCGGATAGTGACTTGGTAGTACTGGTGTAGAGGAAACCAAGATGATGTTTTTGCCAAGAAATAAGAAAAATCAAATATTTGGGATCATAGTATTTTGTGTGATTTCAGTATAGCTAACTAAGTCCTATCACTGAACACATATATTTTGGACAGTGTTTTTTACGTATCTTTGAAACTTTTTGATGTTATATAAAGCTGAAGGAATAGCTTTAGCATCACTCCTATAGTAGAGGTGGATAGACAGATAAAGGTCACTCCTCTATGGTGTTCTTTAAATTCACTGTGCCATCATTGTCAAGTTTTATGACGGATAATATTCTAGTTGTTTTGATCCTGCGCATCTATTTTCGCTATCCTTGTTTCATGAATATACATCGTCAGAAAGATATTTTATAGAAATGATACATAAAATAGAAATGAGGCTAGGCTGTCGTTATGTAAGAATAGTTTATTTACTAGAATGAGTTAGAATTGTTATTTTAAAAGTGAAAGTATAAATGTCATAAAGAGATGAAGAATCATATGATATAGTTTTAAAAAGTAATTCTGAAATGAATATAAGATTTAAAAGAAAAATCTAAACAAAGTTTTTTAAAGTAATAATAAAATTTTAATATTTTATATGATATTTAAAAATAGAGATTGCATGTTGGTTAAAAATTGATTCAATAATGTGTAACAGATATATGTATTTGTGCATGGTATGTTAATGATTGTAGTTACCATACGAAGCAAAGGCTTGGATAAGTATTGGATTAATAATTATTGTATAGTCAATGATAAAACGGAACATCAAAATGTCAAGAAGGGTTTGAATCTTTAGGATTCCATACGAATAATATAAAAATAGAATTTTATGATTTTGTATAATTTTTACTACGAAGGTAAAAAAAAAATTTTGTAAAGATATAATTTTAAAAATTAATAGAGATATAAAGTATTAATGATAATTATTGATAGATACATTTTTGTAACAAGCTAAACTAAAATCAGATATCTAATAATAATAATACTGTATAAGAGTTAAAAATAAAATAAGTAGAAATTTAATGTTAAGAGATAAACTAGTAAAGTAATTTTGTAACAGGAAAGTAGGGATATCCGATGTACATAATGTAAATATTGTTATTTGTATAATTATTAATAAACTATGTTGTAAATTTATTTGTAAGTTTCGTGTCTTAGTTATATTTCTCTACATAGAATGCATGATATCACAATACACATTTATAATTGCAACAGACATATAATTTTGCACAAAGTAGATAAACATAAAAGTGTTATAATAATTTTTGAAAATTTATTTGTATGATAAAATTAAAGGATTATAATTATATCGTTTATTGGTCATAAGTTGGTTGCCACAATATTTAAATAAATTATATACTAATATTACAACACGTATTTTGATTGTCAGATTATTAAATACTACCACGAACGTAATATTTATTTATTTATTTCATTTAAGAAGAAATAGAATTACATTATACTATTATTATCATTATTCTTATTTATTATTGTTAGTTGTTACGTAGTGAATTTATGACATAAAATTCCCTTCTCATAGTTTACTACCGTAATTTAAATCAGTTTAAATGCAATTTATGAACCTGAGATTTATTTATTTGATTTGATTTTATTTCATTTATTTACTTAAATTATTTAATTGAGCTAGATTATTATTACAAAGAATAATAAGATATGATTATTATCTTAATCGTAATGCAAAAAGCTTGGAAAGTCATAAGAATACCATAAGTTGATTATTTAGTATAGTGTTCTTATACCATTGGGATAGTATCATGTGGATATATCTCAATGTAGTCTGTCTCGCTCCCCGTGTCGTCGCTCCATGTCTCATGAAAATAATAAATTTTTGATAATATAACTGTATTTATATTTTAAGGTTTAGAGCTAGTAATAAATTAATTTCATTCATTTTGTTAAGACTGAGCTAGAGAGAGAACCCGGGAATATATTTTAAACATTATTATGGATTATTGTGGAGTGCACGCGTGAGAGAGGCGACGGGGGAGGAGGGTACAATATATATTATTGGCATAGCCACAAATCTTATGTTATTCTTAAACATGAATCAAACACATATCTATAATCCCCACGAGGCTCATGTCAGGTAAATAACCCGACATAATTTTGTTATTAATAAATCTTAAATATATATCAAACTCGAACCATTGCTTTCTTTTAGTTAAGTTAAAATATTAAGTTATTACTTATGCTAAATATGACTAGATGATCTCCGCTTAATACATAATTAATATATTAGGTCATGAGCCTTTATTGCTCATAAAATATAACTAGCTATTAAGTTAATCTATCATAAGTTTAGCCTAGAGTCTTTTTGTGTCTCCGATGACCGATGCCGGCAGTGAGAAGTAAATTAAGTCGATGTCATCGGGATTGTTGCTCATAATGTTATAGATGTGGGAAATAGGCAAATAGGGCAGAGTTCATGAGTGTTCCTGACCTGTGTATCTTGTGCACGATTGGATTCGAGGTACTTTTGCCTAGATGTTAGATCTTGTTACATGAACATACAAATCCGACCGGCACAGATTTTTTTTTTGTTTCTCCGGGTTTGGCATGTCAACATAGGGCTTCGAATACAAACACCCATATACCTGAGATAGTAGTAGATAGTGATAGATATTGAGTTCCAGTGAGTTTTTCGAACTTGATTTGGAGAGACGAACGACAAGACGCACTTGTCGTTCTCTCTCACTTATTTAAAAAAAAAATGAAAAGACTGTGATACCAGAATGGAACCAGCTAATGCCACCTCCAGAATATTATTTTCCAATGGAGACATTGGGGGAATTAAAAAACAAAAACCTGGACTCTTCTACCGTAAGCTATATTGACATGAACTCTAAATTTAAAAATAATTAAGAACTTTCGTTCAAACTTATGAACTTCTATCTGACTTTTAAGTTTAAAATCAATTGATAATGTGTAATTTTATATATGTTTGCGTTTGATAAAAAAATCATTTCCATTTATTATTTTATTTGTATTAATATTTATTGTTTAAATTTTAAATGAGGGAATTTAAGGTCGGGTATAGACGTTGCATAGATTCGTTAGCGGTTGATAATGTTGTGGTTTTCACATTCGATTAGAATATATAAGCCAACGATGTCACTGCAAGCATCTTACAATGAATGCTATTGGGTTTTGTGTATTCCCTATGCAATTGACATTATCGATGATTTTGTATTTTGATCGGTTGTGTTTATTTTGAAATGTTTTTAACCGTGGAATCTGTGCAGCCGATCTATACTCGACATTATAAAACAAATTATATAAAATTCATCTGTGTGAATATTTAATTGTTAAATTTAAGTCAGGCGTGAATGGCTATATAGTTTTGTAAAGTTATATTAAGGGAGGGTAATCTTAGGTTATTCGTTTCATAGTTGAATTGGCTCAATGGATTGGATATATTTGTGTAATTAGTAGATGTAGTATGAGATCCTCTATGGACAGGATTGCATATATATGCCACACACCTTCTGTTTGCCTATGGATGGGTTTGTAAGACGGCAAAGGACCGCAATCCATTCCTATGGAGTTTTATGTTTATTGTTCTACTCGCCAACAGATGTAGCATTCCTGTTGGTGGAGAGACAATGTCTTCTCTAACTCTACTTACTGTTCAGACGTACATTCCTGACAGTATAGTATTTTGTGTTGTCATATTTTCATGTTACATTGAATACATAAATGTATCAGATGAATTGACGCCAGTTTGACTGCGAACTTTTTGGCCTAAGGTTAAATAAGGGATAGAATATTTTCTTTTCAAATACAATCTATAGAGTCTATTCATACTCGACTCGCTAAATAAATATTAAACTCATTATTGAAATCTATTTAAATGTAAAATTAAAGATTAATATAAACATCTAAAATGTTAAACTTATTCCTCAAATTAGAATGATTTTATATGTGCGTAAATAAATATTTTCATGTGTTAATTTCTGGCAGTGGCTTTTATTTTTTTTTTATATTTGAGATATAAAGTTATATTTTATAATCTCTGCTGTTCCACTGAGCTAGTGACTTGGGCTAACAATCTAAATATTCAAATAAAGTGGAATCTTAACCGTGTGCATCTGCCTACTCTATAATTTTTTTTAGGTTTAAATGCCTAGATGGCGCCCTGTAGAGCAGATATCGTAGTTTGCGGTTAGATTCGATCTTCACTTTCTTTTGGATCGTTATAATATATAAGGTATTATATATGAAACTTATTATTTTTTCATATATAATTTTGTAGCCAGAAATGATGCAATCTTGTTAGATAGTCTCTGGAAAAACAATTACCCGGAAGACCCCTTAGATTAAAGTAAAAGATTATGAATTGGTAATAATAGAATAAACCTATTAGTGGAAATTGTCCACGCTAGCTTGTTTTAAAATCATAAGATATATTTTAAAACAATCGTTCGAAAAACTGATAACAAACTTGCATTGTTTCAAACATCTTACTAGATAAGAGTATCTGGTCAAACTATTCCAAATGAAACTTAAGTGCTTAAACCTCCTCAGGTCCAGCAGTAGTTGCTAAGTTACAGCTTCAAAATAAAAGTATATATACTGCTGGATTGGAATCCACGAAGAGAGGAGACTATTAAATAACTATGTTGTTATACATATTCCACGCCAGTTTTAATTCTCACTCAATGTGTCATGAGTAGGAAATTTCGCCTTGTCCCTCCGTTCTAATATGCTGTTCCCATGAACGAAGCTCTGCATCCCATACGACTGAACTTTATGTATATTTTTGCAGTGAAAGTGAAGTGCTATCCCTCAAATAATAATGCTACCCTAGATCTAGTGAAATAATACCGATGTACTGATTCCTAGTGAAATGCTCTTCCAAATAATCAAGGTAAAAGAACTTTGACCACTTATAATTCCTAAATCCTGCCTTCTCTGTAATATTTATATTGTAAATCATCTATCTTAAATGTCTTCAAATATGTATTCTATAACTCTATATAACTAATCTATATTAAGCCTCCTATAAAATGTTTTTCCTTTTTTTTTAATCCCAAGTGGCAAATAATTTTCATTTACATTTATGTATTTATATTTTAAAATAAATGCCAATAGTATTCTAAAATCGCCAGCATATAATTCATTTTCGTTTCCCCACCCATCATTTACTGGGTAAATAATTTATAATTTGATCAAAACAAGTCTTATTCGACTTGCCCAGGTGCTCACGATTTTAGATAAATAAACTAATTATATTTTTCATGTTTACTGTAGAAAAACAGATTTGACGTCTGATTTTCACATTCTCCTTCCTAAATAATGCGCTATCTTTTATTCTTAAATTATGTTATATATGTAAAACCCATCTTAGCTATTACCACCACCCACTTATTTTGTAATAATTTATATATTTTCACAAGGCATTGATTAACCAAAATTGAGATTTATTAAATGTGTAAGAAGTAATGAATAATATTAAGTAACATAATGTAAGGGGGAGGGGGATCTTAACATCTTAGTTTTATATTTAAGTATAATTATTACCCATGTTTTCTTAGTGAAGCCATGTCATTAAGCCAAATATTTCATAATTTATGGGCAATAAATACATTTCGATAATCTTTACTTTTTAGAATTATATTTATATTATATCATTAAGCGTTACGTGCATAAAGGCCACTTCGTTTTTATATATATTCGTGCTTCTTTCTCACATGGAGGTCTTCTCTAAGTTGAGCCCCATCGTCATTCCCTATGTCCTTAAACCAGGCTGTAAAACCACCCTGGGGACATCCTTGGTCTTATGTGCATGCTTTATACGGGGATCACTCTGGAAAATCCAGCCCAATAATAACATTGCCGACCACTTCATCATCCATGATTCGCCTGTACTTCACTCCAGGGAATCTGGACTCTTTTGTTCGTCAAACCGACCCTGCCTACGTTTGCAGAGGAAATCGGTCCACTTCGTTATTAAAAAAATTCATGAAGCACACTCCAGGATCCATAATTGGACTAACCCTATCAGCTGCCATGCACACACCGCCTTTCAGTGTCTTATTAGTCACCCAGAAGTATTCATCAGCCATAATGAAATGATTTCTTTAAACAGACATATTTCCATTAATTTAATGTACGTATTAATGCGATAGATTTAGTATCGTTTATATAATTATTCATTACCCACCCCGCGCATTAATTATCTATAACTCCAATTAATCATAATATTGAATGTAACCAAATGTAATATCTGCTTATAAAATTATTGTGTTCTAAATTAATTAAATGCTCTTTTCGTCTCTGGGGGTGTAATAAGATTCTAGTAATGTATTCCAATAGTGCTAATTCATTAAATCATATATATATATATATTATTGGCATAGCCACAAATCTTATGTTATCGTTAAACATGAATCAAACACATATCTATAATACTCATGAGGCTCATGTCAGGTAAATAACCCGACATAATAATTTTGTTATTAATAAATCTTAAATATATATCAAACTCGTACCATTGCTTTCTTTTAGTTAAGTTAAAATTACTTATGCTAAATATGACTAGATGATCTCCGCTCAATACATAATTAATATGCTAGGTCATGAGCCTTTTATTGCTCATAAAATATAACTAGTTATTAAGTTAATCTATCATAAGTTTAGCCTAGAGTCTTTTTGTGTCTCCGATGAGCGATGCCGGCGGTGAGAAGTAAATTAAGTCGATGTCATCGGGATTGTTGCTCATAATGTTATAGATGTGGGAAATAGGCAAATAGGGCAGAGTTCATGAGTGTTCCTGACCTGTGTATCTTGCGCACGATTGGATTCGAGGTACTTTTGCCTAGATGCTAGATCTTGTTACGTGAACATACAAATCCGACCGGCACAATATTAATGCAATAACTGTATAAAGTAGTACAGACTTCTTTACTTGTGGGCCAAGATTATAGTTCTATGGAAAGTGAAATCATGATTTATCTTTTTAAAATATATTTTTCGATAATAATTATAAAATAATTTCTTTAAATATGAACACCATTGCAAGCCTTCCCAGATTTGCAATTTTATCAGATTAAAAATAAAACGTTTTGTATCTTTTAAGCAACCCATATGCTGCTAGAATTTTAAACAAATTTTAAAAGTAAATACTAAGTATTAATTTTAATACACATTATATGTACTAATGTTTTACATGTTTATTATTATACAATCAAAAATAATGATAAATAGGAGTTAAGTGATTAGTTCTATCTCTTTTTTCCATTAAAATCAATGTTTTAAAAACTTAAAAATTTTCATTCACAACATTCCATAGAGAGAAGGCTTCATAGTTGTAATGCTAATATGGCTGCCTACTATAATTCAAGTATATGTTTGAATCAGAGTCAGTTAAATTTTTTTTTTTTAACAGGCTTGAATTTTTATTTCAGTCAAGCGTTGGTGGCCTAGTGGTTATCAGTTGGCCCAGATTCGCTTCCCGATCAACGGATTTGACATATGGAAAAAAAAACTTTTCATTTCAGATAGCTGGTCCACAGCTAACTAGCTAATGATCCAACTTGGGGCAACTATCTAGCTATTTGCTTTAAAAGAAAGCTGCTTAAATCTTTCACTGTTTAGCAGTTGGAAATCTTTTTTACTGCTTCTCTATAAAAAGTTGAATACTCTGCAATGGGGTATTGAAGGGCTTTTTATTTTATGCACCGCACTGAGTGAAAACTTTTTCTTTTCTAGAAAAAATAAAGCTAATTAAAAGGAAATTGAAATATAGTGCTCACATCGGTTAAACTGATTAATTTATGGGTTCTTATTTAAATGTATTTTCTTTTTCAATTTTAATTTAAAATTGTGTATATATTTTAATTTATTTACTATAGCATATATATATTTAAATGTGAGTATTCAAGATGAATTAGAAAATATTATTTATCTTAATCACTTGAAGTTTCCTTTCCTTAAGGTTCAACTCACGTTCTTTTAATCTAATAGCTACCAAATCTTACTAAAAAAAGGCTCTCACAATTTTGTCAGGATGGTAAAAATTGAAAAATTATATTTAGCAGGCTAATGCTATCATACTCATACTGAAAATTTTTTTTTACATTTTCATCAATAACTTTAACAAAAATACAAGTTTTCGCTTTAAAAAAAAGCTACCTAAAAATGACCATAGATATAGCATTATGTTTCAAATAAGTATACTGTATTTCCAAATTTTATTAAAAATTTAAAATAAAACTTGTTTTAGTAATGCAATTAAAAAGTTTGAATGGTAACAGTTTTCTTCTAAATTGATATAGCTTCCAGTCCTTTTTCTTTCCCTTTTTTCAATTTAAACTTATTATTTCTAAATGTTTATATAAGATTATATATATTAAATAAAACTTAAAAAAAAAAAAAAGAATGCTGTATTATTTAAGCATGAGAAGTGACATAGCTGGCTGTGATTGGATCTTGAGGTTCAGAGTTTGCCATTCACCACTGTGCCAAATCACATAAGGTAATAAAAACATCTAATTAATTATCAACATTAAAACATCTAATTAATTACATATATTTTAAACGATGTGCAAACATTAATACCTTTAAACAAAATCTATGATAAAAGTTCAGAATTGTTTTTCTTATACGCTAATACTTTTTTGCTTAAAATATTTCACTATCAAGATAAATTGGCAAAATAGTAGAATGTCTAATTAATAATACAAATTAAAGCAAAGTTTTTATATATTTGTTTAATACTGTATAGTAACATCATGTGCTTTTTAATTACAGATACTACATAACAATTAATTCACATTCAGATAAAAAAAAATCCTAAAGCAACTCCAGAAGAAAAAAAGACATAAAAGACAAACAATAAAAGAAAGTTAGAATCAAAATTGCTGCACATGTAGAGAAATAAAACAAAATAATGCACTATATATATATAATCAAAATACTCTGGGATAAAGTCTACAAAATTCAGTATAGCAATATAAAAACAAATCAATAATAGAGCTATAACCAGCTTACGGCAGTGTATGCCATCCTTAGTAGCATTTAACAGTTAAAATATAAACAAAAAATGTCATTAAATTCACACAAAACTAACATTCCCATGTGAATGACTAACTTTCCATAATTTGTGTATATTTACACAATTACATTGCTTATTTAATATGTTGACTGCCATTATGACTCTTTGATTTTTTTTTTCTTCAAATCATTTTCCACATGTAAAATAAAAACAATTATCAAAGCAAAATTGTTCATTACAAACAACTGAATGTTGAACAAATACATATCTAAATCTATCCACAGAATATCACAAATTATTATACACATACACACAAAAATATAATTTACAAAATGTAAACAACCATAATTACAAAATTTATAAAATATAATCAAACTTAGAGTTTATCGCCACATGTTTATAATTTAAGTAAAACAAAATATTTCCATTGCCATATTCTAGAAGAAAACCTGATTTTCCAAACCATGTGTCATGATCTCAAGTCGCAAAAAGTTTTTCCAGAGAACTGACACAATTTTAAATGCAATTCTTTTTACAGGAAATTTCACCACTAAAATTTTCACCACTTGTTTATTTGATTTGGCTACCCTAGAATATCGTGCTAATGGTTGATTGCACCACTGATTTTTTGATAAATGAAAGAAAGTGAATTAAAGTTCACTGTGGTAATATCTAAAAAAAATGTTAAAAGCCTGATGTTTTCATACATATTAAGTATCATATATATATATATTTATTTATTAGAGCAGATCTTTAATATTTTTTTAAAGTATCACTGCAGTCAAATGTGCCTTTAAATTATTATTGAAGTTTATTATGTAAATAAAAGAGAAATATTTTAATTTAAAATCAAAGTAAATGCTAAATGTTAACAGTAATTTTCAATAGAATGGATCATCCTAAGAAATATATTGTTTAAATATTTTTTTAAATAAAATTATTCATTAAAAAATAATCATTATTATTTTTAATTGATAATAAAATATGAAAAGGTGGCAGAAAACAAAATAATTATTAAATTAGAATAATATAGTTTGTGAAATGCCTTTTTTATGCAATTATAGTAGGGAGGGATCACAAAAAACTGGGAGACTTTAATAAAATCTAAAGCTTATAGATTATCCTTATGTGGTCTATATGTTCTTTCTCTACTCTTTTTACTTGTTGCTGAAGAGAGATCTTGATACAAATTTAGCTATAATCTCTACAATCTTCATTAATTTTAGTTATCTCAGCTTATTTAGACAATATATTAATTTAGAGCACAATAAAATTAGCTATTTATCAATTAGATGAAGATTTTTAATAATAAATATGGCTGAGAAGAGAGAAACAGATGTATGTTGGGAGTAACAAGAAGAGATCGTAAACGCAATGTATGGGTAAGAGAACAAACAGGTGTTACTGACCTCATTGAAAAAATTAAAAGATTGAAGTGGAGTTGGGCTGGTCATATTGTTAGAAGAGATAATAATAGATGGACAATTGAAATTTTAAACTGGATTCCAATAGATTGTAAAAGACCCAGAAAGAGACCACATGTGAGATGGATGGATGAAATAAGAAAGTGTGCAGGGGTGATGTGGAGAAGAGTAGCTAAAGATCGGAGAAGATGGATTAAACTTGGAGAGACCATCCTGCAGTGGATTGATAATGGTTGATGATGATGATGATGATTTTAATATCCAATCATTTATTGGGCTAAACTCTTTGAATAAATTATTTCCACAGTAACATAGTTTAGTTGAGATTTTACTAATATTACTACAACTGGTTACTGGGTTGTTTTTTTTTTTTTTAGCAGTATGATTTGCTTAACTGATTTGTTTACATTATTACTCATATCAGACTTTGCTACAGACTTAACTCATTAGTAGATATCTAGATAAAGGTTTCAAAATGAAGATAATAGGGGAATTAGTCATTTAAAAAATACTTAGATAACAGAATTAATTAGATGAATGTCAAAACTGATTATAAAACAAATACATGGTTATTATATAATGTAACCTTTATTCAGCTGATATTGGAGTTAAACACTTTAATAACTACAGAAATGACCAGTCATTATACATAAAAAATAAAGAAAATAAAAAGAAAGATAGACAAATAGTATTATAATGATTAATTCTGCTGCGCAAAAATAACTGTTGTTATAAAAATAATCATCTATATTTCTGCAGAAGTGCTTATCATAAGATGAATCTTGTAAGATATGTTGTGCTCATATCTTTATAAATACTAGGTGTGATGCAATTGACATTTCTAGATTACCATGGAAAGTTTCTTGTAAATTAGCTTCCATTCAAGAAAGAGAACTTTGTTATTATATTAAGTTAATGATTTCTAAAAATTTGGGCATTCTGAAATTTTAGCCTTCACATATTCCTTGTTCAGCCATATAGAGTGAAAACTATTTTAGAAACTATATATTTTAGTAATAAGTAAAGTTCACAAACTTTGACTTGCAATTTGATATATGGATGACTACAATAATTGATCAAATAAGACCTGTCAATATATTAGCTTCATTTTAAAATTTTCTCAGCCATATTCGGACAGCAAACTATAATTACCTTCTCTGCAGTTCCTTGGTTAAGTCTTTTATACTATTCATAAAGTTGAATTTTTTTTATTCATTTATCTATTAGGGATTATTTATTTAATTACATATATATATATATTTGTTAGTAAAAACTATAACAGGTTAATTCATTACCATTATAAATTACCATCAACTCCAGGATAAAAACAAGTCCTACATATCATTATTATTTTTCATCTCTTTTTCCATTCTTTAAATATCTACTACTTTAAAAATTCATATGATTGTTAATTAAAATGCAGTATAATGTTCAATTTTTATTATGTTTTTGTTGCTTATGCATATTGCGGACCACTAACGTAATTTTTAAAAGTACGAATTAATATAAGCATTGAATATGATATACACATTTATATATTATTTTTACACAATAATAAATAATAGTAATATATATTAAAAATTAGTGCTACATTTGCTGCTCTCGGTTTAAAATTATTTTGCTAATCCTTGACTCCTATGATGTCATCACAACACATAAAGAAGCTTCCATTCCTATTTTAAACTAAGAGCGATACTTTGTTTTAATAGCTGTTATAGTTGAGAACATTTTTTCACACAAATAGGTTATTGTGAATGGAGTCAGATTTATTAGATAAAAGAATACTTAAATGATTGTAAAATTGAACTTAAAGTATAAAATATATTAGAATATTATATTAATATAATATTTGTGTAAATTTTTTTGTAATTATTTGTTTTCATTTTGAGTTATATGAAAGTAAAATTAAGTTTGTATTTATATGTTTTATAATTTGTTACAAAAATTATGTTTTATATAAGGGATTTGAACTCAGACTTTCACACAACCCTCAACTCTCCAAGCCATCTCATATTGCTGAACCCCCTGATCACACACATGTTGAAAAGATAAATAATCACCAACATAGTATTTCATGCTAAACTAGCAATCATCAGTTGGTCCAGATTACTATCTCCACACATATATACAATCAGTGCTCAGCTTTATATTAAGATAGACAATCTTCATACTTTAATGGACAGGTTTTAAACTACTTCAACTCACAATTTTTCAGCCTTCCATTTCATTGAAAATCTGATGATGGAATGTTTAAAGCCCTCGTTAGTGCCAAGGTTGTCATCCTACCGATGTTGACGCTAATCATTCTGATCCCTCATGTACAGGAGAATAATCCAATTTAAATACATATGCAAGGGATGAGCAGACCTTTAACACACTTTGTATCAATATGTAAATTAATATACTATACAGGCTTACACCTGCACATAGATATATATGTAATATAAGGGATTCAAACTCAGACTTTCACACAACCCTATACCAGCATTCGTCAGTTGGTCCAGATTACCATCTCCACACATATATACAATCAGTGCTCAGCTTTATATTAAGATAGCAAATCTTTATACCTTAATGGACCGGCTTCAAACTACTTCAACTCACAACTCTTCAACCTTTTACCTGGACCAACTGATGAGTGCTGGTTTAGCACAAAATACATATATTGGTGATTATTTATCTTTTCAACATGTGTAATCAGGTGGGTCAGCAATATGAGATGGTTTGGAGAGTTGAGGGTGTGTGAAAGTCTGAGTTCGATTCCCTTACATATATATCTGTATGTGCAGGTGTAAGCCTGTACAGTATATTAATTTAAAATTGGCTTGTTTTTTTTGTTAATATAATGTTCATTTTATTTCATAAAAATAAATGAATGTATAAATACATATTTGTTACATTTTATATAAGTAATTTTCTAAATTCGTATCTACAAAAATTATTTAAGATTAATAACGAATAGTATTCTATTCTTTAATAATTTTTATAGAGTGTTTTCCTTCAAAATTCTTAAAAAAAATTTGAGTTTTAGTTTACCCAATTACCAAGGTTGTGCCATAATCAAATTTGATGCCTAGTCAATTGTACAGAATTCCGTACTTTTATTTTTGTACTTTTTCTATGCTGCTGACCAAATAGGAGTTAATTAAATGCCTTTGAGGTAGATGTTTTCCCAGTTACAGTAGTATTTTGTAACAAATCAATTACCAATATAATGTTTTTGTTGTATTTTACATATAATAATACAGCTTAAACAAAATTTATTTTTTATTTAAAAAGTGGATTAAATGAGCTTAGCGAATTTAAATATCTGAATTTCTTTGCGGACCATTAAAATTACGTGGTGGTCCACCAGTTGCTGACCACTGCATTAGTCTACTATATCAGTTATTTTCATTTCTCTGATAGTTTGATCTTTATAAATAAATTTCATAAAATTGTTAATATATATGTATTTGATAATGTATTACATCTAAAAATAAAATATAACATCATAATATTTAACTTTTTTAATGTTTGAGCCAAAATATTTAACAAATTTTATTTTAAATGAGTACCTGAATATATTTTGCCATTACAATTGGCACTTTATTGATTCAGTACAATAATTTTATACCAACAAAACAACTTATGACTTTTTCTGCTTTACTGAAATTTATTCTACATATATTTATTCTATTTCAAAGCCACCAATTATAAGCTTTAATAATCAGGTTATGATATTTTGTTGTCATATGCCATACAATACTTAGGGTAAAAGATAACCAGACTTAACATAAAATTGAGGTCATTAAAATATATAATTACTGAGCGAAGATCAGATTTATATAAGTTGGTTTGTTTCAGAATCCTAGAGTATTTTTAAATCTTAAGCTTTTCTTTTAATAATGTAAAAAAAAAAAATTGAAGTTGGTTGCTTTTTTATCAAAGTACAAGTTCAAATGTCATTACTGGTGAAGGCTTAACCACAAATGAATCAGGAGAAGTGGGTATAGTGGTATCTATAAATGGTTCAAATAGAATGAACTATTGCTCCTATAAGAATAAACAAATTTCCCATTTTTAATCTTTTTGTTTCATTTTATTACTTTAGTTTAATTATTAGAAATCATTCATTCAACCAAAAATTTTATTTTCAAGTATACTAATTATATATTATTTGTATTAAAGCTTAAAGGTCATGATGCCATCTTTTAATTGACAGTTCTGAATTTGTAATATATATTTCTGTTACACTACTATTACTTTTTCTACTTAATTTTATTTTTAAAATTTCCTAAAAAATATATATAAAACAATTTAATAGTAATTTTATACAACTTTTAAGAACTATTGAATAATTAGTTTTAATTTGAGAAATATTCCAGATGATAATGTTCAAATAAATAAAAACAATAAAAATAGATTGTTGCCAAAAGCTAGTTATTTCAATTTTCTAGTTATTTTTTTTAAAAAAACTGTAATTTCATTATAAGGTATAAATAAATTCAAATAGCACAATTTTTCCTAGTGGTAGAATGGTGAGCTAGTTTTTAATTATTGAATATTTTAATCGTAAAATAACGTGAAATTCTTTGAAGGCATGAAAATGCAATTTTAAATTTATTAACTAAAGTAAATGAAGCATAAAATTTTGTTTATAATATCTGAAAAATAGAATCATGAATAATGTGCAAATTAATGAAAATTAATGTGAATCTATTTTCAATGACAATCGATTTTTGTTGCTGTTCTTGTAGAATTTTGATCACTGCATTTATAGAATCATAAAATTAGGCATTATTTTTATTTAATCTATGCATTAAGATGCTTTTTGGCATGCATATCTGGAAGCAACTAGTCTTTTTTTCAAGAGATTAAATAATTCTCAATTTAGAACGTGAAGACAAAAATTACTTAATAATTAAAAGAGAAGAGAATTTTAAATATCTTATTAGTAGCTAGATTACTTCTAATTATTAAAAACAAACATTAACTATTCATAAGATAAATGTTTCAAATAAATAAATGTAGAAAACTAAGCAAAACTGTAGCCAATAAGCCTTAAGTAGAATTATAGAGCTGCTTCTAGTAATTTAAATCAGTGAAGACAAAAGTAAAAAGTGTCCCTGTACTAGAATTCCCAGTGATAAAGTTATGAAAATTAGATTTAAAATAGAAAATGAAAATAATTAGATTTTTTGAAGAATGGTAATAGAGAAGATTACTAAAAATGCTCTGTATAATAATAATAAAAAGACCAATGAATAAATTTATCAGAGAAATTAAACCTCAATGTTTCAGGAAGCCAAAATATTCTCAGATTGTGCTTCATATTTTAATAGTACAAGAACTAATAGCTTATTGGGGGGGGGGGGGTTGTTTCTTGGTAAGACTGAAAGCAAAAGAAAGCAAGAATCCATTTATGAAAAGGATAAATGATATAGTCAAGACTAGAAAATGTATTTGTTTTAGCTTCATCCTATCATGAAAAATAAAAACATTATACATAAAATCACTGAAATAAGGTTGGATCATTTGGATTGTAATGACATCAACAATTAGGATGAAAGGTCCATAGGTGGAGCTCTTATTGGAAAGTCATCATCCTCACAGCTCACGTAGAATGGCTCTGAAAAGTTGGTTTTGTAGCAGTGAAAGGTACCTCTTATATTTATTTGGCCCTTTAAATGCCTTATTTTGCTGCTAATGTACTCTTTCATTCACTAAATCTCAGTTTTAGTGCATTTTCAACATAATTTCCCTATGTCTACCTTGTACTTAACAGCATTTAACTACCTCATTTCCCCCCTGTTTGGTGGGTGGTTCATCTATTTCATGGACCATAAAGGATTTTATTCCCTCCTAGACTCCTAAATATTTTTCCTACTCCTATTCACTGTCACTCAGAACTTATTGTTTTTTTGTGCATGTTGTTCCAGTTATTTAGGCCATTTTTAACAATCTTTTTTTTCAGACACCCCCTCCTCTGGGGCTACCAACCGCCTAAAATTTCACTCAATTTTCTCATTATTCAACTAAAATCATTACTAACAAGTTTTCCAGTGTTTTTTTCTTTCATTTTCATCAATATATTTAATTTTTCCATTTCAAAATTGTTTTTCTTCATATTACTTTTCATTCTTTCAAATGGTTTAAAGATGGCCACTGCCCCTAGCGGAAAAAATGTGCAGAGACCTAAGCTACATGAATTTAAACTCTCAAAATTACCCAAATTTTATCCAAACCGAATTTCAAATAAAACTTAACTAAAACATCATCACCAAAGAACTTATCTCAAAGTCTTCATCTCCTTGCCCTCTGGATTTTCCTCCCTTTCCGGCTGTGGTTTGCTCTATCAAAGGTAAAAGCAAGTGAAAAAGAACAACATGACCAATCATAATGCCATTCTAAATACTTTGGGAAAAACTACAATTACTCATCTACAAAGGACAAAAATCAGCCTGTTGCATCTAGGCATAACTCTGAAATATCCTCATCCACCACTGAAACCTCTAAAGACTTAACATATAACAACTCCTCCAAAATTAATGTCACATATGGATCCTCCTATCAACTCACCAGGACAACCAAGCATATCAAAATTGCTACTTATCTAAGACTATTCTTTGCCTGGACTACACATCCATTCTATACCCCCTTCCCATTTCATATGTATTCTCTTCCCTTTCACTATATTGTACTCGAATTTCATTTTGTCATGTAATTATCTCTTTGTAAACCTTTTTTAACTGTTGTGTATTTTGTCTTTTTGATGAATAAGAGCTTTCATCACTAAGGAAAAAAAACAATTAAGATGAACTTAGCATCATATACAGACACAAGTATTTCAACTGAATTATATAAGTGCATAAAGTATATACACATATTTCATTTTAAAAAAGATCTTATAGCATAGTGATCAATTTATCTTCCTGCCATGTTGTAATCTGGTTTCAAATTCAAAGTAAACTTTTGAAAAAAAAAGATTAGAAATTTTCCAAGAGACCAGATTGTAACTAACATAAACCACCTATACAATTATAGATCAATAAATAGGTATCTAGTGGTTTTATTTAGAAAAGATACATGAAAAATAAAAACATAAAAATTATTTTTAGTCAGTTGCTGACTAGTTAGATTTCTTCTCTGAAAAGGAATATTCGCCAAAAATAATCTGCAAGATAACAGTTTCTTCAATATTTTTTCACCAGAGTCTACTGCTTTCCTACTATAATATCAATCTAGTAAATAAATCTTTTTTACCTTTATTAATGTCTATTATTTCTTTAAGTAAATCATTATTATTACAAACTATTTATTTAATTTACGTAATCTGCATTTTCCCCATTGATTCTTGTAATCTCCAAAAAAAATAAATCAAATACTTACTAAAAATAGTTTTAATACAAGTATACTTTATATACCTGGAGTCTAGATATAATATAAGAGATATGAACATAGACTCTCAAACTCTCTTCATCCAATCAACTCTATCTCATATTACTGATACACATGACCACAGATATGAGAAAGAGATTGACGATCTCCAATATACATATTTCATGCTGAACTAGTAGTCATTAGTTGGTTCAGATCATCATTTCCCACACACATATATAATCAGTACTCAGTTTATATTAAGATTGAAATTCTTCACACTTTAATAGACAGGCTTCACTTTACTCCACCCTTCAACTTTTTTGCCATCCATACCATTGAAAATCTAATGATGGAATGTTCAAATCTTTTGTTAATGCCAATATTATTGCATATCCCATGTTGACTTAAGTCATTCTGACTTCTCATGTCCATTTAAATATACAGAAGAGGAATGTGCAGGATGCAGGCTGAATTTTTAATATTTAAAATACAAGTATATTTTATATACCTGGAGTCTAGATGTAATGTAGGGAGTTTAAACAGAATGGTCATATACATGAGGTGTCAGAATGACTTAAAGTCAAAATGGTATAACAATAACATTGGCATTAACAATTTGAGCATTCCATCATCAGATTTTCAATGATATGGATGGCTGAAGAGTTGGAGGCTGGAATAGATTGAAGCCTGTCCATTAAGTGTGAAGATTTGCTGCTATATTACAATGTCATGAATGTTAAGATTAAAATGTTGATAATCAGTTCCAGATTAGAAAATGATTAATTAAAAAGATAAAAAACAATAATAATTAATTATGTTCTAGAACATTCCACTATCAGCGGGAAGCTATAAAAGCTCACAGGTAAAAGGAATTAGTGTCTTATTATACACTCAAATCATTTGATCTGATTGTTGCTGACAGTAGGCACATAATAACCCGAGTATATGGAAGGACCCAATGAATTCCACCACTGAAGGTACCAAAGTGGGCTTAGGGACTATACAGGTCACATTGGCTTTACTATAATTTATGTATGCCTCATGAAGCCATATATTTCATAAGTAATAATACTGATATGTATAAATTGTAATTATATTAAGCATTATGTAATTATAAATTCTATTAAGCATTATGATAAAATCTTACTGTTAATAATTTGCAACAATAAAGTCAGTAGTTAGTTATAAAACCTTGTTTTTCGAATTACATTTATTTCTTGTCATCATCCCACCTTTACCCTGATTATAGTACTCATGGTATTACACACTATTTGCTATCTTAATATAAACCAAGCACTGATTATACATGTATGTGTGAGATGATGATCTGAACCAACTGATGAGTGCTAATTCTGCATGAAATATGTGTATTGACGATCATTTATTTTTTTCAAATGTGTGTCCTCATGTGTATTGGTTGTATGAGATAGAGTAAATGAATGGAGTTTATAACTCTATATTCAAATCCCCTATAAAAATGATATCTCTCAATAATTAATGCAATTACAAGTTCATCTATTTTTCGTTTTGTTTTGTTTTTAATCCAGTCAAAATTTTCCACAATCCATCAGTTATTCTTTTTAATTGCTATGTGTTTCAGATCATTACTTTTATTCAATGAAATATTTTAAAGCTGTATCATTTAACATTTAATTTGTAATAGAAACAGTATTTCATTATGTTTCAAATTCAATTATTTAATATGAGTATTCTCAGATAGCTGTTTATCTATTCCGTCTCAGTGAGGAGCAGGATTTGCATTAACATCTTTTATTCTTTTTATAATATTCAAACTAATAATCTGAGATTCAAAAACACTTTGATTCACATGCATTATTATCTAGTATGTGTTAGTTATATTAAATTTTACAACAGACAACTTTAGAGAAGAGTCAATAAAATGAATTATTACTCTTAAAAACCAAAAAAAGTAATACTATCCTAGTCAAAAGGTAAAAAGTACCTACAATTAACATGCAGGTGAGTTATATAGATCTGGCTTAGTATCAGATCTATATAATTATACAAGTAAATTGACTTGTGTTAAAAAGCTTAGAATGTTTTTTTTTAATCTTAGGCTATTGGCTTGATAATATAACAAAAAAAAATAAAAATTGCTGCTGGATGTAAAGTGCAAGCAAGTTACAGCTTTTCAGTATCAAAGGTTTACACCCAGAAAGTAATCTAAGAATGTGGATTACATTTATACAACTAGTGTGCTGTGATTTCTCAAACTTACTATAGGTGACTCTAAAGTAGATCAAATTAAAGGCATTATTACTTCTATAACAAAAATTGAAGGTAAGCAAAAGAGATCTTATGGTACTTCTCTTTGTATATTTCATTTTATCATTTCTACTTTTACCCCATTCATAAAACAAGTTACTGTTATTAAAAGCATATTTTAATTAATTTCTTTTCATAAAAGTTACATTTTATTTTCCCCCACTCTTTTCCCATTTGATGAAACATACTATATTACTAAAAGTCATTAGATACTCTATTGAATTACATATATGTCTAATTTTTATTTTTCTGGATAAATTGAGGGCAAATGTGGTTAGCATAGCTGCCTTCCAAGCAGCTGGCCTGGATTATATGGGGAAAAAATAATATTTTTAAAAATATATTGCTTTTAGTTAGATAAATATTTAAAAAATGTATTGTTTTAATTAGATTATGGTTAAGTGCTTCTGATAGAGAAATGGCCAATTGTTTAAATATAAACAAGCCAACTATTTCACATATATGGGATCATTGAAATGTGAAGGTATTTCTTAATTATTAAAATTAAGTCAATAATATTAAAGATTTATTGGCCTTTGGAGAAACTTGATATATAAAACAAAAAGATTGCTGTAAGATTTATACTTGAAGATAAAAATGCTTGTGCATACATCACATTTTTTTCATCAATGGAAATGGACAAATTATGTTATAACTATATTTTCGTATTATGTTCAATTCATTACAAATTATCTGACAAACTCGTATTACCTTGAAATCTTTACTATTCATTTCTCAATAGAAACACTTGTATTTATTAATAACAGATGACTACAAAACAATTACATGAAAGGCTTAATCTTATTTATAAAATCTTTTGCTACAGTTTCTTAGCTCCACTCACAGTTGAACACTTAAAGATATAGTAAATGCACTAAACTATAAACCCATAAGGGTGATGAAAAGTATTTTTTCTATGAAAGTATAAAAATATACAAATGACTTAATCTAATGATGAGTTATTTAAATAAATTATATTATTTATAAACCAAATTACTGTGTTTTTTGATAATTTACTGCAATTTCTATACTTTTTTTTAATCATTAGCATTTAGTGATTTTCTCAGTTTTTCCATCATCTTACGAATGTTTACCTTTCAACTCAACAATTACTTAATGGATATTATTATGCTGCTTCTATATGTATAATACCCTGAATTTTTTTATTCATATGTTTAATCTTTAGATAATAATTTCTTTATAGTTAATATTAAGTTCTCTGACAAAGTTTTGTAACGTTAAAAGAATCTGTTGACAAAGGTGCCATAATAATGAAATAACAATGATGATGATGATGAAGTAATAAATGACTTGAAAACATAGAAATAATTGTTTCAAAAATTTTACAGTAGTAACAATTACAGATTAAATAAAACAATAATAACCAAAAGCGAATACATAATAAGAATCATTAATTAAAAAAGACAAAAGTACTTTTAAATGTAAAAACTATTTTATGTTTAATTATTAAATAAGTACGCTTTTGCTATCTTTTCAAGATTAAAAAAAAAAAACCTTTTTGTCAAGCGTTGTTAGCCAAGAGGTCATCGCAGCCACCTTGCAAGCAAGTAGTTGTTTGCAGACGGTTGTGGATTCGCATCCTGGCCCATGCTATGACATATGGAAAAAAAAAACCCTTTTAGTTTTGAGAGTACAATGAAGATTGGAATAATTTTTTTAAAATAAGTAATACTTGCTTAAGAACTTTTCTTATCTACAAATATATATATATACTTTTTTTTACAAAAGTTATAATTTATTCCTTTGCAAAGAAATTAACCTATGTTTTCAGTAATGAATATTTTCTCAATATTCTTCAGAATCCCAAATCTCTAAAGAGTATAAAAACCACTGTTAATTTAATGTGAATTAAGTAAAGAGTACAATGATCAGTATATCTATCTGTCTTTATACATGTTTGATCACAACAAATCTATGATAAAAGAAGTGTTCCTAGAAGTAACTTGACTTGATTTTTTTTAGGATTCTTCCCTGTTTGTAATCTTGATTTTAAGTGATGACTTTGATAGTTATGAAATTTATTTATTTACCTTAATTTTCTTTTGAAATAATTTACTGGTTATAACTTATCTGCACATATTGGTTGGAAATAAATTTCACATCCAACAGATGATGCCTTAGTCAATACAATGATAATATTCAAATGCTTTTGTATGATTTGATCTCCCCCTTCCCTTTACAATGTTGGAATTTATTAAAGTTTATAATTAATGACTCATTTTTATATTTTAAGTATACTATTACAGAAATTGGAGAAGTTGAAGAAGAGAAGATTATGTCATTGGTTTCTAGGATACATTTTGGCCAACTGTTTCTCTTCATCTGAATGAAACCACATAGCTTCTCAAATGCCTAACTTTGATAAAAAATATACTTATGAAATAAATTTGTGTAATATACATCACTTTCACCAAACATTAGCATCTTGGTTAACCAAAATGGATTGGATTTTGAGAACCAAATGTTTTAAATACTATGTTTGAGTTATAAAATTAATCTATCAATAATATTAATAGGATTATAACATATGAATAGAAAGAGTTAAAAGGAATTTTAAAAAATAGAGAAGTGCATACACTTAAATACAATAATATTAAAGATAGATTTAAATTTTATTAAATTCTATATCTGAATTAAATAAAATATAATAAAGAATGAGTAACAATCATTTTATGAATATTTATTAAAATAAGGTGTTCGTGAACAATTGATTGCACTTATAGAGTAAATTTGCATGAATTTTATATTCCTATAAATATAAAATGCTGAGTTGTTGTGTTATTAGGATAACAAATGAATGATGAATTTGTAACAGTGTTCAAAGCCTTCTGCAAATAACATGATATTCGGAAATATTAATCTTCACTTGAATATCAGAATAAAAAGCAAAAATATTTATTTTACTTTAATTTGTACTTTCCATGAGATTATTTAATAAATATATATATAAATAAAGAATGAGTAGAAATAGGAAATGTTCAAAAACAAAAAGTTGTCAAGTATAAAGTTCATCATTAATATACATAAAGCATTTATTCTGGTATTTAGATGATAAATAGAATTTTAATAAAATGAAATTTTATGAGAGTGTAAAAATTTAAGAAAGAAAAAAAAAGAAATATAGCCGAAAAACAAAAGACTAAATAGGAGATTTTGGTTACTTAGAGACTTTATTATAAAATGGAAAATATTAACTATTTTATAATATCATAAATAAATCCTAATTGCATCAAAAAAAATTTCAATAAAATTGTAATTTATGAAAAGCATGTAAGACCTTTGCCTGTAGGTTTGAGATGATGGTATATTAGATATAATATTACATTGGACTATTTCCATCATCTATCATTAAATGTTGAATGTGCTGAAAAATTTAACTTTTCAAATACAAACAACTTGTTAGTAATAACACACAAATAGTTATTAACCTGTGTTATCTATTTCTGTGTTATTATTAACAAGTTGTTTGTATTTGAAATGTTTAAATATAGTTTAAAATTTTTTATACATTCAACATTTAATGATAGATGATGGAAATAGTTCAGTATATTATTACATGTAAGATATGAATTCAGAGAAAGATTGGAAAGAAAAAAAATGTTTTTCTAAAACAAATAGAATAAAAAAGTCAAATACAGTATTGTAGAAAAAATAATAAGCATAAAATAGTTTAATTATTTGATATCAAAATATTGTTAAAAAATAAAATGGATTGGAAAAGTGAAACAATGAATGAACTATAAAAAAAAATTATGGATGTTAGAACTCATTAAAGTTTGAAAATGCAGATTCTAAGATCAAGTTTCTGTAATAAATTGCACAAGGAACGGCAAGCAATAGCAAATAATATTGCTTAGTCATAAGATCCATGCCTAATTCCTAGAGTATCTTAGAGTAGAAAATTTAACATTCAATATGGCAGGAAAAATATTATAAGATAGTCAAATACATTGCAACCTTTGATATTGGAATAAATCATGATGCTGTCTAATCCTTGGATTAAAATTAATAGTAATTCAGCTAATATTAAGATTCTTATTTTCATAGTAATGTATGTTTGTATTAGGAAAAATAATATAATGCAACATGTATATTAGAAGAACGGCAATTTTCACTTATTTTTACATGATTTAATTTATATACAAATGTTGAGTTTTCAGCCAAATGTAGGATGGATGAACTACTCTGATCTATGATAACTCTTGATGTCATTGATTGTGAACTGACCATTGCTTGCTACTACTTTCTTAATTTATTCCAACAATACCCGAAACTTAAACGTTAGAGGAACATTATAAAATAAAATATTTTATAGAAATAATAAACACCTCCATACTTCCCCATTCTTTTTAAATTCATATAAATAAAGATACAATAAAAGACAATTGACCCCCAAGATGCATTTTGTGCTGAACCAGCACTCATCAGTTGGCCCAGGTCACTATCTCTCATATATATCTTTATTATATGCAAAGTATTTATCTAGAGTAAATTGTTACTTACCATTGTCAAACTTTATGTATGCTTGTAATATTTAGTAAGCCATATATGCTTAATTAATCAGGACGGTTTTATTAAATCACGGAATTTATAATTAGATTCTGAATTTTGTTCTTATTAAAATTCTCTCTCTCTCTCTCTCTCTCTCTCTCTCTCTCTCTCTCTCTCTCTCTCTCTCTCTCTCTCTCTCTCTCTCTCTCTCTCTCTCTCTCTCTCTCTCTCTCTCTCTCTCTCTCTCTCTCTCTCTCTCTCTCTCTCTCTCTCTCTCTCTCTCTCTCTCTCTCTCTCTCTCTCTCTCTCTCTCTCTCTCTCTCTCTCTCTCTCTCTCCCCCCCCCCCCCCTCTCTCTCTCTCTCTCGTTTTTGCTGGATTGATTACATTATAAAGTCATACTTGATAAATCAATAAATTTATAAATATTTCTCGATTAAAAATAATTACTATTTTTTTATTATTTGTTTTTTTTTAAAACTATTTTTAATCAGTTATAAAAATTATTATTTGCGAATAAGTTTATAATTATTTATCATTTGTCTTATATAACAGCCTAACTTTCAAATATCCATTTAGTCTATCTTCTTTATGATTTTCTATCTCTTTACTTTAAACAAATGTGAAACAATCTTGGACTGATATTATCATTTTCAGTCACTATCATTCCACTGCAGTTATTGCTTTGATTTGTAGCTTCTTTTTCCATATTACAACAACATAGTCTTTTATTTCATCCATCCATCTCATATATGGTCTTTTTCTAGATCTTTTATAATCTCTTTGCATCCAGTTTAAGACTGAAACCATTCATCTCTTATCATCTCTTTTAGCAACTTTCCATCTACTATTATCTTTTTTAGCAATATGTTCAGCCAAACTAAATTTTAGTCTCTTAATTCTTATACATTTTCTTTATTTTTTCAAGCATATAATTCACTTTTGATTTCTTCTAATTATTTCCAATATACATCTATTCATATTTTAAGTGATCTGAAGTCTTTGTATTGTTCTTCTGTTAACTTTTCAAGTTTCAGAATCATATATAAAAACCAATAAAATGCATTTCCTTTTGATATCAAATTATTTCTTTAAAAAAGCATTTCATCCAAGTTTAATTTCATCCATTAAGTTTTAATCTGTGTTAATAACATAACCAAGATATTTATAAATGTTAGTTTTATTTAATTTATGATTATCAGTCTTTATTGTCTTCTAAGAAAATCTATTGAACATTATGTTAGACTTTTGACATTTATCTTTAGTCCTATTTTTCTACTTTCACCTGATAATTCACATTTACTGAAGCAATGAAATACAATTACACCATTTGAAAAATCTACATAAATTAAACAATATTAATTTAGTTTTCTACTTTAATCCACAAAGCTAATAAAACTGCTATAAAGTTTTGGGGATATGGAATTATCATATCATACATGTACCTTTATTAATATTATTTTTTCTAGTGTTATCATATAATCTAATCATTGCTGTTACACTTTTGCATTTGCAAATATTCTTTGAGATATGATAGTATTTTGGCTCTATACCTTATAATCCAAAAGTTTAATTCCTATACAGAGTCAATTGTCTTTTTATAATCTACAAATCCAAAGCACAATAGAAACTCATATTTATTGTTCTTTCTATAATTTCTTCAATACTTTGATGTAATATACTTTGCTTCACTTTTTAATCCAGGTTGTTCTTTTGGTTGGTTTGAAATATTATAATAAAGTCATAATTATCTTGGTGAAGATTGTGTATAAAATTCACCCATAGAATACTGACAACTCTGTAAGTTCTAATATTTTCTTTATTACTTTTTTAAAATATCAATATAACTACTGCATTCTATCTATCATCTGATATATCTTTATCATTTACATATTTGTGTTTAGTTTTGCAACAATTTTTCTATTTCCTCAACTGTTTTTTGTAAGACCTCAATAAAATTTTATTATTCCTTTAGTTTTTTCCTTCTTCATAGATTTAATTGCATGTCTCATCTCTTTAGTTTAAATGCTTAGAAATTCAGAAGATACTATAGTTATAGCAATTTATTTATTTTTTCTTTATTATTATTATGTAATTTTTTGTAAAACTTTACTCCATGCTATATGATCTCTATTCTTATTTTTAGAAAGAGTTCCAACTTTTTATTGCTGAAATAACTTTTGTTTCATTGCCAAAACATTATTTTATATTTTTAAATTATTCTTTTCTATATCACTCCTTATCAATTCTTAGTTATATTTTTTTATATTACTTAATTTTTTTCTTACCAATTTACAGAATTCTAGATATTTGATTATTCTTAAAGAATTACGTTTAAATAATTTTATATTTCTTCTCTTCTTCATACATTACCTTGACTCAGATAAAAATTTATTTGTGACTTACTACTGTTTTGTATCATCTATTTTTATTATCTTTCTTAGAAGAGTATCAGTTATCTTTTTATTGATCCCAGTTAAGGTTGAACCATCTTCAATTTAAAACAATTAGCATATTATAATTTAAATTCACTGGATTGTTTTTAAAGATTAATCTTCTTTTTTCACAGATTCAAGTGGCATCACTGGTGAGGGTCATTTGTCTCCAGATTGCTCTGTCTGAAGCCATTTCCTCATTGAGTTACATCTCCTGCAGGTCCCTCTTAACTCAGTCAATCCATCTGGTCTTGGGTCTGCCCCTGGGCCTTTTCCCCAGTGGTTCCATCTCCATAATCTTCCCCAGTGGTTCCATCTCCATAATTTTTCTTCCAATGTAATTTTTCTTCTCTTCTCTTAACATGTCCAAACCACCTAAATCTTGATTCTTTCATTTTTTTATTGATTTTCCTAACCTTCATATTTTCTTGTATTATGTCATCTCTCACCTTGTCCTTTCTAGTCAAACCCGAGGTGAACCTAAACATTTCCATTTCTGTTACACTTTCTTTATCCTCTATTTTCTTAGTGGTCAGCCCATGTTTCTACTCCATACATCAGTGCTGGAAGCACCACAGTTTTATAGACTTTCCCTTTCAGTCTTATTCCTACTCTCCTGTTGCAGAGTATTCCAGAGACCCTTCTCCAATTATTCCATCCAGCTTGAGTTCTCCCTACAACCTCTCCTTCATCCAGTGATCCATCCTTATTCATCCAAGTGTGATATATCTAAATTTTTCAGTCTCAGGTAACTTCTTTCCTTCTAACATAATGCTCCCTCTACTACTTTCACAAAAGAGCACTTCAGTTTCATTTCTGCTAATTCTCATTCCTCCTTCCTCCAGTGTTTTCCTTCATTCTTCTATTCTTTCTTTGATGTCTTTGGCTGCAATCACAATATCATCAGCATACATCATGTTCCAGGGTACTTCTATGTGGATATTTTCTGTTAGAACATCGATGATGATATTGAATAGTAGGGGACTCAGAGCTGATTCCTGGTGCACACCCACTTTCACCTGAAATTAATCTGATTCTCTTGAATTGCATCTCATATTGGTTTGACATCCTGAATATCTTGGATCAGACAGATGTATTTTTCTAGGACCAACTTTTCCCTGCGGCATCTCCAAAGATCATATCTAGGCACTATGTCAAATGCTATTTCTAAGTCAATGAACATTAGAACAATTCCTTGGTTGACTTCTCTGTGTCTTTCAATAAGTTTTCATAACACAAAGATTGCATCTGTGTTTCCTCTACCTGTCATGAAGCCGAACTGTTCCTCACTGATGCCTATTTTCTGTCATAGCTGATTTTCTATTATTCTCTCCCATGTTTTCATTTGTGTGGCTAATCAGCTTTATTCCTCAGTAATTACTACAGTCTGGAATATCTTCTTTGATCTTATAGATTGGAACCAAAATATTCTCGATTCATTTGGCATATTCTCTGTGATCATGATGTTGTTAAAAATGTCCACACTTCCACAGGGATGTTATCAGGTCCCACTGATTTTCCACACTTCATTCTTCTAACTGCTCATCTGACTTCTTCCCTACAGATCTCTAAGACTGGGCCCAAATTTGGACTTCCCCAATTTCTTGTCAATCCAGGAGTTTTCATTTAGTAGGTGCTCATAATATTGCTGCCATCTAGCTCTGATTTCATTCTTGCTGCACAACACCTTATTATTCGAGTCTTTCATTCAATTTGCTTGTTAAGTATCTTTACCATTCTTGTCTCATTGTTTTGTAATGTGCAAAATAAACTTAACTTTTTCTTTCTCTAAGCTTTCATATAAGTCTGAGTATGCATCAGACTTGGTTTTGGCAACAGATTTCTTTGCTTCTTTCTTTGTGTAACGATACGGAGAAGGTGACTTAACGTAAACTGCACTACGGGGCGCCATCTAGGCATTTGAACCTAGAAAAATTTATAAAGTAGGCAGATACGTAAGTCAAAAAAAAAAAATTTTTTTTTTTTTTAAATTTTGATTCCGGTCGTTAGCCCATGTCACTAGCTCAGTGGAATAGCAGAGATTAAATAATATAATATCTTATCTAATTATATTTCAATATTAAAAAAATAAATAAAATAAGCCACTGCCAGTAATTAGCATACAAACATTTATTTATGCACATATATATAAGATTTGAAATTATTTTAGTATTAGTTTACATTTAACATTATTTTTAACTTTGATTTTTGACTTTAATTTACATTTAATTACTATTATATTCTAATTTTACATTTTAATTAAGTTCGCACAGATGGGATTATAAAAGCTTGTTATAATAAGTTGCTATAGATCGGTTACATAGATGACACGGTTAAAAACATTCCAAAGTAAACATAAGCGATCAAAATATAAAATTATTGATTACTGACAATTGCGGAGGGAAATTTATATGTAACCCAATAGTATTCACCATAAGATACTTGCATTGTCACCAATAACTTAAAAGACATCCGAATAAATACATTTTAGATACTCACCGTAAGGTATCATTATTTATCGAATGTCTATATATTTTGATCAAATATGAAAACGCAAAACATAGTTAACCGATAAACAATCCATGCAAGCGTCTATAAACAACTTAAATTTAATGCATTTTTATTTAGGGTCGAGTATGAATACTACATAGATTTGCATTGAAATTAAAATATTCTATCCCTATTTAACCTTAGGCTAAAATTCGCAGTCAAACTGGCATCAATCCATCTGATACATCGATGTATTCAATGTAATACGAAATACGGCAGCACCAAAAGAATTAAGAAAAGACATTGACTCTCAATCAGATAGGAATATTACATCTATCTAACGAGAAGAACAATAAAAAAAAAACTCCATAGAAAGGAACTGCGTTCTCCGTCTTATAATTCCTTCCATAGGCAAACGGGTGAGTGCGGCGTATATATAAACGATTCTGCCCGTGGCGAATCTCCGATTACATCTACTAACTACATCAATATATCCAATCCATTGACCCAATCTAACAACGACATAAATAACCTAAGATTACCCTCCCCTAATATAACTTTACAAATCTATACAGCCATTCACGCCCGACTTAAGTTTAACATTTATATAATTTAACTTATCGGAAAACAGAAATCATAATAAAACTTAAAGAACAAAAAAAGTAAATAAATAAATGGAAATGATTTTAAATATATATAAAAAAAAGAAATACATCAAATAACATTATTAATAATTAAATTGGTCAGATAGGATAAGATTGCAATCATTTAACTCTGGAAAGTTTAATTTAATGTTCATTTTTTATAAAGTTCTTACGGTTTAAAATGTTCATCTTTTACAGTTGCCTGCCATGAACGTGAATTCCCACGCCGTCCTAAAATTGGTATTCTGTTGCCGTTGTTTTATTTATTCATTCGGAGGTTTTTTAATTTAGTTGGTCCTCAATGTAGGAAACGATAGTTCATTTCTCCCTTCTTTAACAGCTGAAAGAATTGACCGTGCGTCTGTCAATTCCTCCAACTCCGGACTACTACATATAGTCACATCGTAATAATCAATTTCCAGTCACTCACTTCTCATTCACTACTAAGCTTTCCAAAACCTGTCCTTTTTATATTAATGTCAAGGATTGAATTAACATTGCGTCATGGAGTGATGATTCTTTCGCTGAGGTCCGATTTCCCAAATGGATTTCTTTCATTTGCTAATCAGTTTCTATTGTTTTCTTATCTGACTGATGTTTTTACATTTAAATGCTCAAGGCTGGTTTACATTTAACTAATTAACAATCATTTCCATTTCTGATTAATTAACCTGTTTTCCAAATCAAAGATATATTTAAAGATAAATTTAAAGATATAATTTTATCTCCAAATCTTTTTAAGTTTTTGTTTTTAAAATACCTTTTCTATTTTTAATACAGTTTTATTTTAATAATTTTTTATATCTGTGCGATTTAATATATAAGAGTTTAAGTTGATATTTAATTTCAATTTTTAATTCTTAAAGAAAATTTTTAAATGCGAACTTTTTAATTTACTTTCATGTTTAATAAATAAAAAAAAACAACAACAATGTAACGAACGTCTGTGCTCGTTACATATCAGTAAAGTTACTTAAAAAAAAATGATCAAAAAAAAAAATATTTTACTTAGGGTTAGTAATTACGGTACACGATTGACAAAGACATTTACAAAACATCCGGTTAATAATTTTACAAAAAGACTATATACAAAAAGAAAAATGTTTACTATCGCTTACCTAAAGACCATTTACGTTTACACCTCCTCCCCCCGAGAATTCTATTTTATTTTATACATTTTATTTTTACACAGGGCATGACAAGCAAGTTATTTTATAAATTATTTATTTAAAGAAGGTTGCATTGAGATAAATATGTTTTAAGAAATAATGGGTTTAAACGTGTATATTTGCAGAACAATTATAAATACCACCAACTTACTTATGACTGATTGAAACGCATAAATAGGGTTACACTTAAGTAATTCCTAAAGGTACTCATCGTAAGGCACCACATTTCGATCATAAACTTACGTGGCTGTGCTCACCTATACACATAAAAGCATAATATATATTAACAAAAAAAAACATATCAAATGCAACCTTTTGACTTTCTTTTTAACAAAAATTAGTTTTAAAATTATTTATCCTTTCTCGTGTTTAATATATATGCACAATTTCTTTCTGGCAGTGCTTTTATAAGATTTAAAATATACGACTTATGTAAACAGATAAAACATTTCATTTTGATAAAATTTGCTCAGGGTATATGTGGTTTATTAAAGATCGGCCCCAGATTGGGAAAGCCAGTTGTAACGATCCGGAGAAAGGCGACTTAACGTAAACTGCACTACGGGGCGCCATCTAGGCATTTGAACCTAGAAAAATTTATAAAGTAGGCAGATACGTAAGTCAAAAAAAAAAATTTTTTTTTTTTTTTTTAAATTTTGATTCCGGTCGTTAGCCCATGTCACTAGCTCAGTGGAATAGCAGAGATTAAATAATATAATATTTATCTAATTATATTAATATTAAAAAAATAAATAAAATAAGCCACTGCCAGTAATTAGCATACAAACATTTATTTATGCACATATATATAAGATTTAAAATTATTTTAGTATTAGTTTTAATTTAACTTTTAACATTATTTTTAACTTTGATTTTTGACTTTAATTTACATTTAATTACTATTATATTCTAATTTTACATTTTAATTAAGTTCGCACAGATGGGATTATAAAAGCTTGTTATAATAAGTTGCTATAGATCGGTTACATAGATTACACGGTTAAAAACATTCCAAAGTAAACATAAGCGATCAAAATATAAAATTATTGATTACTGACAATTGCGGAGGGAAATTTATATGTAACCCAATAGTATTCACCATAAGATACTTGCATTGTCACCAATAACTTAAAAGACATCCGAATAAATACATTTTAGATACTCACCGTAAGGTATCATTATTTATCGAATGTCTATATATTTTGATCAAATATGAAAACGCAAAACATAGTTAACCGATAAACAATCCATGCAAGCGTCTATAAACAACTTAAATTTAATGCATTTTTATTTAGGGTCGAGTATGAATACTACATAGATTTGCATTGAAATTAAAATATTCTATCCCTATTTAACCTTAGGCTAAAATTCGCAGTCAAACTGGCATCAATCCATCTGATACATCGATGTATTCAATGTAATACGAAATACGGCAGCACCAAAAGAATTAAGAAAAGACATTGACTCTCAATCAGATAGGAATATTACATCTATCTAACGAGAAGAACAATAAAAAAAAAAACTCCATAGAAAGGAACTGCGTTCTCCGTCTTATAATTCCTTCCATAGGCAAACGGGTGAGTGCGGCGTATATATAAACGATTCTGCCCGTGGCGAATCTCCGATTACATCTACTAACTACATCAATATATCCAATCCATTGACCCAATCTAACAACGACATAAATAACCTAAGATTACCCTCCCCTAATATAACTTTACAAATCTATACAGCCATTCACGCCCGACTTAAGTTTAACATTTATATAATTTAACTTATCGGAAAACAGAAATCATAATAAAACTTAAAGAACAAAAAAAGTAAATAAATAAATGGAAATGATTTTAAATATATATAAAAAAAAGAAATACATCAAATAACATTATTAATAAATTAAATTGGTCAGATAGGATAAGATTGCAATCATTTAACTCTGGAAAGTTTAATTTAATGTTCATTTTTTATAAAGTTCTTACGGTTTAAAATGTTCATCTTTTACAGTTGCCTGCCATGAACGTGAATTCCCACGCCGTCCTAAAATTGGTATTCTGTTGCCGTTGTTTTATTTATTCATTCGGAGGTTTTTTAATTTAGTTGGTCCTCAATGTAGGAAACGATAGTTCATTTCTCCCTTCTTTAACAGCTGAAAGAATTGACCGTGCGTCTGTCAATTCCTCCAACTCCGGACTACTACATATAGTCACATCGTAATAATCAATTTCCAGTCACTCACTTCTCATTCACTAACTACTAAGCTTTCCAAAACCTGTCCTTTTTATATTAATGTCAAGGATTGAATTAACATTGCGTCATGGAGTGATGATTCTTTCGCTGAGGTCCGATTTCCCAAATGGATTTCTTTCATTGGCTAATCAGTTTCTATTGTTTTTTTCTATCTGACTGAGGTTATTACATTTAAATGCTCAAGGCTGGTTTTAATTTAACTAATTAACAATCATTTCCATTTCTGATTAATTAACCTGTTTTCCAAATCAAAGATATATTTAAAGATAAATTTAAAAGATATAATTTTATCTCCAAATCTTTTTAAGTTTTTGTTTTTAAAATACCTTTTCTATTTTTAATACAGTTTTATTTTAATAATTTTTTATATCTGTGCGATTTAATATATAAGAGTTTAAGATGATATTTAATTTCAATTTTTAATTCTTAAAGAAAATTTTTAAATGCGAACTTTTTAATTTACTTTCATGTTTAATAAATAAAAAAAACAACAACAATGTAACGAACGTCTGTGCTCGTTACATTTGCTACATTATATTTGACCCTACTGCTCACCCTTTTTTGGCTATTTTCTTATTCTTAATTTTTTCATGTAGCTCTGTATTTCACCACCAAGTCTCCTTATTCTTTTTTATCACTTCCTATGTCTGGCCAAGAACTTGATCCTCAATTGCATCAATGTTGTTTGCTGCACTTGTCCAGAGATCTTCCTTTTCTTCTTTGTCCTCAACTTTCATCAATTTGTCAATAAATTGCTTTTCTGCAGGCTTCATCCCCAAGTTTTCACCATTTGATCTTGATGATGCCTCTTCTAGGACTCAGTTTAATTCCTATGAGATTTGCATGGCATAGTAAAAGTGTATGCTACTTACCTATAGCTTCTCCTGGAATAACCTTGCAATCCTGTATTTTTAGGCCTGTTCATGTTTACATGATTATAGTCAATTTGGGATTTCATTTGACCACTCATGTAAGTGATCTTTTGATTTGGGGGTTTCTTGAAAAAGGTGTTCCATAGTGCCATAGCCATTGAAACAGCAAAATCAATTATTTTTTCCCTCCTTTATTTTTTCCCCCAATTCCCTGATTTCCCAGGATTCTCTCTAACCCACTGTTCTCTCTGCCCACATGTCCATTTAAATATTCACAGAGGAAAACTCTGTTTGTTGAATTGAGCCCCAAATGTCATCCATGCTATCCCAAAAATTATCCTTTTCTTCCTCATCACAACCTGACTGTGAAGCATACACACTAAGCACAGTAATCACACAACTCTCCAAGTCAATTCTCATTAAGATAATCTGGTCATTATACTGGGTAACTTCCAATACCTTATGTTTTAAATTTGGGCTCAATATACAGTAGAACAGTTTGAAGCCACTTTCCAATTCCCTTGACTTTTGGCCTTTCCATCTTGTTTCTTGAACTGTCACAATGTCCACTTTCCTTCTTATCATCATGTCCACAATCTCACTGCTTTTCCCAGTCACAGTGCTAATATTGAGAGTACTGGCAGTCAGCCTGACCAAGTAACCCCTTATCCTTCTTTCACTTCTCATCCTCCTACTCCTCTGAGCTATCTTCTTTAATGTTATCCACTCACAATATGGTAGCCTTGTCCACTTCTCAGTGGATTCAGGTGAGGCCACTGTGCATCACTTACAGGGTACGCCCTAGCATGATCTCCATCTGAAATTTTTTCACATCACATAGTTTGAGTGGATAATCATGGTTTTACAGCCACATTCCCTTGCTGCCACCAACCCATTATGGTTAGCCCAAGATAGGAAACCATCATCTTTCTAAGTATTTGCACTGCTATGGCCATTAAAGATACTACATTCATGCCCATAGATCTCTGCTACCAAGCCTTTCCAATATCCTCATCTTCTGCCTTGGGCCAGTAATGGTAATGCTGCTGTCAACATTACCATGGCTTCTGGATCTGGGTATGGTGCCAGAAACTCACCTTGGCACAATGTCATCATTGGGTTTTTGCGATATTTAGCTGGAAACATAAGGTGCCACCCTTATGATACTCCATGCCTGTTAGCATTGCCATTGTTGGTTTGGACTGCTTATTTGCCTGGATGCTTATTCACAGCTGACCTCCATAACTGGGAGCCAATCCCCTATCCACCACCTGGGAATCTGTGTGGTAGCAATTGCAGCTCTGCAAACAGTTGTTTTTAAAGATTAATAGTATCACATATTAATACTGACTTACATCTCACTATGTGATGATCACTTCCTGTGCTGAATCTATTAAGAAAATTAATCTTGAAGTATGTTTCTGTTAGTCAAATTATAATCTAATTATGCTGAATATTAGGTGTTTTCCATTTGATATTTTTCTCATATATAATATACAATTTTTCAGAAATTTCTATAAGTCTGTTTCTTCTCTTAGTTCTATCACAATAATCAAATTTACTACAATAATTTCATCTTTTAATCATTTTCAAATTCTAACATTAAAGTCTACTATGATAAACTAAAAATGTTATTTGATGTGATCAAAAGCATCTTGTACATCCATATTAAAAATTTCTACTTCATCATAATGAAGGCTTATTGAATATTTGCATTTGTTATCTTTCATTAATTTGAAAAACTAATCCTGCCATTCTATGTGATATATTAGAAATCACCACAATGTTATTCTTTTGCTTTTTATTTATAATGTACCTGTTCCATTTATGCTTCCAATATTTGTACTTTTATAGTAAAATACATGCCCTCTTTTTAAACAATTGTCTCTTCATCTTTTCTAATAATTTCACAAAATCCAATATTCCATTTAATATTACACAGTTTTTTCTAATTTGTATAATCTTTCTTCATTTAAAAATGATCTGTAGATGTGGGTGTCTAAATGAAAGATCATTATTAAATGATAGTATGAATCCACAATTAGATGATTTTTAACATTCTCTTTTATCAGCCACTGGATGAAGACTACAGTCCCTCAAAAAAATTTTGTATTTCATGATTGTAAATATCTAAGAAAAACAAAATCCTTATCATATATCCATACATTCTGCCTTTAAAAAGACAACAGATATTTCAGTTTTTGGTTTTAAACTCGGAAATAAAAACTTGATAATCTCATCACGTTAGCTTAAGAGTGTTGATGAGTAGATCATTCATGTTCATTTTTGTATGGATAATCACGCAGTAATAACAATTGCAATGACAAGAATGTATGAAGTGAACTTTAGGAATTTTCCCTGTTCAATTTTTTTAAGGTCTCAAAGAGAAATAAAAGGGTTTTCTTTTAGTTAACAGCAAACTTTTTCAGCAGCTTTTTTAAATATATTTCAAAATATATCTATTTCTAAAAATGTGACCAATCTCATATTTTATAATATATTAAAAATAACCCTCTGTAAAGCAAAGTCTACCCAACAATTCTTTATTTTTATTTTACTATCTAGCTCTGAATAGTTAGATGCTTATTTATTTATCAATATTGAATACTTATCTTGTTTTTTATGAATTAACTACATAAAAAAAAAAAGCTATATTGAAAAAATTTAAAGAAAAAAATTTTAAATTTGATCAAACCTGTAATTTGAGCCTAGATTGTGACCATGGGATGAAAAGGAAATATCTATATATAAGAAGGTCTTTTATACTATGTTCCAATAATATTTATTAGATTGCTAAAACATCATGTCAAGTCACCATTAATTAAAGCTGAGTATTTAGTGTTTCTTGGTAACAGTACCTTAATACCTACTTAGAGTCATAAAACCTGATTTTTAGCAATTAACAGATGCATTATTAATTAATAATTTTTTTATTTATTTCATGCATTTTAAAATTATTCTAAGTATCAAAAGAAGGATTAACTTTTCAAGTCACAAGTTATCTATACTTCTCATTATTTCTTGATGCTGAGTGAAAAATCTTATTTCCTAACAGTCTGCAAGAATTTTAATAAATTCATTTCTTCATTTACATATTAGATGTTTTTTAAATTTTTCTGAAGTGTTGTTCATTTAAAAGCCTTTTATATTAAATTAGACATAATAATAATATCTAAATTCTTAAATGCATTTTGCTATAATTTTAATTCTTTTATTTAAATTATCAATAATTAAAATTTTTTAAAAAAAGGTCAAATTACAGTATTAATTAATGTACAAATTAAGCTTTTTGTAATATTGTTCTAATCCAGTAGTGTGAGGAATAAAATTTAGTTGTTCTAAAATCAATAGTTCTCAGCAGAGAAAAGCAAATGAAGCAAAAGTAATTTCATCAAACAGTATTCAGGATTTGTCACTTTGATGGCCAATGTTATTTGTTGTATTAAACAACTGACTATATGATAGAAAAAAATAGATCTATTTCATCATTTTTTAAAGCAAACAATTTATTTCTGAGGATATAAAATACAGTCATTTTATCCATATCCATGCTTAGTGGACCATAGTAAAGGATTTGTTAAAAAAAACATTTATTGATAATTTGATAATATTAGTGCTTTATAAAAATTGCAAATTTGTGGAGTTCTATCATTATTAATAATTTGATAATTACATTTAAACCAGTGGTACATTTAATCATTGTTGAAGATAGTTTTACCATTGCATTCCATATCTTACATAGTTATTTTAGCAGCTTTTATTTGAAATACTTGATAAATTAATGAAGCCTCTTATATCATTAAAGCAACTCATGGTACTGAAACTAGTGCACTAACCTATTATGATTTAAGTTTCAAGTTTAATCTAGCTAACTAACCAATATTAATAGGCAAAATAGATTCCTAATAATTCTTAATTAAAGAGTAATAAAACTCACAAAAATCTGCATTAATAAGTTGAATGTTGATGTTTTAAACAGAGAGAAAAATGGTGGAAATGTGCATTCTTTACTTCTAGTGAGAGAAGAATATTATACATTACAGTTATTGTGTTCTCTATATATTATTTACATTATTAAAATTTATAAAGCATAAATCAATCATTAATAATCTTACAAAATAACTATTTTGTAATCTAAAGTTAAATAGATGTCTGCAAGTATATATTGTTTCAAAATAGGATTGCCTATCTGTTTGCCATGCTCATAATCTGGAGTCTTGGTCTAAGAGAAACCAAGAAATGTTTTCAGGTGGATAATAGTTGAGTAAATAGGTATTTAGCTATTCTAATTAAAGGATGAGTACCTCAGGTAACTCTGGACTATTCAAATGAGAGGTAATGCATTGATTATAAACAAATGTGTGATTGTGTCATGATACAACTATCATCATAGTGAAAAGGATATTGTAAAAGTTCTGTGACCATGGTTATCTTTAAATAATTATTGCATACAAAAAGAGAGTCAGCTCAAAACCGGTCTGGGGATGGGGACAATCCTAAAAAAAGATTTTGAATGCCTTCTCTTGTAGTAACATTTATCACTAAAAAAAAAATTTTTTTTTAAAGCTTGTTTAGAGCTTATTAGCATGCTCGTAATTTTATATATATCATTTACACTTATATCACAAAACTTATGATATGCTGTAACTCTAAACATAAAAATGTTAGAATAAATTGTGTTAAGTAAATAACAAGCAGCAGCAAACTTCTCAGTAATTTTCCCAATTGATATATTATCATTTTAACTGTATATATCTTTATCTGTTTTATAGAAAGCAGTGAACTTAATATTCATTAATTTGCTGTAAAACGACTTTTTATAAATTCTGTAATGGATAACAAATTGTAATTGCGAAAAGTAATCCTTGATATTCATTTAGTTACTTTAATAAGAATAAGTATTATTAATATGTAATTTTAGTAGTAAACGATTTTTCTAGTTAGTATAAAAACAATGGCAACAAATATTAATTGATTAATAGCCTATAGCCTACAAATAAATAAAAATATTAGATTTCAAGACTTTAACGGGAATTCGTCACTTAAAAAGAATCATATACACTGTTGGTCATATTTAATTTGAAATATACCACCTCCACATCAGTTCTGTAACATAAAACAATTGTAACAATACACTCTTTGATAGCCAGTTTTGTATGAGACCTCCTGTGGGTGATAAATTGAGATCTATGTCAATCAAAGTATTTATTGGGTTGAGCTTTTTTTTATTATTGTTAACCACCTCAATTATAACTTAAAAGAATACTGGAAGTCAAAATTTTGCTATTGTAATTTATAAATAGAAAGCATATAGTAATGTCGACATCATGTTTTAAGATGATAATTATAACTAAAAAGATTTTTAAGACTGGATGCAAAACAATAACAAGTGCTGTCAATGATCAATTGGTTTTATTGCTTTTTGTCACGAAACTCTTTGGAGTCCTAAGTTTGCTTTAAGAATTTAGCACATATCCTCATATATACATTGTATATATATTTGATTAAACACTTTGTTTTAATAATCGTTTCTATATTTGTATGATTGTGTTTATATTAACTTAGTTGCAAATGATATTTAATTCTATCCCTTTTTGTAAAAAATAATGTAGAAACTTCGGATTGTTGCTTTTGACAAAAACAAGTAGTGTGAGTGAGAAAATATTGATATGATATATTTTGATATACTTAGATATTTGATCATTATTGTTAGAAATGCCACTAGTTAAAGCTGTCTTAGCTTGTTAGAATTTTGCTTATTTTGTAAAATAAATTAAGTAAACGCATTTTGTTTCTATTCTTCTTTATAAGTCACTATAACAACTTAGCAGGTATCTAAAAAGTTAGATTATCCAAAGAAAATAAATGTTAAAGTAGATATCATTGGGAAAAAGAAAAGAAACATCCAAAAGAAATGGGAGAAAAAAGGACACACTAGAGATAGAAAAATTTAAAAAGATTTATGGACAGACGGAGGCATAAATGGAAGATGTCATGGTGTTATAGAACAATAAAAAGAAAATGAATGATTCTACACATTTATAAAATTATTTGTCATAGTTCTCTCAGACTGTTTAAAAATTTATTATTCTGCAATTAATATATTTATCAGTCTATATTTTAATACACCATTGTTTTTATTTAAAAAGAAAGTCATATTTTAGAATAAAAGATAAATATAAATTTAATTGATGTAGGCTGATAAAATAAATAACTTAATTAAATCTTTTTCATTTTTTTCATTTTGAATTTTTTTTTAACGTTTAATACTTATCATCAGTTATCAGTATTTAAACATAAGTAAATATAACTAGATTAATTTGCAAACTAGGTAATCTTTCTAATGGTCAACTACACTAGGCAATATCGTCTATCTCTGAATATTCATTCTATAAATAATGATGAAGTATGGATTTCTATATTAATACCAAATTATTAATCCAATATTTGAAGAAATAAGAATATTGTAGAAATCAAAAATCATGTCACCATATGATAATCACACTTTAAATTATCATTATCAAAAACATATTATTGGAAATACAAAGGACCAAACTAGCTAGACATTAATCTCACATTTCAGTTGATATCTACAAAATGTTGAACTATATTTTATTAAACCCTTCACACAATTACTATAATTAATTCCATAAAATAAAAACCTCATGGTCTCCATTGAACAAACAACAATATTTTTATTGTGTTTATAAAAAAAAAAAAACATTCATTATGTAAGATTTAAACAAATAATTAGAAACAAGTACATAAAATCACGATTTAAATTTTTATTAATACATTATGACAGCAAAAGTAAAAACATCACCAAACACATTGTTTTAATGATAAAATGTTTACTCTTCTAACCAAAAATTAACTGTTAAATTGTGGCTTAACTAGATTAGTTTTTCATCTCACAAATTTTTAATTATTTTATTATCTTCAAATCTGATTTTAAAACTGATAGACAAACTGCATCAGTAATGTCTGGTTCCATGTTTTCCAGAACAGAGGCTTACTGACCATTTTTTTGTTTTAGCTTGTAATTTACTTTGACTTATTCATCAAAACACTAAAATAGTTTACAGAAAATCTCAGTATTTCCTCTATAAGCAATTATTCAAAACAGTATCTTGTGTATGTTAGTCATTTTTTATTTTCTGTAATTATTATACCAGTGGATTTTTCCATTAAAAACAACAACAACACAGTAATATTTTTCTTATAACAACTGGTCATTAATAGAAAAATTTTATTTGATTTCTAATCCTCTTTCAAGACTTTTCTGGATATCCCACAATATAACATATTTCATAAAAATAATTGCAACAGAAATTAAGATTTCACCAACACAAAACCTCTCATATGCTTACTCATATACTTCAAGTATAGTTAACTTCATTTAACTCTAGAACTATCTACCATAAGATTGAATACTAATGGATACCAGAAGATGTAGTTTTATAAAATCCCTATCTAGACTGATTTTGTTCTGGCTTTGCCTTTATTACTGAAGATCAAGATTTTAAAGCTGAAAATAATGCACTCATATATCTAGCAATCATCTTTATTTTCTAACCTTAAGTTTAAAACACTCTAAGATTTAAAACTGGGACTAATTCACTTATATAGCTTCATAGATCTAATACTCAGTAAGTTTCTATATATTTTTGAGACTTTTTTAACAAATGCAGGCTGCTTTTACATTTTGTTCTAGGACGGTTAAAAGTAACAATAACATCACATGATTTCTTATATACTTATTTATTAGCTTCCAAGATTAGTTATCTTCATCATATTTTAGGATCTTTTATTGTATGTTTAATAATCCCTATATTCAGTGCGAATGTTTTCTAGCTAGTGAAAACAAGATTTCAAAGCTGGAAATAATGCAATTATACTTCTAGTAGCCATCTTTTGGTTATCTGAGTTTGAAACCTTAGATTTTTTTAAATTGAGATTATTAGTTTAAATAATGTAAAAGAGTAAAAGATGACTGCTATATGTAAAAATACAAAATTTCCAAGTTTGAGTCCTAGTCTTCACTGATAAAGAAAAAAGCTGGAAACCAATTAGTCTGAATGACATAACATCATATCACCTCAGATTTATTGATTATTCAAAGTTTACAATAGATGATTCTATAGTGTAAAAATAATTTCTCTTGGAAGCATAATAAATATAAGAGATTTTATGATGCTCTGAATAAAAATCTTTCTAACTTTAGAAAAGAAGGGACCTAAAGTTGTTATGCAAATGAATTAATCTGGGTTTAAAACTTGAGTTTGTTTAACCTTCAGGTTATTAGTTTGAAAAATATAAAAGGATGAGAAGTAACTGATAAATGCATTAAGCCAGAAACCAGTCAACCTGAAATTAGGAATATTATAGCACTATACCATCTGGTTTTCACTAATTTCTCAAACTTTCAGTAGATAATTCTAGAATCAAGTAAAAATAATGGAAGCATATGAATAAGTATATAAAAAAATCATGCATTGTTTTTATTGATATTAAATTTTTAAATCAAAGAATAGAAGCATCTTTGAGTTATCATGGAACTGAGCTCTCAAAAATATATAGAAACTAAGCTGGTATTATGGCTTTATAGTTATGCAAATGATTTAACCTGGAATATAAACAGAGTTTTTTTTAAATTGCAGATTATTAGTTTGAACAGTATAAAGGAATAAAACATAGCTATTATATACATATATATGTATTAGTTTCAATTTTGAATCCTAGTCTTTACTGATGGAGTAAAAATCAAAAACTGGTCAGTCTGGAGATGGGAATTTTATAGCATTGCATTACCTGGGATCTGTTGATTACTTTATATCTCTGGGGTAAGGTGAAGATAAATGCTCTTACATATTAATTTAATTGTACTAATGTTAAAAGCAAATACAGAAAAAGTCATGTCATTGATGATGGCAAGTACAAGTTAAGAGTTATTACTATAATAATAATCTATAGGTTGACCTAAAATATATTAATTTAATACAAAAAATAAAGTTAAAATTATTTACCTTTTCTGGTGTTTTTTTTTTTTGATCTAAGTTATTTATTAATACTATTATATATAAATATTTCAAGAACTTTCTCTTATTAATTATTACAATTCTTCATTGTCAGTAGTAAAGGGTTTAAATATTATTGATTTGTTGTTATAGTTTAATAATATAATCACCATTTCTCTATGGAAGAACAATCTAGGAGAAAACATTTACAAGTTAGTTCTGATTTGTAAAGTTTTCGTGTTTTTCCAGCTACTTGAAAAGTTAAATTCCTTCTGGATTTGAACCTCAAATCATTGCAAGTCAGGAATATATGTTAATTAATCATCACATGTAAGTGTTCTTTTATTTAAAATTATTTCCATTATGCAATTTAGTTGACTAATTAATTGAATAAATTTTATCTTTCTTTTAAATTGTACCCTTCCCCCTCTTGATCTCTTTTCCTTGTATTTGATTATGCATTATTGTATCACTTTTTTTAAATATTAGAACTTTGAAGTTATTTTAAATAAGTTTTATCATTTTAATATATAAAATCATTTTAATATAAATGAATGATATATATATATATATAACAGCCAGTTACTATATATAACATAATATTCATTGAAATCAGTCTAACTAATTTTCTGAATTTAATGATTATATTTTAAATTTGCAATTTTGATTACCTTCACTACTTGGATTAAGGGATTATTTGCATGCTTGTTTATAAAAATATAATACTTTTTTTTTATCGAATTTTTTTCACAGAACTATTAATTTTTTTTATTGTGCCAAACTCCTGAAATGATTTTTGTTGTAAATTGTCAAAAATAGCGATGAGATTTAATAATAGAATATTTAATTCAGTTAAAAATATTGTTATTTGTCTTTTTCTTTATAGTAGAGAATATATACAGAATAGTCCAAAAGTAGATATACAATATATATATATATATTTGATGGAATAATGGTAATAAATAATAATATTAAAGTATGGTTTGTTTTATTATTCATATCATTTAAAATGATTTCATATCATTTCAATTATGGTTTTTTCCAGATATCGGTATTGTGATAATATTTAGTTATTTAATATTTAATTACTTTAACATTTAAGTTGTTAAACATTGTGTGATAATTCCTCCAATCACTGTTACAACATAAATCCAAAACTATCTGAAATATTTTGATTCACAATTCAACACAAATTCTGTTTTGGATCAATGTCCATAAATGTGTCTGTTATGAGCTCTTTCATTTTGTTCACTGTTTGGAGCTTTCTTTCATAAAACTTTTTCACTATGCCTCACAAAAAAATTCACAATTTAAAGTCAAGTGTTTGTGATGTTCATCGTCTAATTCAATGCTGTGGGAAGACATCGTCGAAGTTATTGCTTATTACCAATACTGTTTCAAAATTCCTTTTCTTTGTTCTTTACTTAAATTCTCTGTCATCATTCACAATACCTGTAAAAAAAACTATTACTGTATATCTATACTAAAGCCACCTTGTGTGTAAATATATAGAAAGTCACAGGTAACAACAATAAGCAAAAGTCTAGGTAGTAATAAAAATATGCAATTGAACAAATATAGTTGTCAAATTAACCTTAAAAAAATTTTTGCATGCTAATTTATACTTACATAATATAAAAAGCCTTTACTTCAATGGTCTGTAAATGGTCATAAATAAATTATAAGTGTTCATGGAGAGAGCAGTTAAAATGAATTTATTTGAGCTTCTAAGTTGAAATAAATACAAGGTTTAGCTTATATGGATGCATATATGTAACATACATACAAATGCAGTATTTGAAGATTGTTATTCATGCTGGCTTAGCATTATTAAAAAAAATTAATGTTATTAAATATATATTTAAAATAAATACAAATTAAAAAGCAGTGGGAGTCGATAATGACATTTTTTAACCACGACATATAGTAAATTACTTAAAAGTGAAAACATATAGTTTATAATCAATAAAATGCTTTATTAAAATTGTATAACTAATTTTTTTTAGTAAATGATGAATAAATTTGCTTTTAATTAAAAAAAAAATCTAATTATAATAATAGGTGGAAAACTTGTATTTGACTTTGAGAGTTTCCTCTATACTCAACACGATATCGTTGAGCTATTATATAAATTATTAAGATGCACACATGAAAAGATGAAATCCTTTCTCTATAATTACATATGTTCTATGCATTTAATAAATAAATGTGAACATTACATAGTTTCTATTAATTCTTAATATTGACTTGTAGTAAATTGAAAGATTTCACATATGTTAATGTATGAAAGAAAATAATGGATATAAAAATGAACAGGGTAACATCTTCACTCTCTCAAACCAAGATGCTTCAGACTGGCCTGTATAATTAAGAATTTAGGTTAAAGATAAGGCAGCTGCTTTTATGTGTATAAATTTTATATCTTGTGTTTGGGTTTAAGAGTTTCCTCTGTATTCAATATGACATCATTGAGCTATTATATAAATTATTAAAGCGCATATGCAAAAAAGGTGAAATCCTTTCTTTTTAATTAAATAATTTTGTATAAATTGAAAAAAACATTAGAATTGCATATATTTGAAAATAGTAAATGAAAAAAGAGTATAGAATGAGAAAATCAGAAAGATGAACTGGATTGGACATATATTAAGAAGAAATTATTTAATCAAAGATATTTTGGAGGGAATGATGACTGGAATTAAGAAGACAGGATGGAAAAGATTATCATTGTTGGATTATATAAGAAATGGGGAGAGTTATATGGAATTGAAAAGCTGAACAATAAAGAGAATGGAATAAAAATGGATGAAGTGATGAAGTGACTACTCTCTGGACATGTCCATGGTACAGAATACTATTGATAATATTTGATAATGTCAATTCTTTTGATAATTAAAATTAGAAAACAGAAAGGATTGTTTAATTAGTTAATTTAAAAAAGGAGCAAAAATAAAAAGATGAGTAAATTAAAAAACAGCTATATGTTTTAAGGACAGAGAAGAATAACATGAACCCAAGAGAGCTAAAAAAAAGTATATGAGAGCTTCTTGTACCAAGTAGAATTGCTGTTATTACATCTTTCAAAAAGTTGTTCTTGTTCCAAGAAATGAATTATTCTAATTAAATTATATCATGAATGACATATTTATCTCATCCTTATTGAAAGTAAGCTGAGAATGCAGCCAAATGAAATAATTAGTTTTTCAGAAGGTTATGAAAAGCATATGAGATGACAGATTTATTACAGTTATTCATTAACTTAATCAAATGCTATCTTTTTTAACTTTACTAAGTTAAAAAATGGTGCAGGAATAATTCTTATAGTTTATCATTTTAATATTGCACTAAAATACATAGAGCATTTTGGATGAAGATATACATCCTTAATACTAAACAGAAAAAAGAATACAGATGATTATGACTGTTGTTATCATTACTAGACAAACTTTTTAAAAAATACACAACTTGACATGGTTATATGCATCAATGATATTTAAAGTTTGTAAGTTCCAAGGGTTTTATTTTTTTTCTAAATAGTTTTTATGATTGCAGGAAACTCTTTATTCCAAAGTCATTTTTGCAAAATAAAAAAAAATATTATTGAGAATTGTAATATTTGTTTTTGTACTTTTTGTAAGTTATAAAAGTACTAAGACTGTGTATAAATTAAAGCAGCTTTTAAATAGCCCACTGAATGATAATAAACACTCCAATAGTCCTCATAGAAAAGAAGTGAATAAGAACTACTCTCTAAATTTATCATTTTTTGCACAGTAAGAAAGTGAACAGGTATCCATTTTTATTTCATCAACTAGCTAAAAATAACTTAGTGACCACTAACAGCTAATATTGGGTGAATGGCTAGGTCAGCTATGAGTTTATTCACTGAAGAAAAATCCTAAACCAAATTAGAATCTGAATTTTTTTAAAGTTTTATTTATCCTGGATTTGAATTCAGAGTATAAGCACAGTATGCTATTACTATATAATGAAGCCCATTAAGTTTATGCAGAATGAGTATTTAGTAATATACTAATTAAACATAAATAAAAACAAGCAAACTTAATTAAAAACTAAAAAAAAAAGTTAGGGAATAAAATTATAATTTTTTTAAAATTTATAAACTTTATTAAGGATTCTATTAAAATTCAACAAGAAATAAGATGTCTTTAATGAAGTGGATATATGTGTTTATTTTTAAACAATAACTCAAATTATGATTATTATCTGCCAATATTAGTCTCAAAATAATAGTGACATTATTAAAACAGAATTTTATTTTAATTGTGATCAATGCTGTAAATGCTGACTCACACAAATAGGTTGTAACAGAATTCAAATATAAAATATTCTTGTTCTAACAACTATAAACACACATTTAAAATGTTCATGTTGAAGAAGCAGCTTGTCTCTTGCTCCAAAAAAAAAAAAGCAATTTATAAAAAAAAAAAAAAAAATCAATACAAAATAGTAAAATTTTTATATCAAAGTATAACAAATATAGATTTTAATGGTTAAAAAAAACATATGGGTTCCAACTTACTATTATAGTGATAATTTTTAATATAAAATTAATTTCCACTGATATTGTAATTAGTCAAAATTTTTACATATTTATAATTTTATCTTTCACTGTTGTTGTAATTAGCCAAAATTTTAAAATATTTATAATTTAAGGATTATTATTATATATATAACAAAAAAATATTTTTGAAAAATAAATTACTACCATGTAAAAAAAAATTCATTAAAAAAATTATGAATAGGATCAACACATCTTACAATACATAAGCACCATTTTTGTTTAAAAAAATGAAAAATTTTCAAATACCCCATTATCTTTACTTAATTTCCTTCCAGGAGATTATGACCTTTAATCTTAAAAGCTTAGGTATATTCCATTATTTTGTCAGTTATGTCTAAAAATTACTGATTTATATTCCATTATTTTATCAGACATATCTATTACTGTTTTTTAAAAAATTTAGATAGATAAGACAAGCAAATTTTAAGGTATATGCTTTCAACTTATCAGATTGGATATATTATGCAAATAAAATATAGTTATTACATAGATGTAATGCAAAAATAATGCTTCATACTGAAGAAAACCAATAACGTTAAAACTAGTCTGAGAATCTGTTTGAGTTCAATCTTTATCTATTGATTATTCTTGCTATGAAATGAAAAATAAATTACTATTATTGAAAAGAAATATTCTATGTCTAATGTTTGATATATACATATATTAATTTTTTTTAAATTCCATTAAATTTTTTATCATAATTTTTGTTCATAAAAATATACCATTTATGTATATTAGTAAATGTGCATGTTATTTGTCTATAAGCGTGTGTCTTTACATGTATATATTTAATAATATGATTGTTCGCTCTAATGATTTTTTATTTGCTATTTTTGTAGTAAAAGAAATAATCTCATTCCTTCTCTTTGACAGTAACTTCTAGTTTCTGAAGACTTTTAATGAATGTCCGATTCTGAAAACTACTTAAAAATCCATCAGCTAGAACAAAATGCATTAAAAGTTATTTTAGTTCTTTAACTTTATCATTTTATCAACTTGTATACAAGTTAAATTTGATATCCTTAAGAATTTTAGCTTTTATTTTTATTTTCACTTCACTCTAACTAAATCGAATAAATTGAAAACATTTTGTTTTTATAAACTATTTTAATCACCCAATGAATTATTAAATAATTTTTGATATAATATCATTTAATACACAATAATTAGACATGTTTTTTTTTTTAAAATAAAAATTGAATTAGTTAATTACTATGTTATTGATGCATTGTTGATGTAAGTATAAATATTAACATGCTTTCAAAATACTGAAAGCTATAGTGTAGTCTAACCCCCTGTGAAACTCACAGGCTTTTAAAATACTGAAAGCCATGTTAGTGTAGCCTAGCTCCCAGTAAAATTCCCAGGCTGAGCAGATCTCAGCAAAGAAATTTAGCAAAAATGTGTTCCACAAGTATTTGCATGCAGAAGAGTACCATTCCATTTTACAATAAGTTTTTGATCACATTCTTTAGTATTTAAAGAATCACACCATTATTTCTAAATGAAGACAATCATTGTAAAGTCTGGATGATAAAAGTGATGACAACCATAAAAATTAATCAAGAAATTATTTTAATTAACCTTATAACATTATTTTGTCTATCTACAGGGTGTTTAAACCATACTTTCCAATTTTTAAATTTGTATATAAGTTTTTAAAATTTACATGAAAAATTGTTGTGTCTTCTGTAAGTCAAGATTTTTTAAGAATTAAAATATTGTCTTTATTAATAATTAGATGATAGTAGTAATCTGATAAAAATTGATTCAGTAAGTTATATGCTTTACTATAATTCAATTTACATATGAGAAGTTGTAACTTAGGTCAAGTGAAAAGTACTGACTTGGTCAAAAAGACATTTTTGGGATTTTTTTTCTTCAGATATCTTTATTTATATGTTTAAAGTCTATATGGAAAGATGGGGGGGGGGGTTTAAAAGTATATCTAAATTATTAAACTGTCTGAAATAAAACTCAGTTAAGTGAAACAGAATTTCAAGGTAATTTATATGTTCATTCTTATTTAATTTGTAAGTCTGTAAATGACATTTAAATATTGCTAATTTTATTTCTTTAACTATGTGACATTAAATATTTTTTATTTATCAATACTTTTATTCTAAATACTGCTGCTATCTATTTGAAAATAAAGTCAGTCCATTAAAGTTTTTGTCTCTCTCCCTGCTTCTTAAAAAAAACTTTTTGATTGAATCACAAGGTACAAAAATTACATCTTAGCATATAAATATATTCAGTCATAAAAGCACTTATGACTAAGTTATATCTTGTTAGTGATTGCACAATCAATTTACATTCTTACTGACATAAATTGGCTATTGAACTTCTGTCTATATTCAATAATCTACAGATTTAAAAGGTTGTTTTCATTAAGTGAGATGAATAAAATCACATCAGAAGTATGATAATGACATAGCAGCTGAATTCTTGTGTATTATTTTGATTGTGAGAAATTTGAATAATTTATACATTAGAGGGAAAACTTTTTGAGATTTTTTCTATAGAGTGAATCATTTTCTCTTTTCCAGACATGCTGATATATTAAGTCAGGATCAGACCAATTCTTATATATTAAAGAGAAATCAAAGTCCAAAACTTTACTAATGTAAAACCTTTGCTATATGATTTTAAGAATTAATAAACCAGCCATAGAATCATATAAGCAAATGATCTTTTCTCACCAGTAATACTAAGCACATTAGTCTTTAACTGCATGATCTTCATAATCAATGATTATCTGTCCAATCCAGATTAATTTATTATCTTTACACCCAGTTAAGAAAAGCTAAAAACCTATTTTCATATCAATAACTGAATGATTTGATGAATAGCTAATGATTAACTATCTAAACAAATCTTATGCTATCTTAATAATTTTCAGCTATTTGAAAAATATCAAAATTCCATCCCGATTTGATTTACAGATTATTAACACATACAGCACATTACATAAACCATTACTCCATGGAATAAATCAGAAAGATGTGTTCATAAATATTAAATGTAATATTTCCTATTCAATTAAATTTTCCCAGCCTATTTTTTATTCGCCATCAGATTTGAATGGAAGCTGACTGGATGGCGATGGTATTTATTAGAAGAAAAAAAACAGTCTAAACAAGGCAGGAAATAAGGAAATATTACTAAAAAAAAAAAATAAAACAGAAAATTTATTTTAGAAAACAATTGAATAAATTAAAATTATTTCTGTGAAAATCAAACATTTTAACTGATTAGCAAAAAGGCACACCCTAGATAAAAATCCATCAAATATGGGAATAGATGTACCTGAAAGAGGATATAACACAAATTTATATTCATAATTTTTATTAGTCATTCATTAGACCAGAGATTATCCAATAAATGAATAATATTTCTGTAGTGTTCAAAATTTATATTTAGTTTCAAATAAAAGTTTATTTGAGTAAATTCATATATATAATTAAATTAAGGAAAACAAATTCAATTTATTTCAACTTCAATAAAAGGTTTAATACATAATATTATAAAGGTTTTCTAGGATAACGTATATAATTAGAAAGATAATTAAAAAAAAAAATACAAAAATAAAACCTTATCTCAGATTTTTAAAAATTAAAGTGTCAAACCTAAATATATATAAAAAAATTAAACAAAGGATTTTATTTTTAGGAAAACAATTTAGTTCCGTTTAGAAAAGTATTTATAATTACGTGTCTTTTGTCTCATCTCAAAAGTGTTGGACAAATTTCCGCATTTATTAATTTTCATTTAACATAGAAGCTTATTGATCTAAATTTTTGTTATCATGACTCTCGACAACTATTCTTAATAAATTAAGTGGGCAACTCTTATTAAAACAATACTTTCTATTTTAATTATTAGCAAAAGTATTTACAGAATCTATCATAAAATATATTCTTATATAATACAATAAATTATTTAGAATATAAAACCTATGGCACAAAAAATAATAATAAGATTAAATATGAATTGCAAAGTCCCTACATTTATGAATTCACTGTTAAGGCTAGATAGTAGTCAGGTTGGAATTTCCACTTTTACTATAGCAGTCAATCTTCTGAGTTTAACGCAAACATTCTGCTTTCCTTATTATACTGTCTTATATTCAATTAGTTATTTCTTCACTTCTGAAGTAATTATAATACTTTTTACCCATTGTGGTTTGGCGCAGTTAATAGAGTATCCAACTTGGGATTGAATGCTCACAGTTCTGATGCTTCAACTTATTATGAACTCTTGAAGATATGCATTTTTTTAAATAGTATTTTTCAATTTAATTAATATTCTATATTCTTTCTCTGTAGAGAGGAGATGATCTTTTTTCTTAATTAGTTTACTGATTACAATTATTGTCTCTCTTTCTATTATTAAATTATTTATGTTTAAATCTTTAATTAAATAAAATGTTCAATTAACTTTTTAATTTAATACACTGTACAGGCTTACAGACACCTGCACATATATAATGTAATATAGAAAGGATTCGAACTCAGACTTTCACATGATGCTCAACTCTCCGTGCCATCTCATATTGCTGACCCATTTGATCACACACATGATGAAAAGACAAATAATCGCCAATATTGGTATTTCATGCTAAACCAGCAATCATCAGTTGGTCTAGATTACCATCGCCACATATATATACAATCAGTGCTCAGCTTTACATTAAGATAGCCCATCTTCATACTTTAATGGACAGGTTTCAAACTACTCCAACACACAACTCTCCAGCCATCCATTTCATTTCATTAAAAGTCAATTTAAACTGGCTTTTTCTATTTTTTTCAAATATAGCAAAATCCTAAGTAGATTTTTATTATTATTTTAAAACTGGAAGTGAACTATACTTAGTGAAAACAAAAATAAAGTTAGTCAATTGATTTTGAATATTAGATCAATTTTAAATACCAGTTGTTTATATGAGTGTTAAGAATCTCCTTTAAATTCTAGTGTAGCATCAAAAGTAAGTTTTACACTAGAAATAGCCACCATGTCTGAATAATTTGACTGTAAATTTTTTTTTCTATTTTTGCTACTGCTCTAAAGATGTTTTCAAATATACATTTTTATCTGAAGTTATGCTAGCAACTACGAGTAAAGTAAAAGGTTAATCAGAAGTATTTTAATACTAGATAATCTATGTGCCAGGATCAATACTAATTAAATCAAACATGTAAGTCTCCAAAAACTGCAAAAACTTCTGATAAATAATCTCCAAGTAGCAAATAGATTAAAATTTGATAGAATTTCTCAGCAAAAAAAAAAATCATATTTAAAAAACCCCTTTGGAAATTAATTACAAAAAATCTAGAGTATGAATAACATAATATTACTAAAAATAATTATCAATCAACATGTATAAATATATTTTTTCATTTTTATCAAAGATAAATTTTCTGAATACTTATGAGTAAAGGATTGATAACTATCTGGTCTTATCATGTTTCTTAAATTTTTTTTTTTAATAAAATGATTACAAAATAAAACAGTACTTACGTATTAAACCTGCTGCACCTTTTCACATTCGATCTGCTGATAATTTTTTAATTTTGTGATCTGACCAAATAACATGTACATTTGTATCTCATACAAACTTAAAATTATAAATTCATCAAAATGGACCACATGTACATGATATTTTTGCAAGATTTACAAAGTTATCAGCAGTCTGAATACATACATGAAAGGGCGTAGCAGTTTTGATACATGATAGTAATTGCACCAGACTAAATCTAACAATACTAAAAATATTAATTTCTAACAATACTAAAAATATGAATGTTCCAAAAAAATAAATCTGAAAAAGTACATTTTTAACAATACTAAAAATATGAATTTCACACAAAAATCTGAAAATTTTTTATGCAATTCCCAAATGCTATTTTAAATATGGATAAAACATTCACTAAATTTCAAAATGCTTAAAATATACACATATGGTATTTACCATGTAATATATAACAGGAATTGTCATGATGTAACAATCAATTCATCTGTTATCTATTTTATTTTAAGTGGATAAAATTTTGTTTCAAAATGGAGATTAAAAGTAAAATTTTTTATTTTTCCCAAAATGGAGACTTACTTAACGTGATTTTGCAATATAACACCTGCACAGGATTTAAATGTATTTTTTCAAAACTAAACAAAAAAAAAAAAAAATTACTACACTTTTATTATTTCTTCAATGTGGTGGGTTAATTTTTTTGAGGTCATCTGGTATGATTCACATGAAATTGGTTGGTAACTGGCAGCTCATAATTCAGCAGTTTTATAGGCTTTCCAACAGTCTGAACAAATTGTTGATTCCTCTTTCACATTTTGTTTCATGACTTCCATCAAAATTGCTGCTGTTCTATTATGAATTCTCATAATGAAACACTCATCATTCTCCCTGAACAAGCCATAAAACATCCACTGTTCTGGAAGAATTCATCCAGTTTGGTTTTTTTTTTGTGCAAAAGGCTCTTTTCAATTTTAATGATTTTGTTAGGGCCTCCAATTTTACATTTTCTCTGTTAAACCAAGTGCTATTTTCTCCCATTTTATGTATGTTAATTTGCAAGCCCAGCTGTAAATAAATTGGATCATTGTCAAAAATGCAATCCTGGAATCCGCCAATCACATTCCCTTATAAAGGCCTATTTTATTATTACATTCTCGAATGTTATGTCATTGCTTGTCCAAAGTGTGGATATACTCGATCACATTGATCTTAGTAGCTGGTATAATGCTTATTATTTTATATTGTTTTAAAAAGAAAAAAAATTGTAGTATTAATCAAAAAATTGGAAAAAAATAAATCAGCATTGAAGTAAAAAACACTTTGAGAAGAACTTGTCTGTACAAAATCTGGACAATAAATGAAGTGTAAATTTATCACATTATTGCACAAGATTGGATGAGATTGCTGGGTTTATTTGATGGGATCACAAGGTTAGACATTTATCATAAATATAAAAAGGCATACCATCTCTTCTATGCTGTAGGATTAATACATAAGTAGCAATAAAACATTATCAACTTTATAAACACTTAAATCTAAAAATTTTAACTTTACAAATTCAAATGTATTCCCCTCAATAGAAAATTTAATATTAGAATCAAAAGCTTTCAATCCATCAAATAAAAATTCTTCATCACAAAGGGAATAGATTTTCTTAAAAAAAGATTAAAGGGTCAATGATGTTATTATGTTAAAAGAAGACAAAGGTGGCCATTTTGCATTGTTAACTAATAAAGATTTTAAAAATAAGGTTTCTTTAGAATTAAATAATGGGAGGTATTCTATTTTACATTCTGATCATAGTAAGTAAATAAAATCTAAATTAATTGAGATTATCAAAATTTCTTATAATGTTTTTTTAAGAATTATATAAATTTAAGTTGATTTTATGTTGTTGTTTTTTTAAGCATATGATAAATTTAATGGATTTGTTTTAGAAAAAGATTGTGCTTTTGGTAATTTAGACATTGAAAACATATCAATCAGTTGATAAGATTAAAAATATTAATGTGTTTCTTGATGTTTTGAAGAAATTTGAATATTTTTCTGCAGATAAGATCAAGATTATTCATGATTTGCTATTGGTTTTTTTTCATATGTCATAGCATCGGCCGGGACACGAACCCATAACCGTCTGCAACCAACTACTTGCTTGCAAGGCAGTTGCGATGACCTCTCGGCTAACAACGCTTGACTGATTTGCTACTGTTATTACAGGATTCTATGCATTTTGAGTGCAATGATGCATTTTATAAAATTAAAGAAGATTGGGTTATTGATTGTGTTATTTCTTCTTTAATGTGCTCAATCTATATTATTTTTTAAAGAGTAGTATGACTGAACATTTTTCTATTTCATTAAAATTATTTGTTAGATATGTTTATGATTGTTTGTTTGTTATACAGGAGGATAAATTGAAGGATTTTTTTTGATGAATTGAATGCTTTTGATTCTAATATTAAATTTACTATTGAGAGGGATACATTTGAAGTTAAAAGTTTTAAATTTAAATGTTGATAAAGTTGATAATGTTTTATTTTGTAGTCATTTAAAGAAAAAAATTAAGAAATGTAATGAGGCCAGATAGTTATCAACTTTTTACTCATAAGATACTTTATTGAATTTTTGTTATAGGAATAAAAAAAGGCTTAATAATTTTGAACATAATAGTTATTTTCAGGGAAGTCAATATATTGAGTTAAATTATAATAATGAATTTATTAGAAATATTATATTTAATAAAAATATCTATAGATCAGTTAATAATAAAGATTTGTGTTAATGATAATAAAGAGTTTATTTCTTTGTCATATAAGTCATCAATTAATAAATTGATTTATAAGAATAGTTTTTTATTAAGTGGTATGAAAATGGCTTGGAAGAAAGGCCTGAATTTAATTTAATTGTTGAAAACAGTTAATTGATTGCAAATCTATTCCTGGAGTAGTTTATAAGATTTCTTGTAGTTGTCATAAAAGTTATTATAGACCAGAGTAAATTAAATCTTAATGAAAGGGTTAAAAGTTCATATAAATAGAGTTAAAAATAAATATAACCCAGTTTCTATATATTTATGAGCTGAATACTAGTCATAAAAAATATTTAACAATGCAGAGATTATCTTTTATGAAAAAAGTGAACTGAAAAGAAGAATAAAAGAACCTTTAATGATAAAATATTTTGAATCTGAGACCATCAATATTATGAAAACATCACTTGATGTTAAAGGAAGTTGGGTTTTGAAGTGAATGATGGAAAGATTATTTTGTTTGGTATATATAGGTGGTATGTTTAATCAAATTTTACTTGAAAAGCTCTATTTGTTAGTAGAGTATTTGTGGAAGAATTTTAGTAAAGTTTAGTTTTTTGACTAGTATTATAATGTTATATGAAATTGTATTATATATATAACAAGAATAATAATAAATATACTGTGATTAACTATTATACACAGCCTTTAAATCTGCAGAAGTACTTTCTGATAATTACATAACCCTCTTCAATTGCCATTAAATTCAAAAAACAATGGAAGCAAATATCAGCAACTCACATCCCAGAATACCTGAATTTTAATGTTAGCAGCATGTCTATTAATTATATTCATTTTCTCTCTATTTATGAAAATTGCCTCCTTAATTTTTCTTTTATTATAGTTTTTCTCTTTATGAAGAATCTTAAGATTTTCAAAATCAAACTTAAATTTATATGTACATGTTCTTCCATGATTCAATAAAACTGAAATAATTTGTAAATATAAATTTAAGTTTGATTTTGAAATTGTTAAAATTCTTCATGAAGAGAGAAACTATAATAAAAGAAAAATTAAGGAGGCAATTTTTATAAATAGAAATAAAATGAATATAATTAATAGATAAGCTTCTAACATTAAAATTTGGAATTCTGGAATTTCAGTTGATGACGTTTGCTCCTGTTATGTTTTTTGAATTTAACAGCAATTGAAAAGGTAAAATAATGAACCAAAAGTACTTCTTTAGATCTAGTGAACATTTTAGCACAAGCTTAAAGACAAGTTGCACAATTTGTGTCTTGTTTTATTAATTATTATAAGGGTACCCTTGAAGGCTTTTGTGATGTAATATTGCTTTAGCTATTAATATATAGTAAAACTGAACTGAGTTCAGACCCATATAGCTATCTGGTTTGTAAGGCTGGATTTGAAAACATTTACGTGACTGAAAAATTCAAGCTTTCAAACTGATAGTAATGTATTAAATAAGTGCTCTGAGTTGGAGTTTTGGATCTAGTTTCTGAAATCCTAACTCTTCACTGAGGTGAGCCATTAAGCTTGAAAACAATTGGTCTGGTAATGAGGATTTTCTGATAGAGATTTTGAATTCTTTCTCTGTTGGCACATATAATTAAAGCTTGTTTGGAGCTAGTGGTAAGCTCCATTTAGTGAACATTTTAGCACAAGCTTAAAGGCAAGTTGCACAATTTGGGTCTTGTTATATATATATAAAATAATACTCATACAGAGTTGAAATATAAAATTTTAACAATATTTATTGTATTAAGTATACTTTTGATATTTTCACATCATATTCGTGGTCAGTTCACTATATATATATATATATAAACAAAGTAACAAGAGAATATTTCATGGCAAAATGTTTTAGGTTATGTTGCTAGGTAACTATTAATAGTTATTGATATCTCTAAACTAAACTACTTTGCAACCTTTTTGTCTTGAGTTTTATAAACAAAAAAAGAACTGTCTTTTATTTCTAATGCAAGATCTTATATGGATTTAAACTCAGAAGGTATTTTTACAAGTAAGAGGACTTAGAAGTATCATATTTTCTTTTATATCCTATAAATATTAATTCACCTTTCCCTGAGAGCTATCTATGATAAATTAAATATTTTCATTGATCAATGAAGATGTAACTAAAAAAACTGGGAATTTTCATGTAATAATTAGAAAAATGTGTTTTATCAGTGGTAATTCTAGGTAACTATCAGTTAGCTTAAAAAAGGTTTAATGCTTATAGCATTATGCATTTGTGGCAGATGACTCGTTGGAATTTGTTTTCTTTTTTAAATTGCATGAAAACTATAAGCATGATAGCAACAGAAATCCCAGCATTCATTGCTGCTTAATTCCATTTTTAAAATGATGTATCACAATATGATATCAGATAACATTTGAATTTTTTTATTAATAGGCGCATTTAATTTTTTTCTTTTCTGGTCAGGTTACTAGTTTACATGAGGATGAGAAAGGTAGAAAATTTTTATTAGCCTTATTAGCTAATAAAATGGATTAAAAATATGCTGATGATTCACATTTCAAGGCTTTCAATGCAATATAAATGTAATCATGCAATATCAGTCATAAGTATTCAATTTTAATTTTTAATTATTTGAATATTAAAATGTTTTTTTTAATTATTTGATAAATGGTATAATTTATTAATTTGTTTGTGTTAGTGTGTCCATGTAGTATATAAATTATATAATATTAAATCATTTATGCTTTTTATTATACAGTATATAAATTTGTATTCAAATATAACAAAAGTGGTTTTTGTACAGTGTAATTTTGGATCTCTGATACAAGTTTGAGGCAACCTTATTTTATAGACATAATGATTTTCAAAAGGTTTAATAATTTATTAATGTGTTTATATTTGTATTTGTGTTTGCACTTGCATGTTTGTGTTTGTATAACAAACAAGTAATGATTTACATATATAGAGCAGTGCAATGTAAATTTTAAGACCAATTAGCAAATGTATGCAAAGGTAGCAGTTGATAAAGCAATCAGAAAATTTACTGGGTGTAGAACCATGTGAAAATATAAACACTTAATCCAATAAAGAGAGATTTCAAATGGTGTGTGTGTATAGTAATAGCCACAACAGTTATGCATATATCACATGGAATTGTATGCAGACAAAGAATCAAATTCTGATTCTTGTCTATGCCTTGATACTCATGCGGTGGAGTTGGTAGTTTTGCCATATCTTGCATCACTTTATTTTTCAAATCTCTAGCTAGCAAATGAGCTATATGCAAATAAATTATATCTCTGTGGGATAATAAATATAACAAGATAAGATAATTGATGTGCATAAAGAATATAAACATCACTTATGTACACAAAAAATATAAAATGAAGAGTTGAAACTCATTTTATCAATGATACAGAACCTACAATTTCTAGTTTTAGATAGACAAGAAGCCAATTGCTATGATGACAAATGCATATTCACCTTCTGGAAATAATTTGTTTTGTATCTTTTATTAGGATGAATCTTTTTCTTATGGGCACCTTTGAAATTTGTTAACTTTTGGGATACAAGATAAAAATGAAGAATTCTTAATCAATTAGTTTTGGAGATTCTGAAGCTATGGATTATCTCAGGTAAGAAGTATTATATATGGTTTGAAAGATAATTTTGTGAGAAATACAAAAAAATTATCAATGAAGATGTAATTTAAACTAAATTAATGATAAATTATGAATAAATAATAAAGTAATAATTATATCGAATGTTGAAAATTATTTTTTCCCTTATTTTTTAAATGGTTATCACTATTTAGCTTAACCTTATTGTTTTCCTTAGTTTTTCTAGTTTCTATCAATGTAAAGGTTTTTTCTCTAACATTATTAAAACTGAAGTTATTGTAAAAATTGTGTCTCAGGTCAGTTTTTTAAAAAAAATCAATATGGAACTTGCAAAAGCAACAAGTTTTAATTAATTAATCTACTTGCTTTAGAAGCCAAGAATATATTTTTCATTTTGAATTTACCTAGAAACAAAAAGATGTTTCTTTCTTACTTTTAACCAAAGTCTTATAGAGATTTAAGGTCAGATATTTTATAAATATGAAGACTTACTTATAAAATTGACTGTATAAAACCTTGTGTTAGAAATAAAAATGGGACTTCTTTTTGTTTTAAATAAACTTAAGACAAAAGTTTTTGTTGGTTATAAAAGCAAGAAAGTAGTTTAGCTTAAGGATGTTTATAGTAATTGATAGTTATCTAGCAACTCCATTAACTAAAGCATATTTATTTAGTTATTACATTAAATATTCTCTCATTATTTCATTTTCATTAACATATTATAGCTGTATGTTATGAAGAAGGGCTTTGTCATTCTATGTGCCAACAAATTGAAGCAGCAAAATTGTAATATTAAATAATGGGATTAGTTCCTCTTGCTAATGTCCCACAAATTTTTGGGCAACCAAGTTGAGATTTAGCTTAACTTAATCATGACTTTAGAACTTTAAATCTAAACATTTTTATGTGAGTCAATGAGGCTTAATAATCAGTTAAAAATGTAATTAAAAATCAAATGGACATTTTATTGACTCTGAATTAATTAATAAATAAATAATTTAATGTGTTTTCTAAAATTATTTTCTTTTTAATATTGAGTGAAGTGTGTTATAATTAAGTTTTAAGTATGTGTTAATGTTATTTTACACATCTCAGGGTAAAATAAAATATCAGAATGAATTCTTACAATTATGGGACCAAGATTTTTTGTAAGTGATGTAACCATATAAAATATATATCTGAAGTCAATTTCATTAATAAATAAGTTCATATTTTTTACATTCATAACAGAAAGGCAATAATAATATTATAATAACTCTTACATTTACTTAGTACTTCTATTTTTGTTCAACTTAAAAAGTATAAATACATAAGTAATTTATCATAATGCAAAAGGATGTAATGTATTGTTTGCCTATCTATATCATATAGATAAAACTATATCATATTTGTTTAAGCATTAAATAATTTGCTATAATAATATATTTCTTCTGGTTAATGGTTAAACTAATTCGCAAATTATATTAATCCTCCTCAAGCTTAAATACATCTAGTTTCTCATATTTAAGAACTAATGACAACACAAGTCCCTTGACTAAGTGGCTAAAATATATAAATACAAAAAAGTATATGTATCTTATACAACATATATATCAACTTCTCTAAACATCTATACCTTAAAAGGATTGGGTAAATGCATACTTTAATGCCTATATTTTAAAATACATATATGCTAATGATGATTGCACAACTCATTCACCTTTGTATTTTGAATGATTAAATAAACTGTTGTGGATTAAACACAACTAACAATCGGAAAATTATGCATATTTAAATTAATCTATTCATCCTAATAAAGAAATATAGAAATGTTGTGTGCTATAAGACTACATTAGTTAAATGAAGTACCTGTTCTTCATATTCTATATTTTCGATGGAGAATGCTCACAAAAAAAAAATTAAAACATACAAAAAATAATTATATATGTTAATAATAATAATGTGTTTTGACCTTTCTCTTTATTATTTATTTTTTTATCAAAAGTCCCGTGTTAGTTAAAGTCCATAATTTCAATTCTTATTTCCCCCAGCTACTTCAGTAAGAAGACAGATAATAGAAACATTGCCAAAAGAAGTGTTGGAATAACAAAGTAAACTCAAAGGTATTTAGTTTATTATTCAAGCTTTTTTTAAAAAATAATCATGTTAAATATAGGATGCAAAATAATACTTCTTGCAAATTCCTTGATTAATCATGTAATCGATACTGCTTTTCTCCAGAGAATTAGATATGTTGTTGCTGTTCTGTTGTTTTTTCTTTCTTAAATATACATTTTGAATATCCAGCAAATGAACAGACAAAGAAGGCCTGGAAAAACTGCAAACAACCTGGATTTTTCACCCATGTATACTCATTGTTTTCCCATGCATTACAAAAATTATTTTCATATCAAATTTAGCAATATTAGCAAAAAATAGAATTGGTTTTTGCTGTCCAAAACATAAGGGCAAGCTAACAAAAGAATAGAAATAACAATAAGTAAAAACTCTTCAAGAAAAGGATTTAAGCTCCTTATTGCATCATTGTCCCCATATCATTTTTAGAACATGAAGACTCCCATATCATGGAATGCTAATTTTTTATTGTTATCAAAATAGATTTACACATACACCAACTAATAATGTTTTACAATCTTCCAGTATCCAAATATTGCATCAAATATTTGTAAAATAAATATCTAATTTTCTAATAAATAATTTTTAAATATAAATTTATGTACACACACAAAAAAATAACAAAATATTTCTCCATCTTATTCATAAGCAACCCACACACACTTTTTATGTATATAACTAGAACTAAAGTGTTTAATAATAGTAATTCAATCTATAATTTAGTTATTATTTTGTTGTTATATTATATTGCATTCCCAGTATAAAATGTAAACAAAACATTAGCCGAGATGTTATCGCAGCCGCCTTGCAAGTAAGTAGTTGGTTGCAGACGGTTGTAGGTTCGCGTCCCGGCCGATGCTATGACATATGAAAAAAAACATTAACTTTAAATAAAAAATACTACAAAAATTTAAACGTTTTATTGCCATACAAATATATATAATTTCAAATGTGAATAAAATTGCAATAATGGATTTCTTTCAAAATATATATATATATTCAAATACAAGTAGGAAATATCCCTTCACTCATAATTTTAAATTGTATTTATATAACTATAAATATGTAAGAAAGGACTTATTACAAATATAAAAAAAGGAAATTACAAGCTATTTATTTAGTTTTAAGATAAATGACACCCTGCTCCTTATTATTATTATCTCTAAACTTACATATAGTAAGGGTTGAACTGGACTCAATCCTTACAATATGTAGCTCTTTGTAGAAAATGAATTAATATTTAACAGGATGGCCTAAAGAATTGATTTTTCTAAGTCCCCATACTTATAAAAGTGGCTTAGAAACAAGGATCTTTTATTTTTAAGTAAACCTAAGACATAAAAGCTATAATTGACTACTAAAACAAGTAGTTTAGTTAGGATCTGCTTAATAGTAATTGATACCCATCTACACCACTGCCAAAACATATTTCTCTAGTTATTAGTTAGTACATTAAATATTTTCTTTTCTTTGTTTACATCATAATTAATTCATGAAAATATTTAATGTACACATATGTAAGCAATCAAAATATTAATTATTTAAAATGAATGACATTAAACACATACATATATGTGTATATAATATACAGTAAATTCTTTTCTTTACCTATGTAACATTTAAGCTCAACATTAATGTTTATGCTTTCAATTTCTAATAATTGATTTTACTATGATTATTATGGTCAAGGTTAAAAATGCTCGTCTAATTATTAGAAATTCCAGAATTTATTTAATTTGCATTAGAAGCATAAATATTAATGCTTTATGTAAGTATGTTCAAATAATCTTGATAGCAAATCTCTTACAATTTTCTTAATTAGTTACTATTGCATAACAAAATTTTTAAAACTCCTATCATTAATAAGCAATGATCATCCATATTATAGATACTACTTCAAATGGATTAAAAATATTCCAATTTTTAAAAAATATTATTTGAATATGCAAATGTTGAGTTAGATAAACTAATAAATTAGAAAAATATTTATTACTTGCAAACTATAACAAAAAAAGAGATAAAGTATGTGCTCAGCATATCTAAAAGTATGATGGTGATACATATTTTTTATTTTTACAATCATCATGTTAATGATTATTTGACAACTCAGATTAGTAACAGCAATTTTTTGGATGGCCTCTTGGATTGGCTATGAGCTATCAATGTGAAGGAAAAAGTAAAATTAAAAACACAACTATAAACAAATTGATTTAAAATATGCATCTTAGATAATAAAAAAAAGGGGTTTTTATTATATAAATGTTGTATTTATGATAAATTATATTTACACAAGAAGCACGAGAGGTTTGCAGTCTCTGTTTAATTTCAAATACTGTTTGTGCTTTATAAATTAAATATTATTTACAAGAAGTTAAAAAAATGCTATAAAGTTTATTTTCCACTTTTAAATTTTTAGCTTTAATTTCAAGTTGGGAAAAGTTTTATGATTTTGCTTTCATACTTTATTTTCTTAAAAAAAAAAAAGCAAGATACACAATTTCTAACAAATATTGAATAACTGCTTAGATTATGCAGTTCCTTCCTGCTGTGCTTGGTAATGGATCAGGTTAAGCCTTAGGAAGAATTTACTGCCTGCTTCAGGTTATTTTCCCAATCAATTTTACTCTTGAAGTGATCCAACTTCTCTGCTAATAATAATGGAGTCTCAAAGGATTTCACAATCACTATGGATGATTTTTTCACAAGTGATTCATAGCATATTTTCCACATATATTAATTATGGTAAAAGTGAGAATTCAGGAGCAGACTGAAAACAAAGTCTTTGAATTTATGTGAAAATTTTTAGTTTCTTGAAAACTTTTCAGCTTTACAATAAATTTGAACTCACATTGGAGAGATGATAGATTAATTCAATAACCAAATTTTCTACATCATATAAGAGTACACATTATGCATTAATATTAATAAACAGTTTCAAAGAAAAGTTTACTCAAATGCAGTTGTGTTTTTAAACAATATAAAAAGTGATTAAAAGAAATCCTACAGTTTGTAGTCATGTCTACAAGTATTATGTTTTTAAAATGAACATCATAAAATACTTTGTGTTTTTTAACATCTTAAAAACAGATTTCATTTAAGATTTAGAAGGTCACAGAAATGATATTTAAACAGAATAAATAAACTACTGAAAAAAATTATTATGATAAAAAAAAAAAGTCAATGAATTTTTATATAAAACTAAAAATCATAAAAGTGGGGGGGGGGGAATCTGAAAAAAAATTATTTATAAAAAAAATATAAGAAAATTAAAATTATTAAGATAATAAATTTAATAGAAACAAAAAATGTTAAGTTTTACTATTTAAATTAATCAATAATATAATTCATTAAGGCAACAGCACTGCTTCTTACTGAAGAAGGCCAACTAGCAGATATTAATCTAAGATCAGTTGGCACTGACATCTGGTATTTATTGATTACTCATGCTTTTAAAGATAACTCGCAAGAAGGAGTGATATAAGGTGGGTAACTGTAGATCAAATGTAAGGTAGAGAAGTCATAGGTTACTTTATTGTAATAACACAATTTAAAATTTAGAAAAGAAAGTATTACTTAAAAGAAATCCCCAAAGAAGTATGATTTTGCAAAAATAGTTGGAATATTGATTATTAGATACTAAATTTAAAAGAATATTCAAATTTTAATCTTTTAATTAATACTATAGGAACTTAAAATATAGTCACAAAATATGTAAGTAAAATATTAGTCTTTTAATATTTAGTGTCTGTGTCACTGTTTGTATTATATATATATATAACAATGTCTTTCAGTATAAGTAAGTTTAATGATGTATGTGTTTATTTATTTATTTTTTGGCAAAGTCAGTTACTCAGAAAGAAGATTATTTGATATTCAAGCACACAAAACAGAGCTCAATGATTCTATTCATTTGACTATGAGTAAGATTTTTAAATACTTTCATTAACTGGGAAGAGATCCATAACCTTTAACTCTAACCTAGCTACTCTTATCAATATGATAACTAGTGATTAAGGTATTGTGCACACTTATATAAAAATTAGTTATAGTAAAAATAAATGCAAGATTTTGAAAAAAAAACAATTTATTTTTTCTATCAGTCTTATATTTACACATATTTTCTGAATCAAGATATAGTTTCTTTTACAAAATTCTACATTGTGATAAATAATTTATTTAATAGAAGTAATGCCCAGAAAAGTTTAAAAAAAGATCAGAAATGACATGAATGAACTTCATCACCACAATAATAAAAAATCTGTGAAGAACATGAAAAACTAATTAAGAAGATGAGAGGTCTTTCTGGAGAAATGTTTTTCATGAATTTCAGAAGTTATTGCCATCCACTTTAACAATATCTAATAGTAGTAGTAGTAGTAGTAGTAGTAGTAGTAGTAGTAGTAGTAGTAGTAGTAGTAGTAGTAGTAGTAGTAGTAGTAGTAGTAGTAGTAGTAATAGTAGTAGTAGTAGTAGTAGCAGCAACAATAACAATAACACCAATAATAATAATTGTTTTTATTATTATCATAACAATAAGACAAAACTTTGTCATAAAAATGTATAAGATTTAGTATCATACAATTAAAAATAATTTTAATGAATAACAATAAATATAAAATCCATTTATATGGTATATTTTATAAATATATTATGTGCATCTGGAAAATTGATGTTTCATAATAAAACTTGGTTTTTACAAGATCTGCAACACCCTTTTTTATTATCTGTATCTGAACCAAAAGTATAAAATTAGTATATGCACTGTAGATGAAATGAAATTCTATTGTTTATATATACAATTCAATCAAAGGTTTTTAGATTTATTTGATTTTATCTTAATTAATTAAATGCTTTGTTTTTTAAAGGTCATTTAAATAACTGAAAGTACATTGAGATTATAGTCAATGTGTTTTCAATATTTTCTATATTTACAAACTGCGTTAGTATTGATAGTTTTAAAAATAAGTTTTACACAATGGTATCTCTTCTCTTTTAATCAGTTTTCAATATTCTAACATTAAATTGAAAAAATTCAAGAGAAGAAAGCTCTTATTTTTGTTGTTAGCATCTTGCATCAATATTATTAAAAATAACTGTTTTTTCTTTTTAGATTCTTTAATATATATATTTATAGGAATAGTAAGTTATGAGCCAAAATAATGGAAGTAATGACATTGGCTCTGCCAACTTGAATGGTCTGCTGATATTGAATTTTTTCATATGAATGGGGATTAACTATTACAAACATATTGTTTATGTTGAAACCAATATCATCTTATGAATTATATTATACTTAGAAGTTAGGATAAAAATAAGCATTGACACTACAAGAGTAGATTTTTGGTCAGATTATAGATTATGATATTACAAAATTAAAATGATTGATTCATTAAAACATGTCTATTATTACCATATTTGTTAAAAATTTGATATTTATCTTTGAAGAAAATTGTTTTTCATGTTATGCATTAAATTTGCCAATTTGAATTTTTCAGAACTATGAATTCTTGGTTTCATTAAAAAAAACACCAAAAAAATTCAAAATTATTTCTAACAATTTTATTAGTTGTAATTTGATTAAAACAAATATGTAGCATTTTCTGATTGACAGAATAGTAAATTGAATATGGTGCTTTATATATATATATATACACCTGGGTCTCATTTTATGCGGATTATTTTAATGCGATTTTGAAGTTATGCGATTCATGTTTTTTCTTAATATCTTTCATATTTCACTATATTTATTAGATATCAAGAAATTTAAATTATTAATAACTTATTTTCACTTGAAATACTTTTTTTTCTTCAAAAATATAATGTTATATTGGCAGCTAATGTGAATATGGCATGAAGCTGTATTTAGAATTTTAGCTTCTATGTAAATAACCTATTTATACTAATGAGTAAATAATAATAATAGATTTATACTTACATATAAAAATATCGCAATAAATATTCAAAAAAATTAAACTTTTAAAATGTATATTTTGTTATATATAACAGAAATAAATAATCTTTTAGATTTTTAAAATAAAAAACGAAGATTTTATAAACTGAAAATAATCTTTCTAATGATAATGTATAATTTTTTTGTTTTGATTACGATCTCATTTTTTTAATATAGAAACAGAAAACCATTAACACAGCACAAGACTGAAAATGGTGCTAGTTGTACATCACATCACGAATAAAAATAAAGTGGCTAACAGGTTTCTCTGGGCATAATTGCTGAGAGATTCTTGACTTCGTTTAAGGAGAAGCTACAATACATCACATCACATCGAATCTGATTTCTTTCCAGTTTACAAATGAACGCTAGCGGTAATGATTAAAATATGTATGAAAAATGTAAAATTAAATACTGTAGTTAATAAAAAAAGTAAAAAAAGTTTGTCTTGTATTAATTTTTTTCAAATATTTGAAATTTTTTATTAGTCATACTTTATTTGCTTATTTTTTTAATGCGAATTTTAAAGTAATTTTTGTTTGTTGCTTTGCTTTTATGTGAATTCTGAAAATTACAGACCCTATCCCCCATTTTTCAAGGTAAATTAAGTCTATTTTTGTGCGATTTTTTTTAATGCGGGTTTTCTGTGGAACCTATCTACCACATAAAATGAGACCCAGTGTGTATATATATATATTGTAGCCCTCACCCAACAATTCTCCTATCTTTCCTAAC